>CM062849.1:33023560-33626871 GCA_031772225.1 Eubasilissa splendida
GGAACTTCAATTAGAATTTTGAGCTATTAATAATACATACCTATATATAGTTCCTATTTCCATCGTATTTGATAACTTTTCACTACTTTTCAACCAAATTATGTATAAAACAAATATCAGATATCTCATAGAAACTAAGCTATTACAAAGTTTACGACCTGTCTTCGGCTGGCTTAAGTGATCACTTTATGTATATATATATATTGTGACATTACGAATAAACGCGCCAAGACCCAGGGCGCCATCTACCGATGCGAGTAGGCGCGGCCGGCGTTGAGGGATGTTGGAGGAAGAAGCGGGGACTTCGGTGCGAGCGCCCGAGTGGCGTGGTGCGTTGCCATTCTATCCACTGGTGTCAGCGCGCCACGTAACAATATATAACGTTCACCAATTCTCATACCTCGCTCTTCACATATGTCAAATTTTTTAAAGTTGTATATATGTTAGTATGTGGACTCACTTCGAATACCACTACACCATCGCCATCTATGGACTAAATTTGATAATTCATTTTTACCTTTTCTGATCTTTCTAGATCTGATTTTTTTGAAATTATTTTTAATTGTACTTTAACATATTATACTAGAATACATCTGAAAGATCAATATTTTTCAATTTTTCATATATTTGCTTATTTTGACTGGTATATTATATTAGCAATATTTGAATACGTCCAAGAACACACAATTACTGATTTATTACTTACAAAGGCACTGTTATTAAACAAATATCAGATATCTCATAGAGACAAAGTTATTTTTTTTTATATTTAATTGAAAATATAAAATATTTAAAAAAAAATAGCTTTATCTCTATGAGATATCTGATATTTGTTTAATAACAGTGCCTTTGTAGGTAAAAACCCAGTAATTGTGTGTTCTTGGACATAGTCAAATATTGCTAAATTATATATAATTTTTTTGTAAAATTTCTCCGGATTGGAGTTAAAATATAATAAGGTTCTCAAAATGTCTTAATTTCATTTATGCAAAAAAAAAAAATGAGAACCAGCTCAATAACTTTACT
This sequence comes from Eubasilissa splendida, assembly GCA_031772225.1. Lineage (NCBI taxonomy): Eukaryota > Metazoa > Arthropoda > Insecta > Trichoptera > Phryganeidae > Eubasilissa > Eubasilissa splendida. Next base: position 33,024,587 of record CM062849.1, read on the forward strand.
TGTTTTGACGTCATACATGACTTTTCAAGTGTTGAACGAGATTTCGAACGAGAACGTTGTTTTAAAGATTTATAAACTTGTTCACAACAATAAAGTGGTTGTCAAAAACAGAGAAATAATATATTGAGGTGCGTATCATTGGCCGTGTCAATTTGACAGGTGACACAAAATGATGTATGGGAAAATCTAGAACATTTCTCAATACATTGAGTATTTTATTATTTCAATAAAATATTTTTTCTTATCTGTATTTTGTGTGTTAAAATGTGATTTATTATTGCGTATTGATAACATACCGTGTAAGTTGTTTATTTTTTAAATATAATTTATATTTTTTATTGAAGTGATATCGTTAGGAAGTTTATTAGTGTTGACATCCCCACATCTGCAGTTAATTTACTTACTTACTTACCATTACGCCGTTTCCCCGCGGGGGTTGGCAGACAGGATAGAGCGCCACACTCATCTGTCCCGACACATAATTCTCGCCTCATCCACATTCATACATCTTCTCGCACAAGCTCGCCGATAGTGAGGCTTCTAACAGAACCATCCTCCATTATCTGGTTTACCTGGTCGTGCCAAGTCTTCCGCGGAAGTACTCAATTTATGATGTCATCAACACTTGCGTCATATATCTTTCTTACCATTCTCTCTCACTGTACTAAGATCATTTTTACATTCTTTCCTTATTTCTTCATTCTTTACTTTGTCATAAATAGATTTACCACATATACGCCTAAGTGATCTCATTTCCACTACATTCAGTCTACTTTTGTTCCACTTCTGCCAGTTCTAGGCCTCACTTCCATACATCAGTATCGGTACCAGGACTCCATTGTGCACCGCTAGTCTTGCCTAATAATTAGTTTTATTATACTGATAAACAATACATTACAATATACAGTTTTAAATTATTTTTTTTCATTTATATCAAACATTCAAAAAATTTAAGCATATATGGAAACTACATATATAAATTCTTCATAATTATAACCTCTCTTTCACATGTAATTTTATATTCTGTCAACCTCTTTATGTATATATAAGTGCACTATTTTTGTATTTATTGTTAGTTTTAAATACGTTCTGATGAAGCTTGAACTAAGCGAAACCGGTTGGCGTTTAATAAAATTCGTGGTTTGTTTGCGATTGTATTTTACTTAATCTCGATATTACAAATTGAAGTGTAATATATCTAAAATGAAATAGAACCAACAAAAAAATAATTAAAATAGACTTTACGGGAAGGTGGTGTGTGCCACTGGTAACTTATATTTCATTTTTAAGAACTAATAATATTGTGCACTACAGTGTGTTTAAAAAAATTAAGACGGTCCTCAGAATTAGAATCGTTCTGGGACCGTGTCGAGCGCACGCTTGAATAAGTGAACAGTCCGGAGTTTGGCCAATTGGAAATCCAGTCACGGAAGTTGGAAAAGTTTGCGGTAGGAAAGCGGGAAAATGTGAATGGCGGTCCACTTCCGGTCAGACGACCGGTGGCGATTTTGAATTTGTAATGAAATGCTTTCGCCAAGAATAACGAGACCGATGATTGATCACGAACAATAAAATATTTTAAATAATTAACTAACATATCTTCACTTCATATCTGCGCACGTTTAGATTGTAAGAGCAGTGTTCGATATTTATCGATACAGATCCACGGTTTGCCGTGCGCGAGTGTAGATGCACCACTATGTTTACTGTATCTATATGTCCCCTCCGCCCTTCTATAAGGAGAGAGCATGTCCTCGACGTTGAAGTTCTTGTAAAGTTACTTGTTGCTAGTGTATTCGGTTCCTCGCGTGTGCGAAACTGCTATTGTGGATCACAGTGCTTCGTGGTGATTAACGAAGAAGGTTCCTCGAGTTCAGGAGCTGTGACTACAGGAGAGAAAATCCAGGTGAGTCGTGTTTTTTCTGGTTGATCTTCGAATCTTTATTGTCCTGTCCCAATATCAAATTTCTATCACCATTCCTACATCCCGTTTCCCCACCCCTTGTGTAAATAGGTAGAGTACAATTTTTTTTTATCCTAAATAACGACTTTCACTTCATCCACAGTTATGTATCAAATATTTTAAATATCACGCATATTTGCTTATTTATAATTTTTTGTGGGCAAAGTCTAAACATTTAAATACGCCACCTTTGAAAGCTGGAGGCTTTTGCTAAAGGTTTCCTGGGTTAATTACATTACAGATGAAGCAATTTGTCCACAGTGATTTCTCAATGAAACTTTGATCCTGAAAGTAAATAAATGTACGTGTGAACTGGATGCGTCATTCGTCCGCTGTCGAGAAGAATCTCCGATAGAAATCTCATCCGTGGACAGACGCCATAAGACTCATAAATAAGTGAACCGAACTAATTACAACGGTCAAAAAATGATGACAGTAAAATAGAATATACAAATGCAAGAAATATAGTATCTTCTGCAAAATTTAAAGAATTCGACATATTAAAATATGATTATAGACTGAGGAGCAATTTTTCTTTAGGAAAAAACTTTTTCTGGAGATGCTGTGATGTGGTCGCCTATATGTGACGGGTAATCGTCAGGATAGGATGCCATGTTCGCACGCCACCGGCTTGCTCAAAGGTTTTGCATGATGTGCGTGGGTCTTTGGTTACAGAATTCAACATAATCTTTTGCGTTTCACTTCAGCCAGCATTCTCAGGGAAAAATAAAAAGATTATTACAAATTTTATCATGAAGTTTAATACAAGAAACAAGAAAAATAAAATATTAAAGAATAAAAATCATTAAACATTACACCATAAATTGTGATTTAATGAAATAGTTGATTTCGGCAATGTTGCCACATAAAATTATAATTTTTTTTTTCCAAAACTAAATGAACATAAATTGTCACCTGGCGGTTTGTTAGGTCAGGTATAAAACAGAACTAACTTGACAAATAGATTGGTTAATACGAGCAGGAAAACCTCGGGTTTTAAATAAAATAAAGAAAAAAATATGCTACAATGGAAAAATATTTGTTTTAAATAAAAATATTAGAAGAAAGATTAATGCTTCATAAAAAGAAATCATAGGCTTTAAATTCTTCGTACACAATAAAAACGCATTTTTACAACCAGTATTTGCGTAGTCATTGTCCATTTCTGCAGAGATTCACAGTCTTCATCAGTTTGGTCAGTCAAAGGTACACGTTAAAAACTTGTCACTCTTCTTGCCACACGTCAGAAAAACTTGATTATCTGATATTTGGTTCTCCATGAATCGCTTGTGTCTGATTTGGTTGAAAAAATCCATCTCGGCTAGTACTGTCAATGTCAGATTAACTTGTCTCCCTCATCCACTATACGGGAGAAATCCTTCCCGCTGCATTCCGTGTGTTGTGGCTTGACTCCTTCATCGTCATGTCCACGACATGAGTTGTGACAAAAGGCAACAAAAACTTTACTTTCACAAAATTTTGAAGTGAAAATAACTGGGCACGATTTGAGTCGGTGAATGAATGAATCACTGATGAATATAATTTAGTGTAGATAGAATTGTGTGAGTAATAAAGGAAAAAACAAAGAAAGGTTTAAGTAGAGAAAAAATCTACGTAGAGAAAGACTAAGCAGAGGAAAGAATGCGTTGATTCTGGAATTTCACATATAATTAGTCAATAGTTCAGTTCAAATATGATGCAGGACAACACAGATGTTAAAACATTATATTGTTCTCACTTATAAAGTCGCATTTTAACTGATTTAAGGATCGGATTTGTCCGTCGTTATCCATGATAGCTGTCACATGAAAAAAACGTTGCCCAAAATTCTCCCCACGCGGCTGTGTTGCCAACATGAGAATGTTAATTCTGATATTTTTCGGGCGCGGTAGGTACTAAATTTAATGTTATAATGCATATACTTTGGTAGTTTTAGATAGGATAATGTTTGGGACATATATTTATTACCATATAAATATATTAATTATTTTGAATGCCCTGTGCCCCGTCCTTTTCCTTCTCCTCCCGCCCGCGCTAGTCTTATCGGTCGGCGGCTCTATAATGGAATGGTTTGAACACTGTGATAAAATCTCTGAGACTTCACTTCTATACTTTGTGTTGTGGAACCTTGACGAAATAGTGTGTGTAAAATACAAATATAGTCCACTTTTGGAAGTGCCAGCAAAATCAGGAACAAATGGTGAGTCCTTTAATTCCTTCCGTATCCTGATTTTTCCGGCTTGTATCTAACAGATAGAATAAGAAACAAGACTATTCGAGAAATAATCAACTTGGTGCTAAAGCGCTACTTCGCTAGTTTGGATGCTCCAACGAAAGGAGTCTTCTGCGTTGAAAGAGGCTTCGAACTGGTGTCGAAATAGATGTCTAAAAGATAAAACAATAAATCATAAGCTGAAGGAGGATGTTCTATCCCAGCTTAGTAACCACTGTTTTTCACAATTGGGAGACATGAAGGAATATCTGAACAGCTGACCATGAAGTGATAGGGATAAAAGTGAGGAGAAAGAAAAAAAGAAAATAAGAACCGACCGATAATAACCATGAAAAGAAGAAAAGTCGCACATTCTCTGCAATAAAATATATAATCTCTCACAAGTGGCTCATTATCCAAAACGCCGGTGATTTATACGTTTTAAATAAAATAAATCAGCATACTGTAGCGTGGTCACAAGCCTCTGATAAGAGATGATGAAGAAGATAACTAAAAGTTACTTGTAACCAATGGCGTAGCAACAAATCACTGAGCCTCGGGGGAAACACTTATACCAGACTCCTAATCCCCTCTCCCTCCCAAGAATAGTTATTTTCTTGAACGTGAGCTTTCTTTTTTAATATAAAAATATTATTGTATTACACAGACAATTATTGAATTTTTTTTTCACGGCTTTAGACCCTCCCATCTAGAGGTGTAAATAACAATATTAAATACAGTCATGCAATGGCTTTATCAGATGGAGCAGTAACGTATAAAAGGATGGGAGTAATTGAGGTACTTATAGAAAATTTTAATATTAGGGGTAAAGTTTTCTTGTTTAAAGAACTCGTTTTACTTTTTTTAATAGAAAATTATTATCATGTTTATTAATGTTTTCTTATTAAAAATGTTGTATTAATGGTTTATACCTTTAAATGAATTAAATAAACTACTATGAATAGCTGTTACTACAATGTGGTCGAAAAATTGATAATTTGATTGGACGTTTAATAATCAATACTGTTCTTCGACGGTTTGTTCCACGAAATTATTAAATTTAATATATACTACTCATTCATTCGTAACTAAAAATTTTAAACCTATATTGTGCTTTTTTATTGTTAAACGTGTTCAGCGATTCCGCGCCCCTTACTATATATATTATTTATGATATGGCTGTTTTATAGAAATGCTAATGGGGCGAAATGCACCAAATGCCATCTGGTGATCCTACCACCAAGCCGGCCGAGTACCGACGCGATGTGTCAGATGCCCGCTAGGGGAACATCCCGTTAGGCTGCCGGGCGCGGGGAACGAGAGATTAATTTTGTTATTGCGACTGGCGTGTTCCACAAATTTCATTACATACCTACCTCAATTTTAATATAGTGTTACTGTACCGAACTATTAAATCAACGACAAACCCAAGGGACTGTACTTTTCATTTATCACGTTTTGACTGTCATACTTCTATACTTAAAACACCAAACTAATAGCAGTAACCGGATAGAAAAATAACTCTTGTTTAAATTTAATGGATTTATGTTGTTCTCAGTTTATTTTATTTAATATTCTAGCGGTTGGTACCCAGAATAGGATTCCGGATTCAAATTTGTTATACTTTTAAATAAGGTTTAGTGGGGTGTGTATAATGGTAACAGGTCGTAAAGTGATTCGCTATACAGATAATACATATTATAGAATACAAAAAAGTTAGGAAATATTATTTATGTTATGAAAAGAAAACTAAGGAAAATATAAATAAATAAAAAGTTCACATATAATATAATATATAAATATAAACAAAATATAAATACTTGTCACTGTATTGTATATTGTATCTGTAGCTATTATGTAGGAGTTGCCATTCTCTGGTCAGGGAACCAGCTTTCCATGAGAGCACCGCTTTCACCAGAGAGTTGGTGCTGAGCTCCAGTCGCAGCTTTACGCCCGCAACGCAATCCGAACAGTATTCTGTATCAGTTGTTGTATTGAATTCGGAGACGGTTGTGCGTCACTTGCTTGTATTTCGACCAAATCTCGCAGGCATACATGCTGGTGAAGAACTATTTAAACAAAATTCTCTTCACCTCTTTACTGCATCGGTAAAAACCTCAATATTCTAGAGTACAACTGGGCAAACTTTGGAACAAATGGCATTCAATATAATACACATTTATATCAGCTAGTGGGGGTAAGTTGTTAGGAGTAGGAGGAGGGTGTCATATTTTGCGCATAGTCCTAATAAGTAACAATGCGAAATTTGATTTGTTAAGATCAAAGAGTGTACAATTTTACAGAGAACACACAAACATTCTAATAAATTATATAGAACTTTTCACAATAAAAAAAATGTGTGCATGCGTTAAGTGAAGAAAGAAAGGTATTCAATTGAATTAGTTTGGCAGGATTGGTATTTTTTAAATTTTTATTATAACATTAGAAAATATAATACAATTTATAATTATTAGTAGGATATATATATTAAATATGAATTAAATATATTAATTATAAAGATATACATATAAAATCAATTTTATCGAAAAATATTGTTGTTGCGCCACCGGGATTCGAACCTGGATCTCTTCCCTAACCGGGGGAGGTGCTTTATCCAACTAAGCTACAGCGACATCTTTTTTAGCGACAATTTTTCGACCTTATATGTTACCTTTTTTTTGATATCAATACATTTAATCGTTCAAGAATGTGTTCTCCTGGTCTGTGTATATATTTTTTTACTTCAGATACAAATTGATAGTAGTCTGTAATTGTGATGAGAAGATTGTTAAAAATATTGATGCCTTGATGAATAAAGTAATTTTGGGTTGCGGTATATTTTAGTTTTGGAATATCAATTTGGTCTCAGTTTGAATATAAATTTAATTTATTTTTAATTTTGAAAATTTGGATTATTGAACTTTTTTGTACATGTCTATTATTTTTATTACTTTGAAATCTGTGACAAGTTGTACAAACTTAATTTATTTTAAAACTTGATTTATTAGATAATGATTGCTTAACATTTTAGTTTGAGTAGGTAGGTGCGAAGTAGGTAATAATAAATTATTATTTTTTTTACTCAAAGTTTTAAATCGGTATTGACTTCACAAAGAAGATCTCTCACCCTCTCTGTTAGGATCCATATTTTGTGTCCATAACATATTAATGTTGACCTGTATCATTCACCTCAAAAACTATTATTCATGTTTAATTTGGGTTTCTTTATTACCGTACTATAAAAGTAATATAACACAGCAACCCCAATTCTCCTGTGAGAGAATAATATCAAGAATCCGGAAATGCTTGAATGAGTTATCTTAGAGAAGTAGCAGAAGTATCACTATTAGACCAAGTGAGAAGTGCCGATATAAAGGACACTCTCTATATGAAACCTCTACTTCTATTAAATTAGCAAATTAAATATTATAAATAACCAAATCATTTTCGCAACCTTTTAAATTTATTTTCATAGTAATTCCTAATTAGTTACCCACCACTTTTACTTTATAGTTTTGTTTTTATTCGTAAAATAATTATTAATTCCGGCATCTCCTATCGGATTACTCAATGGTATTTGAGATTCCGTAAAAATAAAGAACATGGCTTTCAAATAATGGAACGATAGATGTATTAATTTGAAAAGTGTTATATATAGGTTCGAAAATTTGTCGTCAAAGCACTGTGTTGGTATTGCATAATCGGTTAATACACGTTCCCCGGATTGGAAGAAATTCAGGTACGAATTCCGTTAACAACAGCAATATTTTTTGATAAATTAATTTTATGTGTAAATCATTCTAATTAATACATTTAATTTATATTAAAAATATATAATTTTACTAATATTTTGTTTTTTGTTTAACACTACATGGTGCACTGTTAAAGCAATATAGTAAGCGATTTCCACATTTAAATATAAATTATACGGAAACAATGGCCGCACAACTTCCAACATCGGCAAGTAATCGATTTCAGCCGATAGACCCTGCGGCCGCTTCCAAGATATGACAGATGTCAATATACTTGCCAGTCGTCTCGTACGATTTCGCTAATATATTAAATATATATTTACGTACTGCTATTGAATATACAAAAGTGAAAACATTTAAGTAATCTTAACCTAGAGATATTCAAATCAAGTTCGTTTTTGCCCTACTCGCGTCTCATAGGCCTAAACGTTTAAGCAAGCACTTTACAGCCACAAATGACACTACATACGAATCCAATACATCCAGAAAGCTATAGTTTTATGGATACTAGCTGATTACAGACGATTGCTTACTATTAGTATGCTGCTGTTATTGCTGCTATCGCCGAATCGGTTTTCTGCTAGTAGTGATGAGCTAAAACGTTATTTTAACTGTTATTGTTAAATTTGTGATCGATTGTAACGATAGTTAGTAACTGATTATTCGCAATTCGGCGAGCAATCACTGATATAGTAGAAACTAAATATCAGTTACCAATCATCGTCATAAAATAAATACCAAACGCACAATCACAGTCACAATAACGTTTAGCTCATCACTATCTGCTAGTATATTATAATATATTATAGAATACAAAAAAATATTTTTTAAATTATTAAAACACCTTGGATAAATGTTTTACATACAAATTTATTGACAGCGTTGAAGAACTTATAATTTTACGATATATTTTATGGTTGCAAGCTGTCGTAAGCTCTCCGAATTTATGTTGAGACCTCGCAACCACAAAATCAGCAGACAATTTAATTTCGCAAGACCCAGCGCCGGCGGGAGGTTGCCGTAACTGTATTAAAAATGAAAAATTGGCGGGACTTTCGTAAAATGCCACTCTCGTCACGATGTCGAAAACGTCTTTATCTAGTGGTTAGGGCACTCAAAATAATAAAAGAAAAAATATAACAAACAACCTCCATCCAAAATTACTTTTTAAGGGTAGCGAATTGGCTCAATATAATAATGTGTCAGGGGAAAAAATGCCATATCTGCTTTATTGTGAGATTCAATACTGACGAAATTATTTTTTTGTACGTATCTACTTATTATTAATTTGTTGTAATAGAAATAAAACTTACGTTTTATAACAGAATTATTTTTAATTTATTGTAAAAGTATATTAAAATTATAGCGATATATTTATTGATTTATTAATAATATAAATAAGATCAAAATGTTCATTTTACTAACACTTATCTTCACATACTTACTTAGTATCATTTTATTTTATTATTATTAAAAATATATATATATTTTAACACTTGTTTCTTCTCTATAAGAGTAAGACTCGTGTATAGAGATTCGAGTATATACGAGTAAATTAATGTTTCAGTTAGTCTGTGTACATATTTTTTTTACTTCAATTACAAATTTATGATAGTCCGTAATTTTTCTAATTGTGATGAGGAGATTGTTAAATAATTTGATGCCTGGATAAATATATTTTAGTTTTGGGATATCAATTTGATCTCTATATCTTGTAGATCGGAATTCGCTTCTAAAATATAATTGATTTTTAATTTTGAAAATTTGAATTATTGTTTTTTTTTATATGTCTACTGTTTTTGGTACTTTAAAATCTGTGAACAGTTGTATACTTGGATAGTCTTTTTTTTTTAGAATAATTTTTAGAGTGATTTCTAATTGTGACATTGAAGTTTTATATGCACCTCCCCATCCAATAATACCGTATTGCAAATGTGACTGTACAAACGCGTAATATATTATTTTCAGATATGTAGGTGATAAGATGTTTCTGAGTCTAAAAAATATGTAAGCAGATTTCCTTATTTTGTTTGTGAGATTAGTAATATGTTCTTTCCATTTGAGATTGTTATCTATTATGATTCCAAGATACTTGATACAGTATTTTTCTTCAATTGATGAACATTGGTCACAAGAGTTTTCTAGAGTACGGTCTTTGGTGTGAATTTTAATATGAATTTCGATGTTTTGTTTCTGTTATATAGAAAATCGTAGACAGTATGTTTTATCGGTATTAATTGATAGTAATGGAATTAACATTCTCATTTGCCGATATATTAATTATTTTCAATGAATGTAGTTTCTCCTCCCGTCTTATATCATCTGACAATTCATTAAAGATCTTCATCGCACTGTACAACATCGATTTCTGAGATTTAGCCTTCTCCCCGAATGGCAGTCTCAGTCTGTATTTTCCTCTTGTGTGATGTTCGTGCTCATATTGATTTGCATCAATTTTGCTTATAAATTCTGCCGACACTTTTTTAGTGAGGATTTAAAAAATGAATTCCATAACATTGAAATATATTTTCTGCTTGAAGGTCATCATAGTAAGATCTTTCAGCATTACACTGATCAGAGTATATCTATTTTTTTTTAGTATTATTCTCAAAGCTTAATTTTGCAGAACTGATAATTGTTGCAATTCTTCTTAATTACCCAACAATAAAATGCTAGCTGCAGTAGTTGATGTGAGAAATAATAACAGAGTTGTATATTATTTTACAATGCTCACTCAGTACTAATGAATCTTTTGATCCTTCGCAGAAGTAATATTTTTTGTCAATCTTTTTAATAGTGAGAATAATTTACTTATACGAAGTCACATTTTCGTTACTTTTACATCGGATTACGCCCGTGCATGTCGACACCTATCAACAGAAAAAGACGCGGTCAGTGTTGCCAATTGGTAAATGTCAATTCCCAACCTATCTCGTGCGCGGTAGATACCAAATATATCGTAATAATATATATATATGTGTGTGTTTACAGATAATTGTCATTTTTCTGTCACACTTGTTTCTATGCTCTTTTTTGCGATTAAACGTTTTTTCTGTTCTTAAAAATTCTGGTAATACAATAAAATTCCACTGTATTTGCTATACCCGGGGCTACTAGTCAAACTTTTATCGACTACTAATAATTACAATTCGTTTTACTTGCCTTGTATGTTTCGTTTTCTAATCGATTGTGTTTTGCGTTCAATGAATTATTTGGTTTTGTGAAATGTAATTTTCCCTAAAACAGGCTTGCTTAGCTGGAATGAACTTTAAAATTTGTGTAAAACATATGTAACAAACTATCTTTTTTTAACTATTTTATGTGCCTAAATAAAATAAAAATAAATACTAGTGTTTAAACTCGTTCTAGGATGACGTTCAAACGTCTATTTTTCTGAACTAAATGTTTTCCTTCCGCTCCTCTGCTATGAGACACACTTTGCCAATCATTAACCTTAAAAATATTCTGTTTTCTCCAAATCTCATCCAGCCATCGGAGTCGTCAAATTTGAAGAATAGTCAATATATTTAATATTCACTGAGAATGGTATAGAATATGCGAGGCGAGTGTAGAAGGTAATAGAGACAAAGCTGGCAATTAGACTAGATATTGGAGGACGACCGTACGAAGGTTCAGCACGAGCGTGCAAGATCAGATATATGAAAGTAAACGAGGAAAAGTGGTATGCTAGGATAGAATAATAGTGTGTGATTCGATTCTCTCTGCCTTTCCCTGCAAAGAAACGGCGTGATGGTAAGTTATTAGTTTTGTAAGAGCTTCCGTACGCTTCGCATCGTTAGTAGGTCATTTCGCTCCAGCATCAGCACTTGATCAACTCTTGCAGGAGACTAAGAGAGAAGAGTTAAATCTCCATACCGTATAATCTAAGATAATTCCCGGTGTCGTCAATGAAGCTGAGCCTGTAAAACTTAACAGCCTGATGATTTAGTGCCGTAAAGCTCCGCTTGCAATCCAACTTGTGGAGAAACCTTTCCTCGGATCCCCCCCGCCTGCGTCCTGTGCCCTGCCTTACTACCCTGGTCGGAGTCGGCAGTAAATTGTTGTGCTCTCTACCCCTCCTATTTCTTCCCCAAAGAAAGGGATTATTACGCTGAAACGATTGCAGTAACTCGAATTTAATTAAGTGAATTTTGAACATGATAATTTGAATACTTCCCCGTTTTTGCAGCTTTCATTAATATCCAACAATACGGTCTTCAAATTAATACGTTTTTATCGTTAATCTATTTGAATTGCATATAAATAATTACCTAGCTTTATATCTAACGCATTTCAATAATAAAAACAAAGTATTTCATATTTACTATCAGAAATTTCAAAATTAGATTTCTAAGACAGAATTCAGAAATATTATTATTACCTAATTTAAATCTAAATTTGTAGATCTATTTTCTACAAGTTCTTTACTAACATTTTTAGGAATATACACGGTCAAGTTTAGTATATCTGACAATGGTTAACTCAACAATTTTTGGTAATATCGTTTGAGTGTGCATCATTCTCTAGCGTTATGAAAATCATTTCATTATTTAAAGTGAAAGCTCATTCTTCAGGACTCATTCGATTTTATACCTATGACTTTCGTAGAATATTGATAAAATATGGGTAATGCACGAAGCCGGTCAATATTATTTAATGTTCACGTCAGTTCAATTCAGTGGCGCACAGTAGGTATAGATTTAGGTTATGCTGTTACCAATGATATTATACAATCATATATAATATATATACTACAATATATGTTGTACATAAGATTATGAACTTTCGTTTAACCAACGTCTTTAGAAAAAATTAATCCGTCGTTTGTACGACCCTACCATGTACTTATTTGTAATTTGAGAGTACTATTATTAATGTTTTTAATAATTATTTTTTATTAAAGGATAACGTAAGAAACAGTTCTGCCAATTTCTTTTTGTTTTTCCCAAATCAAAAACAAATTCATGCACCAAATACATCTCAAACGCAAAGAACGGCCATGAATTCAACACGTTACAACAGTAAAATAGTAAAATTCGCGAATTAGTAAAAGAGGAAGTAGACACTTCAATAATTTTCATGAAGTTGTAAGTATTTCTAATGTAATTGTGTAAAAAAAACAGCATAGGTAACAACTCCATATAGCCAATTACATGACTCGAGTAATTCACTAGCTTAAAGACAGCGAATGCACAAAAGCGTCATGGCTACAGTGGTGAATTATCGTGGTAGTTTATAGAACTAAGCAATTAAAGTTTCTACTGGTACACAGATGGCGCTAATTGTAAAAATAATGTTTCCGTTTATGTTAATACAACTATTTAATTTATATTTGTTTCCCAGAAATATTAGAAATGTGCAGCATTTTTTGTTTACATGCACTGCACGCCCCTGATGACATTCTATGTCTACGTCCATATAAGAGAATTCGAACAGTAGTAACCGAAAAATCCGTATGGATCTCCTAACAGTTGTACAGGTATGGCTCTGGTACGATGATACCGCATCCAACCTATGATGGTATTATGATGATAATGACTGAATGTAATAAAATAAAAAAATGTGTAATTATGACGAATCGAAACGAGAGTTAACAATTCTCAAAACAATTCGGGACAGAGTGTAAATAAATAAATAAATAAATAAATAAATAAATATTGATATACCTTGTGTCTAAATTATATCATATTGTAATAAATATAAAATGGTTATAAAAAGTTTATCTTGAACCTTCAACATCTACGAGGTGTACACTAAGATGTACTTGTAAGCAAATACGTAATATTAATCATGTAATTCGTCTTTCTAAAATTGTATTAATCACAGTTGGAATTTGTATGTAAATTGTGATGACGCTATACAGTTATTTCAACTTTAAAAGGTGAGTGGCAGTGATTAGGTTTAATGAGTAGCTTTGAAGGTCGCACTTCGATTCAAACAGAGTCAGATAAAATTAAGTCAAGGATTCAAGAACTGCTATTATAAATATGATTAGATTGCTGAAGAAATAAATTGTCGCTATTGGGCCATTATAGTTAGTAAGATGTTATTTATCTATGTTTGTTTCTACTATCTACTACATAAAATGTTAATTTATTTATTAACTTAAAATATATCGTATATGAGAAAAAAAATTGTGGTGTTATAACGATTTGAATTTATGTTTATTTTTAATTCGTGTAAATATATATTATTAATAGTTAAAACATGTAAAAATGTATCCTATTATGAAGTAGAATTTTTATAAGTGAATATATTGTGTTCTACAATAATTACATTGTGAATTATACTACGCCTAATAAGCTTATTTTGTTTTCGGATGAGTCAATTTTCACCGAGCTCGGTGACTTTCTGAAAAAATGTGCCCTCTCAGATCGTAACATAAACTCCGTCAATAGTCTCCGCAATGAGGCAATCTGACTTAAGCTGACCCCGCAAATGATCACAGCGCATCCCAACTGATCAAGCTCGCCACACCTTCCTGCCACCCGGACACACGAGTGTAAGCTGTACAAAGTGCGCGGATGTGTAGTTACGTGCGGCATTATTACTCGAAAAGGTTATCGGGGCATTATCAGATTCCTCTACGGCTGAGGGGTTGAAAAAAGGCTCCGGAGGGGTGAGAAAAGGCTTCGCCCGCTCGAGCGTGCACGGAGAAAAGCGCCAGTGAGGAGTAACACGTAAAAGTGTTGTATTTTTTGTTCGTATACTACGTGGCCACGAAATAGTCAGGAAAATGTTTTACGTTCGCACAATGGGGCTGCTATTTGAAGGTTGCGGTGTGGAATTTTTAAATAATGTGTCTCTTGTTCCCACCTTTTCATGCGTGAAAGGGAAGTGTTATTTTAAGGAAGAGACAAAGTGTCTGTCTACACTTTGTTATTGTTAAAATGATATCTTAAGTATAATAGGCGCGCTGAAGTACCGCGTGTCATATAGAACTGATAGCTAAAAATGGATTATTTGTTTTAATGTTATATACATAATGTTGAGGCATGATTGATTTCTTTTCATGCCATAGGTAGTGTGTTTATTTCCCTTCAATGTAAATATTCTTATTATAAAGCAGTTACAACACATTATTATTGTGAAGTTGTTATTATTCAGAACATAAGTCTGTGATATTTTTTTAAATACTAATTAAATGTATTAGTTAAAAATATATACATATATAATTAATTTTATCGAAAAATATATTGTTGCTGCTACCGGGATTTAAACCTGGATCTTTTTCATAGTTGGATAATGCACCTTTCCCGGATTGGAAAGAGATTCGTGTTCGAATGATTATATATGTATATCTTTCTAAATAATACTTTTAATTAGAATTTAAATAAATATTCTTATTAAAACTTATTCATTAGACGATGTGTGGACAAAATGTTCATGTACTGATTTTTTTCTACCTAGCTAGTAACACTGTATATTTTTACCTTGGTTTGATATCTAAAAGGAAATCTAGTGATCCATCAATCCGAGCTTGGTCGCAATCGAGTGCGTACGTATTTTTCTGTGGTAGTAAATTATGATTTAACCAAGCTAAGAATTAACATGAAATTTATTGTGAAGCTCATCAAAATCTGGCGAGAAATTCTTAAATTATTTGAAAGTGCGTTTGGGAGTCTACTGTGAAACGTAGAACTGTGTATAAATGGAAGGAAGGGCGGGAGAGCGTTTAAAAGGCCCTTAAACGTTGCGTGTTGATTAAAACGTTCAACATGTTCACGATTTGATGCTGTCAGACTGTCGCATTACAACTAGAATGATTGCTGCTGTATTAGGAATTAGTTATGGTAATGTCAAAAGAAGATTTACTCGTGCAGAAGCTGTGTTCAAAAAAAATATTACGCAGCAGAAAAAACAACATTTTGCTTATTATTATAATGTTCAAATTTCATTCTGAGGATGATAATTGGAGATGAATCTTAGATCTACCTTTGTCATCCGGAAAACAAAAATTATGCGGAGTGAATATTTTCAGGACGTAGAAAAATGCAACACTGTTTGAACTAACTGCATTCAATTAGGGAGAGTATTTTAAGGGTGACAGAATAATTCGAAAATTTTTGATGGCTCAGTACAAGAACGAAGTGCCTAAACTGTAATTATATTTTACTTATTTCATAATGTAAACTATATCCTAATATAATCACTATATATCTTATAGATAAATAGCATTTCACTATAAATAAAAACAATGCATGTATTGATTTTATTTTAGTCAATGACAACTGCACCGCAACCGACACCCATAACTGCAGAAAATGAATTATCGTCATCAAAAAAAATAATATAATATATATATATAATTATTTTAAATATATAACAACAAAATAACCAGTTCATACGTATCATAAACAAATATAGTCTAATGTCAAATTGTCATTGGATTTTTATAAAATATTAAATTCCTTTAAAAAAATATTTTTTCACAATAATTTTATCGAATTTCAGAGAATTATAATAGATTGTGGAAGCAATTTTTACTTCCTAATCAATAAACGTTTATTTATTAGTCATTTTCTTAAATAACCTGACAGTTGGAATTAAATGCCGAAAATAAAACCCCTACCCTATCCGCTTAAAACAATACGAAAAACACGAAGTATATAATTAAGAAGAGTCGACCCTTGGAGGTCTTTCCTATAGCCTTAAAGTCATGGCTTGACGTCAAGAAACGAAATTGTTTTTGTATTTATATTTTCATTACAAGAAGACCCCTAACGTTAGCCGTGACAGCAAGAAGAAAATAAGTATTCAAGATATAGGTATATTCAATTATTATTTTATTTTATCTAACATTATTAATTTACTAGCGGGTAAGCAATCGGCTACCATCGATTGAGTACTACTAGGCCCTGCGGGAGCTATTGTTGCCGCTACGTGGAATATTCCTTTGTTAGCGAATTAACAATAACAAACACAACAATTATTTTTGGAATCAAATGAAAAACATAACTAAAAATCGTTGTTTTGACATTGCAGAAAGTATTTAATTCTATGGAATACCATAGACAGTATAGATAAGAAAAGATGACAGATGTCGTGTATATTTTTTCTCACTCGTAATAAAGACAATGTACACTTCATTTCAAATTGAATATATATTTTTACGTATGTACTGTTATTGAATATATAAAAGAGAAAATATTTAAGTAATCTTAACCTAGAGACATTAAAAACACGTTTGTTTTTACCCTGCTTGCGTCTCACAGACTAAGACATTTAATCAAGCAATATGCATCCAATACTTTCATAAAGTCATAGAAATAGACGGGGAAACGCAATAAACAAAAAGGATTATCAAAAAGTAGCGTTAACTTTTTCAAGTTTTTGGACATCATTATATTTATTTGCATCAGTTATAGTAAAAAATAGAATTTAATGGTAGGCAGAGAGGATAGAGCGCCACACTCTTCTATCCTGACACACAATTCTCATATGCATACATTTTCTCTTGCAAACACGTTGACTATTAAAGCTTCTAATAGGACCGTCTTCCAGTATCTGGTTAACCTGGTAATGCCAAGTCTTCTGCGGATGTCCTCCATATCTGGTAACATCAACGCTGTAAGTATATATTTTTTTATCATTCACTCCCCCTTTAGTTTAATATGACCAAACCACCTAAGCGATCGCTGTTTAACCCTATTCACTATGCTAGAATATACTGTGTGATATTTCGAATAAATGCGCGAAGACACAGAGCGCCATCTACCGATCCCAGTAGGCGCGGCCGGAGGAGAAGTAGGTTCAAGAAGAAGGGGGGGACTTAGTTGCGAACGCGCGGCGGAGGTGGAGTGCCGAATGGCGAAAATAAATCGAAAACATAAGATTGAATGAGGCGTGGTGGATCCAAGCAAGTCGAAGCCTTAATCTACCCGCGCGTGAGAACAATCTCTTTGCTGGGACTGGCGGGGAGACTGCCTGTAAGCGATGGTAGACGGATGGGCTCGACGGACTCCACAGTGACAAGATGGCATCGGGGTAACCTTCTGGAGGAAGAGATCACTTCAGGTACAGGGCGTGGCGCCTGAAGCCCGTGGCAAACTGGGTAGAAATCGAGGTGTGCTAAATTGGTAACATTGTGTGTCCTCACTAGGAGGAGAGTTTAACATGAAGAAAGAAGATGTCAAAAATAGATATCGTGCTTACATTGTCGGGTTTTGTTTATGCTATGTAATTAAATTGTTCTTAGTATTATTCTATTATCTTAGTATTGCATTATTCAGACCACTCCCATATGAGACAGCCATTCCGACACCACACTTTACCAACCCACAGACCGAGTCTAGCTGGTGGCGTGGTGCGCTGGCGTTCTATTCATCGGTGTGAGCGCGCAACGTAATAACTGATTTACTGATAAATAAAATACTGATTAAATTAAGGTAAATTTTTTCTGTATATTCAAATTTCTAATCGCTTCATTCAATTTGTTTTAAAACATATTATTCACAGGTGAGTTTTTTGTTTTCCTAGATACGCTTTAAATTTTTTGAAACCGTGTTATCCACATACGTAACTGACAATATTACAGTTAACCTTAGATATTACTCATCTTTAGAGTTGACAAAGTAATTGAAAGTTTAACAATAATAATGATACCCATCATCCCTTATACTAGCGCCACGGGAGGTAACTAACAAGGAACTTGAGCCTTATACGTTTATACGAGATTTTTCCTATATGACCCACGAGGCCGATAACGGTTTTTTTTGTATTGCACAGGCTTTTTAAAAGCCTTGTATAAAATAATAATTCATTCGATAAAAAGTGATAAAATTCTTTTCAGCTATAAAGCGAGTTGTTTTATAAATATTTATCCCAATTCTTCTCACTTATTGATCGAAAATGCTCGTATAAACTTAAATTTTAAACATTCTTAACTAAACTTTTGGTAATTTGAAGATAAAAAATAAAATAAAAAAACTTATATCGCATAGGCGAAAAATCCTTTAAATGGTTTAAAAATATTATATATTTAAGTTCATAACATTTCTTGAAGCGAAGTGATAGCTTAGTATAAAATAAATACGATGAATTTCATAGTGTTGACGGCCTCTTAAATTTGATGTAAAACGCTGGCTACAACAAAAAGCTTGTAATAAAATAGTTTTTATTATTATTATTTATTTGACATTTTTACAATTTTTTTATAATATAAATTAATTATTTTACATTATTAAAATTACATAGTTTTTTTTCGCTTACCTCTCCAAGAAAGAGACTAGCTCTTGTGCTTGTAAAGGGAGTTACACGATAATAATTTTATATAGAGAGTTATACATTTGTAGTCTATAATTATTTATTGTCTATTTGTGTGTATAAGTGTTCATTTAATTTCTTTCTAAACTCTTTTATATCTTTTTTTTTTTTATTTGTGTAGGAAGGCTATTGAAATTTTTCATCCCTAAGTATATAAAATTTTGCTGATAGTGTTTGGTGTTACATCAAGGGATTTTAAAATTATTTTAAACCTTAATGTTGTGCTTGTTTTAAATTTTACATTGTTATTTTTTATAATTAATTAATTAATTGCGATTTTTATGTAAATGTTTTCTATTTTGGGAACTGGGAATTTTGCAAAGTGTTTATGTTGAAAAAGTTTATATTTTTAAAAATATTACTTTGATGTTTGTTCTCTGTATTATTTTTACCGAATTCATTATATTACTGTATGCTCCTCCCCACCCAATTATTCCATACTGGAGTAGTGAGTGAACATTAGCAAAATATACCTTTTTAAAATTATTTATACTTAAAATGTTCCTAAACCTTATGAATATATAAATACATTTTCTTATTTTTTTCACAAATTCGCTAATGTGAGTGTGCCATTTTAAATGTTGATCAATAGTTACACCGAGATATTTGATTTCTTTTTTTGATCTTAAGTTTGAACATGAGTCCTTACAGGTAATTTTGTTACAGTTGTCGTTATGGATAGTAGTTCTTATTATTATTATGAAATCAACTGTTAATTGTCGAAATAATCTATTAAATAAGTTATATAATACAATATAAGAGTACATATGTAGTTTTACAAATTCCTCAAAAATTCCCCAGAACTCCAAAAATGTGTTTCCTGCCTATATTGTCTTATGTTATAAAATTATGTGATTGTCAATTTCTGTATATTACCATTAATGTGATATTAAAATAAAATTAGTATCGAAATCGAATTATTATACAGAATAATTAAAATCGTGCAAAAATGTACATAAGCCGTCAGAATTCAAAAGAATAATGTTATCTATTTTCATCTCATGTAAATAAAATTATATAGCTGTAACAGCTGTAGAATTAAATTGTTAGATTAATATTGCTCTTACAATGCGGAACGCTTCTGATACAAATCATACTAGTCGATTAAAAATACAAATGTTTTATTTTGTTAATTGAGTTAAAACACTGTTTTATTCCACTATATTTTATTGTGTTAAATTTTAGAACGTTTTCGGATACATCTTCCCATTATAAATATTACTTTTGTTTTATTTTCATATAATATGTGACTAGAGCTAAAAAATGTTCATACTTACATATTTTTTAACTTTTTGAGTGCCACAAAAACTGCTTTAAAAATGGTTTTCTGATAATTTTTGTCCTAGACATAGAACAAATCTGTATGTTGAGACTCGTCCAATATTTCTATGCTACCAACAACTCACCCTAAGCAATAAATCATGGTCACGACACAAAAAAACGAACAAACATCACCACCAGTTCCGAGAGCTACAACGACATTTTATCAACGATTCTACATATTGTTAGCTTCGAAACTGTACAACACGATCAACATTAACTAGAAATCGTTCACTTCCAATAAAATTACAAAAATATGGACCCAATATATGATTCAATCAGGTAGAGATAAATCAGAAGCATCGCTGTCCAACATTCCAACATAATCATAATACAATACTACATATTTTAATTTATTTTTTATTCCTGTCGAATCTTTATCTTTCATGAATTAAATAACACCACAACAGCACGAAAAAAAGCTGGCTACTTTAACATAGACGGCAGTCTAGAAAAGTAGCCAGGACAATGCTGTGTATATCAGAGGTGGAGTCTACACCATCCCACACAATAAACTACGAGTATTTTATTGCAATATAATTGTATCGTATGTTTATCATGTTATATTATAATATATTCACCTCTGTTACAACAAAAACATGTATGTCAATAAAGTTTAATAAATAAATTCATTTAGTATTTTTTTAAAGATATTTTATTGTTAATTTGAATGCAAATACTATTATTATATTGAATTAAGGAAATATTATGTTCCGATAAGTTTTCACACCTTTATATCTTACTTGTGTTACAGTCCCAATCTCGGACGTGAGCGAAATATGCTTAGAAGGTGGTTTATGTGAAAATTAAATTAATCTATTAATGAAACTCATTACCAAGAATTATTTTTTTAAACACTTAAATGAAATCCTTTAAATTGTTATATATTTTATAAAAAAAATGGCTGAACTCAGAAACTGATACATATTTCTGGACGTTTATATGCAATAAGATTTTTTATTTAAACACCTTGTTAAATTTGACTGGCTGTGTTCCGTATAGGAAACAAGAATATAGACAAGGGTCATTCGCTGATCTCAGCTTCTCTCAACCGGCGATGATGATGATGATTATGAGGTCGAAATAAATGAAATACAAAAGATGTTCAATATCTGAATGACTTCCGCCAGCAAAATACTCTGTTTTTATTCAAATTCATAACAATACGTATAGTCATATTTGCAAGTACCTACACGGTGACAGGCCGCCGCTTGTAATATTTTGCTAAGACATCTTTGTTTTCCTAATATCTACCTCACGGGTTTTTTAGCGCCACGCCGATGATTAGACCATTAAATTATTGACACGTGTCTTATCGCATCTATTAATTGGCGCCTCTTTGGCGAGTAATTATGTGCGATACAAGCTGGTTAATATTAACTGGCGATAATAAAATGCGACAAATTAAATTATAAAATATATTTTTAACTGCAGTCTTTTATAATAACCATAAAATCTAAGCATTAATCAATGCCATCAGAGCGTCCTGTTGAAGCAAAAATACATTTGTGTCAATGGACAAAAACTTGCGATTCCATACTTAAGTCATACCCGGCTTATGCAACTTTGTCTGTTCGTTTCTGCAAGTTGGATAATGCAACAAAAAAATAAGAGATATGGAGGAACAAGATGTCCATTTATTTCTCAGCTGGAAGGGTGGGGGGCATTAATATCACAAGAAGTGACAAATTCAGTAAATGTATCATTCTCTGTCACCCACACCCTATGAACTCTAGCGAGATAACTATCCAGATATCTTGAGGAGTCATTAACTTTAAGTTTTACGTGTCCAGACGTGTAAGATCAGCAAAGATTCGGATTCAAACAGCAGTCTGCTTTTAGATGTATTTGAATTATTATTTGTTTCAATTAAATTCCTTTCTCGATAAATTTGCAATATAATAATTTAGAGAAAATTCTCTTATCTTTATGTATTTAAATTTATTATTTTGATTGCGAAGAATACAAACATTTTTTACACGTATAATTCAGAATAAGAATTATAAATTGAATATAAATAAAAAAATAAGTGGATTATTTTATGACTATAAAAATATTTTTAAGTTTAAGATACAATTAATGTCAATAAAATGTAATGTCAATTAATGTCATTGGAAGTAAACTATGTATGTAAAACTGTCTGTCTGTCGGTTTGTTTGTTATTTATACAATCCTATACATATTATTACATTATATCGTTTACACCTTTTGACCGATTTAACCTAAATTTTGCATTGTCACTTTTTTGTCACCCTGAAAACCACAGAAATCACTCCCCATCCTGCTAGCACATCCCTTCACCCCGATATAAATGCGTGTTACATTGTTTGCCAAATTTTGCATAGTTACTCTTTAGGTTCTACATAAAACACACGCAAAATAATGGAACACGAAAGACCTGACACGATCAGGTTAAAGAAAATTTAAAAATCGACAACATTTGACAGTGAATTATTATTTTTTTAAATAGAGATGCGTAACGGAATACATGTCACATCAATATTCTTACTATTTTCAAAATAACCTAAGCGCTTGCACTATGAAAATAGGACTATATTAATGATCATTAGATCACAAGGCGAGTATCGTAACCACTTGACTATGATCAAGACAACGTGGAATGCAAGGACTTAAATCTGCGGGGTAAATTATGAGTGATTAGGAAGATAAGTATACTAGACCTCGAAATTAAGAAGCTATAAATGAAAGTGGAGACACATCGTACAGTAGGCCAACACCCGAGGTCACAATGCTCAGTAATGAAAAAAGAAAGAAAGTAAATAGAATTTTTAGTTTACTGTTTTGAAAAATGTACCTTTGTAAACTAAAAGTTCGCATGGGTACATTTCAAAGGAAATTAATAGCTCACTCCAATAAAATGAAACAATTTTGCCACACACAGAAAGTTATAAGGATTTTATATATATGAGAATATAAGCCATTCTTTGTAAAACATTTCTTTTACTTTATAGAATAGAATTTTATAGTGTTTTCAACCCTAAAGTAGGCGCATTGGCAAAATAACTCAAGATGGCACAAGGGGTCAGCAATGATCCCAACTTTTTTTACTAATTTTTGGCATTTAGAGCATTGAAGATGATGTTTTTTGTTCACCTTCATAAAGTTAAACCCTTCTTCTGCTTTTATTTGCTCTGCATCAGATTATACTCAACTTTTGCTATAGATATCATGGTTGGTATTGATGTAGTCATCTATAGCTTTACCCTCCTATTTCACTTTATTTTTATCATTTTTCTAATATCTTTTTTGTTTTTCCATTTTCCTAAATAATCGTCTAAAACAAGAAAAAACACTTATTACATACAAAATAATAATATTTACAAAAATCTTATTATATTTTTAGATTAATTTTCCTAAAAAAAAGTTACCCAAAACGTATGAAATCACGACTCACCTGAGAAGTGATACGTACGCACGCAGCAGCAACAATCAAAATTGCGTCATAAAATAGGAAGCTAATAGGAGCGGTAAGTTCGCAAACCTATGCGTTCTGTATATTTTTAGTGATTTAAGTTGCCTTGACCCCCCATACGCTAACTTAAGGGTTAATATTAATCTAAAATTTTTGGAAGTTCTGTAATCCTAGAAGCAAATATGAAATTTTAATTTAATTTTGTACATTAATAACGTTAATACCAAGTCGCTGTATGGTCGAGTTGGCAGCACGGTCACGTGAGATTCAAAGACGTGGAATTAAAATCTCAAGAGTTGCGGAAAATTATTCCTGCTTACATATTAAATGATGAAACATTTTCTGTAAATGTTAAAAAATATTATGCGAATGAGTACCTAAATGAAAAATGCGTGAAATTTATATTGAAATAAGTATAAAGAGACCCTCGTAATCCAGTGGGTATGGCACTGGCTTCTACATACCGGGGGTTCCAGGTACGATTCCCGATACATCTGTCATTTTTTCAAGCCTGGATATTTTTGTAATGTGTTTCACTGCAGTATTTGGGCATTATTGGATTATGGATGATGCACGTGAGATCATGATTGCAGGATTAGAAGAAATGGATAATCGGATCCCTCAAAACGATAACCAATTAAGAAATTAAAGGAATCTCGGACATTTCGGGTACTTATCGGGGTGTGGGTCTCCCGCTGGGGGTTACTGGGATGGACGATGGCGGGAAGAGCAGTAGATAAAGAGACCTAACGTAGCATTCTACTAGCTCTCCCTTGCATCTCTTGCGACCTAGACAGGATGAATTTCTGCCGAACTGTGACCGAGTTCTGCGACAGAAACACATAAATGTGACGTCTACCCTCCCTTTTGGGGGTGTATGATTTCTATAGCTTCACTTTGGCTTTCGTTTGAATTTAATGTGATAACAGCGTCAAATTGTACAGGTATAAGATGATACCGGAGCCAACCTATAATAGTATTAAGATGTTAATAACTGAATGTAATAAAAAAAAAGTAATATTGACGAATCGAAACGAGAGTAAACAACTCTCAAAACGATTCCGGGATAGGGTGTAAATAAATAAAAATACAGTAATTGAGTTTCATGGCATGTTGAAGTGTTAACATTTAAAAGAAAAACTAGATTCAGAAATAACTACTACCAATACTTGAACCTAAAATTTTCTGCTGCCGAAAGTAAAATAAGATAAGATTTATTGACATATGTATTTACCTATATATTTTTTTGCAACAGAGCTGAAAATACTTACCACAAATAAATTGTATTTAAGTTTACAAATATGTTTTTTTAAAGTGGAATAAATAATAAATAAATAAAATAAGGAATTATAATGGAATAAATAATAATGAAATACATCCTGGATACTTTGCAAGACTTGTATAATAATTTTTTAAATAAAAAATTTTTTATGCTGTTGAGATGTCATTTAATTGAAATAAATAAATATATACATATGCATTAAAAATATTTTTGTGTTATAGTATTTTTATTTAGGAAAACACATTATTATTGTGAAGTTGTAATTATCCAGAACATAGTATGTGATGTTTTTAATACAAATTAAACGTATTAATTGGAAAGATGCATATAAAATCAATTTTATCGAAAAATATTGTTGTTGCTACTGGGATTCGAACCTGGATCTCATCACAGACCCATGTTCTGAATAATTACAACTTCACAATGATAATATGTTCTCCTTAATAATATTTATATAAGTTGTATCAATGTGTCCAAAATGTAATAAAATTGAATTGTTTATTCTGGCGTCTTCTATCGGTTTCTTCAAAGGTATTTAAGATTCCGTAAAAGCAAAGTTGATAGCTTTCAAATAATGTATTAATTTGAAAAGTGTAACATATAGATTGGAAAATTTGTCGACAATGCACCGTGGTGCTGTAGCATAATCGGTAAATGCAAGTTCCTCGGATTGGAAAAGATCCAGGTTCGAATCCCGGTGTAGCAACAATAATATTTTTCGATAAAATTAATCTTATATGTATATCATTTTAATTTGTTTTATAGTATTTTTGTTGAATTTAATCAGAATTATTTGACAGCGTTGCTTCCAGCCAACCTCTATCCAATTGAATCAGTGTGTTGTATAGTTCAAGTTAAGTGACTCTTAAATATTATATATATCTTGGTTGCACATCATTCATATGTTATATATGGCCTAACCATCAAAACGTCTCTAATTTAATGAATTCAGGTCGGAAAGTTCGCGGTTATAAAATATATTTTATTAAAAATACGCATGTGAAATAATGGCATTGTCGTTAATAGACAGACCAGTGTCCTAACTAAAATTTTACCAATTAACTAGCCAAACAATCGAATTCTTGATGTCGAAACATTTTCCGTGGTCCCTCGCGACAGCGAACATTATTTTTTCCCGCGAAACGTTTCACTTGAGTACCTTCGCCCCACATTCGCGTACGTACAACCTACATCCGCTTATTGGACATGTATACTGCGCGAGAGCCTCCCATGGGGATGGCGGTACAACACACTTTGGAGGCCGCCGTTGTGTTTTTTCACGAAAATATGATATCCCTTATATTTGTCTATTTGTGTAGGCTTGGTCGTGGTTTATTTTTTGTATCTAACATTTCAAATTGTTTAGAAAAAGCAGTTTTTTATTTTTCTTCCACTTTTCTTATCATTTTCTCTATAACATAATGTTAATTTTTTTATTTGGTAATATTTATTATATTTAACAATACACATTTTGGTATAAACATATCAAATAGTATAATTAATAAATAATAATAATTAATAAAAAGCATTTTAACACGCAACCCTCAGAATAAAGATAGTTTGGGGCTAAGTGAGGATGGGATTAAGATTGATTCGTATGAATCAGAAGGATGTATATGTGAGTGCCTGGTACCTCCATAAATTATACCCAAAATTAAATTATAATTGTGGAGTATGTGTGAGGGTGTGGTCAGAGCAGGTTGAACAAGAAAGAATAGTTACAACTGATAGAAGTTTATGGATAATTGACTTAAGTTGCAGTTATAAAAATATGCAAAAGAAGCCTACACCGGAAAGCGTTTACTTGAAATCTTGTAGAGAAGGCAGCCGTGAAAGAAGTGGTGCGCTCAGGGGCCAGCTTGCCGGACGCTGCGGGGGCATTATAGTTACACATATTGGAGGTCGGAACCGGACATTTAAGACTGTTGAGAGCTTTGTTTTACACCCGAGTATCTGCAAAGTGCTTTCCGAGGTCATTGGCGGTGTTGCTAATTGTGGAGGTGATTAACCCCCACAATATTAATTATTGTGTTTCAAGAAGCATTACATAAAAAGTTAATTAATTGTTTGTGTTAGGTATTAGTTAGTATTGCTCGTAAGTGTGGTGTTAATAAGATAATACAGAACGGGCTAAAAATCACTTTGTCATTTAATAAATAAATAACTTTTTTTTTCAATAATATGATTTTCTACATAATAAAATAATACATTGTAAATTATCTTCTAAATTACATAATGTAAAAAAATATCCACATTACTCGTGTGTAGGTAGAATATTATATAAAACATAAATAAATAAGATTAATAACAAGTTAAGAATTAAAGTAAAATACATTTTGGTCCATCTTGCAGCCATAACCAAATTTGTCAAATATTACACGCATAACTTTAATATCTAGATTTTGTTGAATTAGGTCATTTAAAATTAATAAAATATGTATGATGTACTATAATGTATAATGGATAGTAAATAAATAAATTAAATAAAATACTAGTGTCTTCAAATACGTCTCGTTTATATTTGTTACAGTTATACAGTTTTCACGGTGCACTTGTCCTGTTTTTGAAAGGATGCATTTACTTACATTTTAAATCACATTACATTGGTGCATTCTACCACGTTAATATATTACTATTTATTTTACTTAAGGACTACAAGGCTTTTCTGAGATCACTGAACCAAGATTATTTTACCAAATATTTTTGGCCCAAAATGCGATGCATAAATTATCTACGAACTAATAACTAACTACAATAAATAACTACAACATAATAAAAGGCAAAAGTTTCAGAGAATTTTAGATTATTTTTCGATTAAGTCCAAAATGATTGAATTATAATGGCACCATGGCGCTAAGGAGTGGAGACGCCTAATATTCCACCATTCGGGGCAGATGTAAAATTTATAACGTGTTAGGTTGCACAATAAATTAAGATAATTGTCTCCGAGCGTCGAAATTTACTTCACATATAAGATTAATCGGAGGCGTGGAGATTTCACGAAATTTTGCAACCACATTATATGAAGAGATTCATATAAAAACAACTTTGACACATAAAAACGTATTCATTTTATGCTTCATGTAATTATTTATTAAAACATGTATAGATAATTTACAGAAATTTTCTAAGCATACTTAAACTTTACATTAAGTGAGATATCTATTTTTCCCATTAAAAACATCAAAGAAACATCTAGAAACAACACCAGGTGGTTAGGAATTATTTTATTTTATTATGATGATAAGTTGCAATAATAATTATTGATGTATCAAATGTTTTAATCTTTTTCGTGATTTAATTGAGTTTGCAATTGCTATTTAATTCCCTTTTTAAATAATAACTTCCGCTACTGCGATAGATCTGGTGTCTGCAAGCAATCGCTCACTTCAGGAAGCTATCAGAAATGCTGCAAATTGCAGCAGATGACGTCGAATAGCGTTAGCTGTGGTGTAATCATTATCATAGCAACCGCGATTGTCTGCCAAGAGTTTAACGAAGAAAAAGAGAAAGGTAAATCACTGAAAAAGTTAAATTTATCGCTTTAAAATTTACGGAATAACTTGACTAAAAATACGTATTTTTTACATATTACAGACAGGCTTCAAAATATATTAATATAATAACTTTTTATTTAAACATGAGAATTTTTTATTTTGGTGATCAAAAACTTAAAATAAATATAAAATTATTGTCTATTGTTTCAAAACTCTTATATTTTAATATTTTAAAAATAAATACATTTTATTACTTGACTGGATAAAATATAAAATTATTGTAATGATGAAATACGTGGGATAATTATCCGAAATTATTGGAAACATTTTAGTATAGAATTTATTTATCTATGACACAGACCACCAAATATATAGACATGAACTAACGCGAATTACTTGTCTCAATATTTTCATTTTAGTGCAATTCGACTTTTTTTAAATATATGACTATATTGGAATGAAAATTTAAACGCTGACAATATAATATGCATTAATGAAAAAAAAACGTATTGTTTATTCAAAAAAATAATCAGTAATAATCTATTGGATTTGTGTTTCTACCAAGAATGTGTGTAGAATGCCCCTCGTCCCGCAACTAATGTTCTAAACCTCTCTCTTATATGTACAATTTTTTTCATGTCTATTTATTTACTAATCTGTGAAGTATATTTATATATTTATAATATTTTAATAACAATTGCGGCAATGTTAGTCTCTTTGAATTTATGATAAAATTATTATTTACAGAAATACTTTTGAGTATTTTAGTTGTCTGTTGACAACGTTACATAATTTTCTGTTTATAATGATATATCACTTTAAATATCCCAAAATACATATTATGGACAAGTTTACTTTTGACTAGAAACTCTTCAATTCCTCGATAAATTTTCATTGCATATTCAATTGGCTACCCTATGTACTACAAGATATATGGAACTCTGCGGTTGGAAGTGGTAGACATTTGCGGTTCAACGCGCGCAGTGCCATATAAGTGGTTTTATCCCATTCTTTGCCAAACACAAGCCAACGTGCTCCATTTTGGATGGAGGGTTTGCTTTAAAAGAAGAAACGTTTCGGAAAATCATTGAATTTTATCGATACACCTTAGAGAGAGGAATTCACCGAGAGAAAATTGAGTTTCTTGATACAATTAACTCGAGAACTCAAATAAAATCGTCAACATTTTTAGAATTTTCAGTAATGAACATTTTATTACGTTCTTCAGATTAAATTTTAATAAAGGTAAAATAATGAAAATTGTAAAAGATAAAGGAGAAATATTTTAAATGAAAATATACATTTTAATTAGCGTCCTTTCTGTGTTTTAGATACGATGAGGGTTCAGTACCCAAGTTATTCTGATATTAAATAATAAACATCAACAACAATAGAATGTTGAACTAAAATAATATACCTGTCAAGGATACAACCTTAATTTTACTTCCCTAGGTTCAGTACACTTATGAAGCCCTACATCCCTTAAAAATTACCACCAAAAATTTGTTTTTAAAAGCAATTAATAAAATTTTATGTCTATTATTTATTTATCAAATTTGTAACAATGTTCGCAAGTTGTTTTTTTAAGTCTGTGGCAATAATATTATATCTACCGGGTGACACGTCATTAATTTATTTTAAAATATATATATGTATACAAATTATATATATATAAAGAAGAGTGTCTGTTTTTTATATAAATCTACAGTTTTATTTCGAGCTTAATGAAATTTAGCAAACAAAAGAAAGGTTACTGTCTACATGAGATTTCAAAAAACCACCCTTACCTCCCTTTCTCACCCCTTAAATTAGAATTTTGGTACTTAATGATATTTTGCACACTTGATCATCAAAATAAGAGGAAAATTACTGCCTAGATGAGATTTTGAAAAACCACCCCCATTCTCTTTTCTCACCCTTTAAAGCATAATTTTGGTACTTGATGAAATTTTGCACACTTGATGTTCAAAATGAGATAAAAATTACTGTATATTTTATTTCGAAAAAAAAACTACCCTCATCCCTCTAAATGAAGCCTCTTCACTCTGCATAAAGATCGGGCAACGAATACATTTAAATCAGGCGCAATGTATTTATCTTATCCTATATCGTCAAAAGGAGGAGGGTTGGATGTCTATGTTTTTCTCAGGGTCCTAGAGTTCAACTGGACAAAATAATTTTTAATATCATTCCTGTTGAACGGCGAATGGGAGAAGCAGGGGGAAGGAAGTGAGAGGGGAAAGAAAGCGTGGTGCGCGGGGAGTGGGAGAGGGAGCGGGAGGAGAGTGTGAGGGGAGCGGGAGACGAGAGGGAGGGGAGTGGAGACTTGATGAGTATGTCTTGCATAGTGTCTTAAACTTAAACGAAATTAAAAAGTCTACTTAAAATTTTGAAAAACCACCCCCACCCGCCCTTTCCCACCCCTCAAAGTAGAATTTTGGTTCTTCTTGATGAAATTTTGCACATTCGACATTCATAATAAGAGGAAAATTACTGTCTATAGCATATTTAAAAATAAAAAAACTACCCCCATCCTTCTAAATGTGTAAAGTTCGGATAACGCTGGGTACTTCAGCTAGTATATATATATAAAACTTGCATATATCAGACATTGAAATATTCAGAGAAGTATCCCATCTATCATATTGCGAGGAGTGATTGGTGGAAATCAAGTCTCTAAAAAAAAAGAACGTCATGGTTGAAGATTTTACGGGCAGCAGTACACGAAGTAATGGTCAACGTCCATTGAACGTATAAGGTAAAAGGTCAAACTTTTTGCTAACATATTTTATTATTCACATTAAATGTGATTCTGCAAAAAGCAGCTAATCCACAATTTAAAACAAATAAGACATTATTTTTATTAAACGCAGTAAAGTCATTTTATATTCTGTCAAAAACAATTAGGCCGCTTTTGAACAAAAATTCATAGTAATCGCATTTTAAAAATTTTGTTGCTCGCAAAAAATCCTATTTTAAAATTTAAATTATCTTAAAGAACATACAACATTTCAAAGGTAAAGATTTGATTATCTCACACTTTTCACAAAAGTGCTTTAAGTTTTGCGTGGCAGGCTGCGCCCTGCGCGATAATTAGATGTCGTATAAATCATAATTTCCATCACTTTAAGATAATTTTCAGTTACGAAACAGACGCAATTTTAAATTATAACTACATATAAAAACCGGGCAGAGCTAAATGTATATAGTTTTAATCTTATTCATTATGTATTTGTATTTTTAATGTGTTAAAATTCTCTTAAAATTATTAAAATATTAGACTTTTTACAATATCAAATCTGAATTGTATAAGTCAAGGAAGTTTTCATAAAAATATAATATATTTAAAACAAAATAAAGATGAAAAGAACATGTATTATGATGAAATCTAATATACTTGCCCCCGGGACTCAACTCAGAACGAATTACGCTATGCCAACTTATATCATTGTTACTTTTGAAATTAGCAAAATTAACTTTGTGGCTAAAATTCATATTTTTATTTGTTAATTTTATTTTGTTAACCACTTAATTGAGTTTAAGTACACAGTACAATAGTGGATTTTCAGAATTTTCTAATCATTTGATAGAAAATTGGGATTGTCAATTTTGCACATAAACGGTGTTGGTGACAAATTAAATAATTTTGAATCGTTGGAGATAAATAAAGCGTGTGAAACTAATCAAAATTTTAAACAACCAACTAAATTTAACTACGAGTCCCATTCAAAAATTTTTTCCTAAAAAATATTTGAGTAAGTTTGAGTTAAGTACTTAATTTATTTTTTAAATAATTGTTGTTTTTTTAAAAATAGATTCTGGTAAAGAAACAATAATATATGTTTTTAGTTGGTTATGACATCCTGAAGAAGAACATGGTATTTTTCGAAACCGGTAGAATTAAGCTCAATTAAGCTCAATTTAAGCTCAATTAAGTGTTTAATAAAACAAAGTTAACAAATAAAAATACGAATTTAATGTATTAATTATAAATAAATACATATAAAAGGGGGAAGTACACTACCAATTGTGTTATAGTACAGACCCATGTTCTGAATAATTACAACTTCACAATAAGAATGTGTTCTCTTTAATAAATACAACTATATCATTGTTATTCAATTTCATCATAATACATGTTCTTTGCATCTTTATTTTGTTTTAAATATATTATATTTTTTATGTAAACTCCCTTGGCTTAGACAATTCAGATTCGATATAAGAAAAAGTGTATTTAGCTCTATCTATAATATTTTACTACGTACAAAAATTTTAAATGTAGTGATTTATACGAAATATGTAATATCTACCCTTGCGAAATGGTAAAATATATTTAGCGATATTTGCGAAACGCGGTCTCTGGAAAAACAGAATATAAATCCATAGAGAATTTTGGTCCGATGTTTGATGGTTTCAAAAATAGACTACCGCTTGCGAGCACGAAATCTGGAATATTCTGCAGCAACAAATAATGAATTGCTTGAAGCTACAAATAATGAATTATTTTATCGAATTGCTACGCTGTTTGCCGATTCGGAAAACGATACTGCCCGTGCAAACTGAACATTCAGGTCACGTGGTGTTGAAGTATTTTCCTCCATTTTATGTACAAAGCTTCTAACTTTGTATCATGGTTTGTTGTTTGTGTTTAAACAGGAACTCTCAAGGATTAAAACAAAAACAAATTTTGTGATAGCCTTTTCGTTTGGCAGTGCTTCTACCTCTCTCTAGGCTCGCGTTACCGATTTCACATTATTTATTTTATGCACAGATCCAAAGTTAATTTTCCTGGATATAAAAGTATGTTTCTTTCTTGATTATGTAACCTGATTATGAGAAAATTTTCTGTATTTAAAAAATAATAAAAGCTCTTATAAATTATTTATTTATTAATTTTAAATACATTAAATATTTCGCGTGTTTCCTGATCACCTCACTGGATCAGAGTCCGCATCGAGATGAACTGTGTTTTCTCTGCATCATTTATAATACATTTATTATTTTGTATCATTTGCGCTAGACTGATTTACAGTGGCTCAAGTAATTTATATAAATATATATGCCTATATATATATATACACTATTGAACATGGCAAATAAAAATATATAAAAGTAGAGTAAATACAACAGCTACAATAACTAAATCATTAAGTTGGTTACAAAAACTAAAACAATTAGAATATATTTATGATATAAAAACTTATCTATTCTTAAGTAGAGGCTGACCTGGGAGTTTGGTGTTTACCATGCAAATTATCTGGGATACAAAGCTCTTGAAGATATAAAGACGCCACGTTATGTGTCGCTTTGCCCATTAACCGACACAATTTAAATTCAACTCTTTCAGGGAACCGAAGCCAATGTAGCTCATGTAAACGGAATGTTATATGAGAGAAAGAATTTAGAAACCCCATATATTATCCGTGCTGCCGTATTTAGAATGGATTGTAATCTATTCAGCTGAAACATTCACAGGCCAGTATAGATGATGTTACAATACTTCACACGTGACACCATCAATGAATATAAGTTGACGGGCTGCCTGAAGAGGAAGATATCTCCGAATACTTTTAATCTGTATCTGATGATAAAAGGATACACTAATTTTGATGATTTGTGTATTCATTGAAAGATCTGATCTGAAAAAAGGCATTGATTCATACATAAAATACATAAAATCTTTTAGTAATAATGAATTTGAAGGGGTACCACTGACTACCATTATCAATTGACTTAAAAATATATATTTGGTACCTACCGTGCACGAGATGTATTGGGAGTTAACATTTACGAAATGGCAACACTGCATCGCGTAAAAAAAATGTCTTCTTCTTTTCTTCCTTTTGACAGTTTTGCGAGCACGAGGTAGATATCACGATGCTAAAAATCACGAAGATGTGATTTCGTATTGAATTAAGGAAGGGTGAGAATAATCAAATATATTAGGCATCTGTGTTATCCTGCACCATATTCTGAGATTTGTTTGCTATTGTGTTTGTATGTTTGCAGGATGGACGCATTCCTTTCTTACATGACAGCAGAGCGGTCATGTAGATGATAATACTTTTTATTCATGAAAGATTTCTCATGAACAAGGCAGGATGGGGATACGGTTTGCTCTCCTCCGCTTCATAATTTCACAACTGAATTTGTTTTGCAATAGAAAAGGACGCAAGAGATTCCACGTGAGTTCAAATGGAAGAAGATGACCCAGTCTTCCTGACGTTTTGATAAGTAAGGACATACAAGTATTTACGGGTGTCTCAAAACATCAATTCTGGACAGAGACTGTAGTTTTCTGCCAAACAAACGATGATACCTCGCACTTAAATGGTTGTAAAACGAATTTCAATGTAAATTGTTAATATTTGAAGTATTATAGTCTTGTTTTTTTTCTTAATTAATAACTTGTTTATCACATTTATTTGATACGATTTTTTACTATATTTGACATGACAAACTCATCAGGTGATTTAAATTGTTGTGATATAATTTTATATGTGAAGAATTTCATATTCAATGAATCTAAGTGTTTTATCTCACTATTACTTTTAAATAATAACTTGTTAATTTAGATATTCACACGATAGTAAGAATTCCATTATTGTATTAAGGCAAGATTTATCAATTAATCTTTGCATGTAATGACATTCAAATGACAAGTTTCTTATTACATTTTACTTTACTATTCATATGTTAGATTATTAAATTTTGTTATTATAAAAACTTGAGAAAAACTGAGAATGGTAGCTAATGTGAGTGACATGCGATATGGTGAATTATTTGCATCAGAACCACACACTTCATACTATACCCTGAGCGAGTTGGTAGACTTGTAAAAAACGACGTCACAATTTATTTTATGATTTTATTTTAGATTTTTATATTATCTGATGAGTTTATACATTGTTATAGGTGTAAACATAATAAGCCATTATAAAAAATAAATACAAACCTTGTATAATAATACTAAACAGTAAGCGCGTAATTGAGAAAAATCAACGGCGGCGCGGAGCAAAACAAAGTCATTCAAAGTCTTCATTGTTTGATGCGATAATGCCAACGAAACAAAAAATATACAGTGTTATCAGGCGTGGTTCAGTAAAACTATTTAAAAAAAATCAAAATACGTTAGGTATTTGTATAGAAAATAATTTTCATGTTCATGTCTATTCAAATGGATAATGGCTGATAAAGGGTTAATTTTAATTAACATTTCTTGTATTTGCTTGTTAAAATTTTTGACATGCCACACATTTATATGAATATAATTTATTGTACATTACTTGCGTTATTAAATGCTTCCGTAGGCATATCAATTAAAAAATTTAAGGTTTATTAACTTCAAACTGTGTATACCTGTTGAACAATTGAATTATAATTTTCATTTATAGGAATGCACCCACACAAAGATTTCACAGGCTTGGGAACGATTTTGGTCTTGTAGATATATTCCGATATTCAAAATTTAAATATAAGAGTGATGTTTTTGATGCTGTTCTGAGTCAAATGTACAATTGATTTCGATACTCAGCCATTTTGTGTCAAACCTAAATTTATATTGTTTGTTTTGCTTACTTTTAAATATATTTTTTGAAGCTATAAATGTATATATTCCATGCTACTTCTGTAGCTGCTCATAGTTTTGTTTTTTTTTAATTACCAAACCAACTTTGTAAAAGCTCATAAGGGCGTTAATAAATATCACTAAATATATATAGTATTAAATATTAATTACATTTAAGCAGCATTACGTTTTGCAGGGGAGACAGAGAATGTATCGGATATTGAGTTGATTTTTAGATTATTAAACTAAAACCTCATACAATTATAATAAATAATTAATGTGCACAATTTTGGGTCAAAGAAGACCTGGAAGACTGGCACAGCGGTAGATAGCTGGATGAAGAGACCCTGGAGTCATTTGTGAGAGTAACTCAGGCTGGGACTTGCAGATAAGCTTTACGGGCCGAGTCTCAACTGATTGAAGCCATTGTGTGTCAATACTTATAAAGTTATTTACACTTCTCTAGTCAGACCCCAGGTAGAATATAATTCGGTCATATGGTCGCCTCACTTCATTGTTCACTCGACAGCGGTTGAAAGAATCCAGATCAAGTTTTTAAAAATCATTAATTGTCAAATTAAATATACGCTCTGAGGATATCAATTATTATTATCTCCTTAGCCGTCTGAAATTATTAAAATTATCAGTGAGACGGACGATGACCGACCTTATATTTCTATCCAAGATCGCCCCCCCCCCCCCCCCCCCAGATTGTTGGTCTGCTTGACTTTCACGCACCATTGTAGTCATCGAGACACAATTCATTGTTCTATTAGAGTGGTAATGTCAGAACTCATACATAGTCCCCAGAATACATTCTCTGGGAAATGAATATGCGGAGGTGGTAGATGTTTCTGCTGTAAATTTAACTCTTTACAAGACTGCATTATTACAATTTTATGTATCTCAACTCAGTGGTAACGGATAGATAGCTTTACTTCACATTTTGTATTATTTTAAATTTTGATTGTGAAAGGACTTGCTGACATTATGTAATTTTTTTATTTGTGTATTGCACTTCTGATAAATTTTTCTGTTATTTTAAAAATTACGTTAATGCTTGAATAGGGCGTGTATAATAATAATAAATAAATAAATACTGACATGAAGAAAAAAAGAAAAAAAAAATTGTATAAATATTAAATTACCTTTATTGGCGTGTTCATTTTATCCTATTTTTCTCTATTAGGACAGCTATAAGAGTAACGGAACTTACCAATATAAATTATAATATAAACTAATTTAGATTATTTCAAAGAAGTTCATATACATCTTTCATCCTTTGTTCAATCCTATTTTTGAGGTGATGACAGCATAAAAATCACTCCATTCGATGATACCAAAAAAACGATATTTCTAACCTTTAAACATACAAATATATTTTCATCTTTACTTTATTCGGGCAGAATAACTCGTTTTAGAATTACTTTTTTCATATCATTGTTTCAAACCTTATGCATTCACAATTTTAATATTGCCTGTTTACAAATTAAGTCACAATCCGATCCGAAGTCGATCCGATCCAAAGGAAACCAGGAGCAAAGCCTTAGGATACTACTCAGTGCCAAAATTTAATACCAAATTCGCTCAATGTACTTTCTTATTGTGTGCTCCGAGAATATTTAATAAATTACCATTAGACTTTAAAGGGTCTAAAGTGATCAATGACTTCAAACCAAAAATAACAAAGTGGTTGCTTGATGTGGGTCGAAAGCAAAATAAAACTAATTTGTCATTTGTGCTAGCTTAATTATCCACACATTCTTTTCACCGACAATTGTATATTACTGACAATAATTTTTTTATAACTTTTTTTCATATATTCTTATAACTTATCATTATACTTTTTATAACTCACTTAACATTATACTAACTTACCTCTTAACATTTACAACTTTTCAAAACTATACAGATAATTGCTTTAGAACATAATTACCTTTATTTTTTCATATGTACTATTTATGCTACAAAAAAACTAAATTAATAAATACACTAACAATCATCATAGTTTTCAGTGTAAACAATAGTCTCTCAGAGGTGTTATTTCACATTGAATTTTACTCGTTACAAAAACTATAATTAATATTTAAATCTGCCTCGTTTACAAAACGTCAAGTGTAACTGAATTCACTCAATAAAATATCCATAAAAATATAATTTGACAAATAAATAAAATTAAAAATATTACACAAATTCTAAGTTAAATATTTCGTCTCATTTTTGTCATCCAATACCTTTACACTCACCCTTACTTACAGTTAAAACTTATTTGTTATTTTATTTTCGTGGAATTAATTGTACAATCTAGGGACTGTATATGAAATATGTTTCTATCCTGCGTCTGTTCCAGACTATTTAAGAGTAGTTTTTCTTCTAAGTAGTACATAGAATTTTAATTATATTTACTTTGATAAAATTAAACAACTTTATAGAGTATTTGAAATTAAGTATAAAAAAATACCTAACTGAAATGAGACAAGTCGGAAAATTTCTTGTTTTTAAGTTCAATGTAAAAAAAGTTATATTCCTCAAAATAAAATTACGTGTTCTAATAATATTAATACAAATCCTTACATTGTAAAACTATTACAAATTTTTCAAAATGAAAGATACAATATTTTTTCTTTGATGCCATTATTTTGTGTCATAATATTCAACATGTAGATTTTATTTCTAGGTATCCAAAAGAAAAAAACATTTTTTTAATTAGTATTATTCTGTTCAGAGTAACATCAATTTTTGAAAGTAATTACATGTAGTAATTTTATCTTGAAAATCCGTACATATTTATTTTTCTCATGTCAACATAAAACATTGTAACATTAGGAATCTAATCACTTGGGAATTTAATTTTATATAATAGCCACATTTTAAAAGTTTAATAATGGAACACTCTTTCGCGCGTGCGTAATCGAGCACTGGGGTACGGTACATCCACTTTTGGGGAAACGAGCCGCATGGCCAGCAGCCGTGGTACTTCAATTCGTAAGATCTATTGATGTAATAAAGGGTAAGATATTATCTTTTTGAACACTAGTGCACTATTTGTTAAATTGATTGGATCTAATTCGCATGATAAAATTGTATTTTTATAAATTTTATATTTTTTTGTCCCAACCAGAAAAGGTCACACGTTGGACGCCAAGTTGGTATTCTATTTTAATATTAACTAGACTAATTAG
Organism: Eubasilissa splendida; assembly: GCA_031772225.1. Taxonomy (NCBI): domain Eukaryota; kingdom Metazoa; phylum Arthropoda; class Insecta; order Trichoptera; family Phryganeidae; genus Eubasilissa; species Eubasilissa splendida. The sequence continues at coordinate 33,064,060 of CM062849.1, forward strand.
CTTTTTTTACTTAATAATCAACTCATTTATTTCTGATGGTTTTCGTATTAATTTTATAAAATAAATATAAATAATAATTATTTATATAGTGAAACAAGTCTTGCATTCACAACCCGATTACCATTATTATTTGATTATTATTACAACTTTGTAGCAATGTTATAAATATACTAAGATATAAAAACAAAACTGAGTTATCATAATAATAACAGTTTTATTTCCACTAACCTAATTTATTCTCTTGAATGTCATGAAATCAATAAATGAAACTATAAAATATATTAGCTTATTATCGTTATGCAGAAAAACTTATCACTGTAATGTTTTAAAGTTTTAATGCCATGGGGGTAGAACATAAACAGAGATCATCCAAGTGAACAAACTTCAACTCTTCGTAAAAGAAGCAGGTGAAAATAATAATAACATAATTCTGTTGCTTACAGTAGTGGCTCCTTCGAGATTGCATGTATGCTAAATCAGTTTTTAAAAAAATATTGTAAATTATTGACATGATTTTAAATTATATGCAACATGGTTTTAAATCACAAACAACGTAACAAAAATGTTTTTTAAATTTTTAAGCGAAAACGCATCGCTTTCGTATCTCGTGCCATCTGAAACAACCAAGTTATGCCTATAGACATAAAAATGACACCATCAAAACGAACAAGACAAACATAATTGTTAATAAGAGTTCAAATTCCAACCAAACGAATCATCCGTATTAAAACTAATGTACTGATACTTTATAAGTATTTTGTGGTGTTCGTTGTGAATTGAGGGAACAAATTAGTTAGGCAATTATTATATTAAGCGATTGATGAATGAATGTTATTGTATGTGTGTGATTTAAAGGATTTAAATGTATGTTGATTCGAATAACTCCTGATTTACAACCTTCGACGTGTTCGAATGTTGTAAATGATGTTATTAGTGTGGGAGTAATGGATATCCCAATATTTCATTCACAACGCTTCTATTTTGTTCATCGGTACCGAGTGTCTTTAAGGTTGATGGGAGTTGCGATTTACGCCCCGGTTCTTGCTTGGTACGTTCAGATTTGCCAGTCGGTGATGATGAGAGTAGACTCTGTATGTGTAATTTAGACATTTTTATTGAGGGATGAACAGTCAGGTAGCATATCATATTTTATAGTCCATCGTTACGAGAATAACATATGCCATGGTTTATCGATTTTATGTCCGAGTGTGGCTGAGGAGCCCTATTTTCGAACTATGTACCCTCCACATGTTACGCAGGGGCGCAGGGATTCTGAGGGATGGATCTTCCTCCTTTTATCTTTTATTGAGTAGGCCCTCTTAGTTTGCAACAAAACGAATAGTCAACATATACGATTTATATAAAACAGTGTATATAATACTAATAACAAAAGAATACAAGAGAGTTTATGAGATATAGGTATGTGCAGTTTTCAATTTAAATTGTATTGCACAGGTAATACGTATTAGCTAAAGTATCAGGATGGTTGGTTGCATTTCTTGCTTCAAAGTATATTTTCATTCGATCTCATATCTCTTAATCCACTAATTTGTCTGGCATATTTTACTGTTCCAACTCTTACAAATTTTGCAACTAGCCTTCAAGTAATCAAAACAAATGGTGACCTAGGAATATTATGAAAAAACATAGAAATCTCTTGCGATTTTTCTTTGTGAATCCGTGAGAATAATCTGTCAAACCCTTTATTCTACCCTATATACTATCCTGGCTCCCTGTATTTCAAACACCCCCCTTCTACCCCTGGTGGTATTTCATATGAGGAATTTTCAATCAGTTTAAAAGGTAGTAATCTTTCACCTCTTCATTTTAAGTCACGTCATCATTTTAACCAACAAGTCAGAAAGTCTTCATAAGGGAAAATTGTCAATAGCAGTGATACATTTCTAACAAATAATGTGGACAATAGACCAGTGGTTCCCAACCAGTGTGCCACGAGCGATTAGAAAGTATGCTGCAAGATATGGTTGCGTCCAGTAAAATTCAAGCTCTAATTGTACTCTTTAATAACTTCTAAAAAAAAGGCGCTATGACAATAACACTAATAAATATTATGAATTATGCCAATCGGGATTTTATATTAGGCTTATTTGAACAAGGTGTTAGGGAAAAAGGATGTAGGAAGGGTGGAAGGAATTTGGTAAAGGGACAGGACAGTAAGAACTCAAGGACCAGCCAGAAAGTACACGACTTAACCACACGTCTCCTAAAATTCGAGAACAAACTTCAATGATTCGCATAAAGCACTGTACTACCTAAAATAGCAGTTGTAACTGTCGGCACGCACAGCGAGAAACCGAACACACAATAGTAAATGTTACAGGTTTCGGCATGCACAGCGAGAAACCAAACACACAATAGTACACTATCACCACCACGGACAAAAGTAGTGTTCTGGGTACAGAGAGATATATAATAGATAGGAACCATTCTCTATATCGCGTTTACATGCGCACGAGAGGGTGATCGGCGATCTTTAAATCATAAAGATCGAACAATGCTATTACGAAATAATTTAAGAAGAAAAGGGCACCAAACAGCATATATCTCAAGGGGTTATGGAAAGTTTATTAAAAAGCATATGAAAACAGAAGATAAGAAAATGCACAAAGATACTATATATAATATAATATTGAATATCCAAACGTTTGAATATAACAAAATGAGTTCAATCAATTTATACTCACATAATAGATATATGGGTTGTTAATAAAGTGGTCTAAAAATTAACGCAAAGAAGCATGGAAAGATGGAAAATTGGGCATTACACGAAGAGACAGAAAAAGAAACGTGTAAATAAAAGAGAAGAGAGGTGTTGATGTAATTGAGATAAGAGTATTTGATGAAATTGAAATGAAAGTAGTTGATGTAATTGAATATGCCAAGTTAATGAAATGATGTTTGGCGATCCACATTGCCTGGAGGTCAGACTATCTTAGAATAAACGCAGTCATTCGCTAGACTAATAAAATCGTCTAACTCTGAACTGAATTGAACAATAGACAGACAAAAGTGAGGACTTGAGTAGGCCTTCATCCACTAGTATATATGCAGATGATAATATTAATGAAAAACCTTTATTACAAAAAATTGCATCTGTTTATTTTTTCCAGGCGGAAAACATAAAAATCTTCTGTGTACAGTTTTCTGGAATAATCTCCCGTATATATTTAACCTATCTGGCTAAACGTTTTGAATTGCATTGCTGGTTCCATCATCAGCTCTGATGGAATCCGAAAAGTTACCCAGAAAGTTCATATATACACAGATTAGCTCAGAAAATTGTACACAGAAGATTGTGAATCGCCGTGAAAACCTATAAGTCATTTTTAAAAAGGTGATATGGAGACACATCGTAAGGGTTATTTAATATTTCATAATTTGAATAGTGTGACGTGACTTTAAATATTATATAAAATATTCCTAGAATCTCAACTACCTGTTTATGGAACCGTATACGTGTAAATTTCAAGAAAAACATAGCGCGCGCCTTTTTATGAAAAATCTACTTATAAAACCATTCCATTTCGCATTTCCAAAACTATTATTTTATAATAAACCAAGCGTGCCACAACTACTGTAAACCGTCCATTTATTTTCAACCATGAACCAAGTCTATTCTGGAACTTATAGACCTACATACATATTTCTTCTATTGATTTTTCTATTTTTATTCAAATATAATACAGGCATTGTTCTTTCAGATAAGTATCTGTTTATGTATGAACTAAAGTAGACTAAATATAGTGTAAATGAGATCACTGTGGAATGTGGCTAATTTATTTATTAAAAAGTAAAGAATGATCAAATTAGACGAAACTTTAAAGCTAACTTTACCATAATGAATGGAATAAAAAATTGCTTGAGTAGTTTGGTTAGGTAAAATAAATAAATTATAATAGAAATAGAAAACTTTCGTGGAAGTCTTGACTAGGGATTGCATACGAAATATCAAAATTTAGAGAATTCCAAAATTCGTTCTCATAAATATAATTTAGTATTTCGTAGCGAATTCCAAATTATTAATACATAAAAATAAAATATTGTTACGATCATAGACAAACGGCTACACAATTAGTAATCGCAGAACAATTTGGATGTTCCGAAGGGATCGTTCCTAGAAAGCGATGTAAAGAATTAACGCCTTCATGAAAGGAACCGTTGCACTCGGCCGCCACTTTGACAGACAAAAGACAGAAGATAGCGGTTGCATCAAAGAGATGTCCGAAAACTGGCGGATCAGTGTTGCGATTTGTTTTGTTGAGTGCGGTAGTGCGGTGTTTGGTTTTTTGTTAAATTATCAATATTTTTTAACAAGGTATATTGGAGCAGTTTTAATTAATTACCGTTATTCATTATATATAGTAAAACCTAGATTATCCAGAATAGTTCAGAACATGGGTAGTCCGAATAATATAAAGTAAAAACACGGGATTTCATAAAGTCATATCATTAGCAAATGATCGCAATTTATATGAAAGTGTAAATTGGTTATATTGATATATCAATACTCAAAAAAAAACAGTTTATTTTTAGTAGAATTTAAAAATAATTTATACAATAAATAATAATGAATTTATTATCTTAAATAAGCTATTTATTATTAGTATTGACCAAAAAATAATATAAAATTTCGATTTTTTTATTTCGTTAAAATTTGCAATCCTTAGTTTTGACCAAGTAAACCAAATGCTAGAAGATAGTCATCTTAGATGCCTAAACAATCGACGAGCTTGGATTATAAGTTATGTGAATGTGGATGAGGCGAGAGTTGTGTCAGGACATAAAAGTGTGATGCCCCATCCTTTCTATCTATTTAAGTAGTTAGTAAGTTACGTACAATTCAAAAGGTTGAGAGTTCAATCCTTATAATGATCTATAAAATAATCGCATCCTCACATAGCACACGACATTAAATCTACTTTTAAAATATGTATTTAAAAATTATACATTTAGGCAAAATTTATTTAAAATATAATAGTTTTTTTCTCATCAATTTAATTGACATCACACATCATATGCATTATGAATAAATTATTTTTATTATATTTTTTAATAATGTCAAGCGGTGATTGTTTGCCGCCACTGCCACCGCTCGCAAATACTTGTGTACCAGATCTTACATAACACCCCCTGCCGAGTCGGCACAGGACACACAGGGAATGGTGAGCCGCGGATTGCACCCACCTAGCGTTGCACGGTTAACTCGTAACTTAGTTTGGTTCCCGGCTAAACTTGTCCACAACTGCTATGAACAACTAGTAGCGCCACTGGATTCAAGCAGCGAGTGAAATATGTCGGTGAATAATGACACTTGTTCTCGGAGAATTATCAAATTAGTGGCGATGGCAAATTGGGCGATTTAATGCACTCGACCGGTCGGCGCTAGTTGGTACGTGGTAAACAATTAAGGGTGGATTTCTCAAATGTGTTTACAACATCTCTCGGCAGATACGAATTAATAAAAAATATTTATTAACATATACACGTTTAATATGAAATCATGGATATATAAATATGCAAGGGATTGAAACAATATAACGAATTGTTATTGAAAATATGGCTACGTATCTCTAAGTCGAGTTACGTTATGTGTTAAGTCAACAGTATGGGGTGACTAATGTTTTTAGGGTATGAATATTAGGAGGATTTATTTAAGCTGAGTCTGAGGACCCTAATCCTTCTCAGATCTCACGCGTTCTTGTGACTATCGCAGTGAGTAAAGGTGTTTGTGTTTGCGGCTAGAGTAGGTTGATGAAATTAAACGGGACTTATGTACAATCGGTCGCCGTTTGTTGTAGGATGATGTACAAATGAATTTACACAGGTTGAAAGTTATATTTCACTTTAACGTTTGTGACTAGAGCTGCTCACGTTAGGTTATTTCGAGAAGGTGGCCAGAAAAGAAGTGATTACTTCAGCTGGCTTCTCGAATCGGCTGCGAATAACAAGGTTCCATCCGACACTGATACAGTTATGAGATAATGAGCTCAAAAGTGTTGATTGAATTTCAACATATATTCATGTATATTTTGTTTGGAGTATGCATATATTATCAGTTTTAAGGACTTAATTTATGTTCAGTGTTATCAATGACCGCTGTGAGATGAGAGAAATTAAAAATAAATAAAAACATTGTAAATTAACAATTATAATCCATAAATTGAAATAAATAACTAATGCAGTTAGAACTTTCAGCTTTTGCTATTTTCTTTAATATCCGTTAATTAGAGTCGGTGCGCATGGAAGAAATAAAGGCTAATGTATTTGGAACCCTTTTCACGCAATACCTCAAATTAACCCAAAATGTTATGTTAGAATCTTGTTATTTTGAGGGGTTGATGTATTGCTGTCTGGATTTTTGGTCGGTGCTGGACGGACTTGAATAGCTGTACAGTGCCTGACTGCCACGTTCAGGACCTCTACAAATATTTTCCCTTTTGGGGATGCATGACTTCCATTGCTTACCTCTGACTGCCTTCTGAAATCAATATGAAAGCAAGTCTTACGTCAAATTGATACCATATTGATGAATATTGTACAGGTATGGCTTTGGTACGATGATACCGGAGTCAACCTATTAGAGTAAATATAATAAAAATACTTTTGCTAATTGTGCTATATAATAATTTTTTTAAAAGTTTACTGTGAAGGAAAGCAATATATAACTATCTGCCGGAACATATCAAATCGAACTTAACATAATAATATTCAAAGAGCTTTAATAATTCGGTTAATTATTACACGCGTTACTTTGTTCAATGAAACCGGATGGGAGTGCACAACTCTCATTCATAACGATCTGTTATGGTGGGGACCTTTTGGTTTATATTCATTTTTGGGATTAAAAGAATTTCACATTAAACGAAGTTTAATAAACACATAAAAAATTTGATGAGTTTACACTTTATTCACATAGAATGTTAATAAAATGTTTAGTTAACCGTCGGCTAATTATATCTAATTAAAATGGTTAAAAAAGTGTACGGCAATATATCCTAAACAATATAAATAAAATCCTAGTCACAAACAATAAAATAAATTATATTGTAATTCGGGTAATGGCAAGTAAATCGGGTAATGCTAATTATCAGATATCGGCCTGATCAATACAAAGTTGAGTCATAAAATCATAAACATTTCACAGTTTAGACGATGCTGCTGACTGTTTAAAACGCTAAGTAATGGGCCCATCTGTCAAGAGAAAACCGAATAATTGGCAACGGCGCAGCCGCCGATATATTAGTTGAGAATTTTGGCGGTCGATGTTCTTCTAAAAGGTGAAATATATATATTTTTTTTCTAATAATAATTCATTCTAATCTTAATTAAAAATATATAATCAATTTTATCGAAAAATATTGTTGTTGCTACTGGGATTGGAACCTGGATCTCATCACAGACCTATGTACTAAATAATTACAACTTCACAATAAGAATATGTTATCCTTAATAATATTTATATAACTTGTATCAATGTGTCCAAAATATAATAATAATGAATTGTTAATTCTGGCGTCTGCTATCGGCTTACTCAAAGGTATTTGAGATTCCGTAAAAACAAAGTAGATGGATTTCAAATAATGGAACGGTAGATGTATTCATTTGAAAAATGTAACATATGGGTTCGAAAATTTATCGACAAAGGTACTGTCTGCTATAGCATAGTTATATAATGTACCTTACCCGGATTGGAAAGAGATCCAGCAACAATAATAAATTTCGATAAAATTGATTATATATGTAAATCTTTCTAATTAATACATTTAATTAGTATTTTAAAAAATATTGTATATATTTGATTATTCAAACTTTTCACAAAAATGCTTTTATCTCAGATTGAGTTTTTTTATGACTATTATGCATAATTTTTTTTACTCAACTTTTATAACAAATCTAACTGAGGTATCCGCTAAACAAACATAAATTCTACGCTGAAATCAATTGAACGTACTCGTAAAATAACACGTTTAAAACGTAGACGCCATACGTCACCGACAGGGCTGCGACCGATTATTTTTCGCTCTCCGCCGAAACTTTGACTTGTTTATTTATGACGGGGTGGGTGAGGCGTCGGGGATGAAGAACGGGCGCTGTGCACGTCACCCGGATCTTCGGAAGTGCTTCGCGCGGCTGCAGTATACCTCGCCGAGCTCCGCGATTCCGCGGCGCCGGCCGAGTGCGACATGGCCGGAAATGAAATCTTGCAAAAACTTTAGCGGCCGCCTGGCGAACCCAGACGTGAAACGAAGCTGTCGGAATAAAATAAGTCAGGCTCGAATGAAACCAGACATCAGAGTTTTCGTAGTCCATTGATTAAGCTTATACCTACCGTCTTATACACTCTACCCCGTGTCCTGTCTGTTTGTGATTTTTTTTTTTTATAAATAAATACGGAATACATGTCAAATCGATATTTTAACTATTTTCAAACTAAAAATAGTTCTAACCCCTCGATCACTAGAAAAGTTACCACTAGAGTAACAAACATGTCAGAAAAAAAGGGAAATTGTTTAAGACATTTCATCAAAGAGACAGATCTCTTTGAATGTGTATATATAACCTTTTGATTCTGAAGGTTAACCTTACGGTGTTAAAATAAAATCGTGCGTTTCTATGCTATAAATTCAGTGTACATGTAGAATTTTTCAATTTTTAAGTCGGATAAATATAAATATTTTTTATTTGTTTATGAAAACGCCTTCGATCTCTGGTTCCCAGGTTTTTGATTAATAACATGTACACATATAATACATGAACTGTACTAACCTGTTAACTTTAACATTTAATACTTATATTAATCACTAAAATAATATTTGACATATTAATTATTATGTTAAAGTGTTAAAAATTATAGTAAAACATTTATTATCACGAACGACAGCATGAAGACGCATAAAACACGTCTACACGTCCAGCGCACGCTCTGCCACTAAAGTAACGATCGGCATCCGGCACCCCGCCTTCGCCACTTACACATACACGTATTGACAAATTCATGTCAGATTCTTCGTGAAAACATTATTTATTGTTACGTATGGTAAATACTTTGTATATTGTAATTTTGTAGGAAAACCTAAAATTTGAACACTGCAATGTCAACTCAGTTTACATAATCGGAGAGAAAAGGTTAAGAAAAAATACTACTGAAAGATTTTTATTTAAATTGTTACATGTACATTGATTTAAAATGATGTGATAAAGATAATCCCTAAGCCCAGGACCCTCCTAGACTAAGGGGACAGAAATGATGATGTTGATTATTTAATAATTAATTTGTTTCCAAGTTGCTGTTTTCAATGGAAACTTCAAACGGACAAATTGGGGTGAAAACGATATTGTGAGCTGAAAATAATTGCGTTGACCTACAAATTAGCAGCAGAACATTTTGTAAAAATTCATATCGCGATTTTTTTAATGGGACAGAAAAACGGAAGTATAAAAAAGAATTATAATATTAGATTACCAGTTACAAAATTGTTAGTAAAATCCTCGGCGATTCACTTTAAAATAAAACACTTGATTGTGGATTTCGGTTGATTTAAACCCGAGCATCCGAGAGGAGGGCGGTTGCCGCGTGTGAGTGTGAAGGGTGTTACAGGATACAGGGTGCAAGGTACGGGCTACAAGCTACAAGCTACAAGCTACAGGGTACGCGCCACCTCCCTACCGGATATAATTTATTCAGCGGCTGAAGTCGGGTGTGTAATTAAAGTGTGAGGTGCGTACGCAAGGAATGATAGATAAATGATGCTCAATCTTAATTTACTGCCTGCGGCGGCGAAGCCTTAGTGGAATATTCGGAGAATTTATTCGCCACCCTTAAATTGTGCCTTCCGTGACGTACAAGCAGCAACTAATAAATTGTCTTTGAGGGTATTTGTTTAATCTGATGCCACAGTTTTCGTTCGTTGCTTGCAGCGGTTCATCACACACTCGTCGTTTCTTACACATCCTCGCTCAATATACGTTGATCACGTGTCGTTCTTACCGCGAATTATGGGAACCTAAAATAATTTACTTAAATACCAGAATTTGGTATGTTCTTGGAATCCGAGCAAGCTACTGCAGCATAGATTATATCAAGTAAAATGTACGATGTATGCAAGGAAAGCGACCTAATTATGAATATCAACAAGTCGAAAGTGATGGTATTCGAGAAGAAGGAAAGCAAAACAACGTGTACTTGTAGGTAATGAGTGTTTGGGAAGTATGTTCGATAGAAACGGAATGACAGAGAAAGATATCGAAAGTAGGGTGACTGCAGGGAATAAAGTAAATGGCGCTTTGTCAACTGAGACAAAACTAGCGGTTCATAATAGAGTGCCGGTACCGATACTGATGTATAGAAGTGAGGTCTGGAGCTGGCAGAAGAGGAACGAAAGTATACTGAATGCAGTGGAAATGAGATGCGTATATGTGGCAGATCCATCTATGACAGAGTAAAGAATGAAGAAATAAGTAAATAATGTAAAGTTGATCTTAATATAGTGAGTAAGATTAAGAAAGGAAACGGATAAATGAGGAGAGAATGGTAAGAAAGATATATGACGCAAGTGTTGATGGCACCAGAAGTAGAGGACGTCCGCGGAAGACTTGGCACGACCAGGTAAACCAGATAGATCCTGAAGGATGGTCCTGTTAGAAGCCTCAATAATCGGCGAGCTTGTATGAGAAGATGTATGAATGTGGATGAGGCGAGAATTGTGTATCGGGACCGAAGAATGTGGCGCTCTATTCTATCTGCCTACGGCGAAACGGCGTGATGTTAAGTAAGTAAGTATTATATTAACATAACTCCAAAATTATCACAAATAAGATTTTTGCGAGTAATATCTATATATGCAATATCTTTTTCCTATGCTTCTAATTAGCGATCAAGTTGCAATATGCTGATTTATCCTGTACTGTATGTTGTACATTGTATCACTTTTTGAAGTTATTCAGTCAATATAACCTTCCTTGTATCTTGTATCTTCCCCTGTATAATGAGTTTTAAGATATCGCATTTCTTATTTTGGGTAATATGTCAAAAATATGCAGTTTTCTTCCGTTTTATTGTTGTTAGTCCTCTTAATATACTTTTCTCTCATTCAGCTTAGTAATTTGGTACCTCTCATTTGTAATGTGGTAAACCCATATTTAGCATACATCAATGTAGATAATCTCTGAGAGAGAGATTATGCTCCCATGAGATTTTTTAGAGACAACTTTAGCTTTTCTTATCTCAGAGATTCACTGTAGATAGTCTCGCACCTGATTGCGCGCGTGTTGTACGTCAATCGTGAAATTTCAATCTATTGACCATGTTTGTCAGTTGGATGAATTTAAATCTCCCCAGATAAAACGGAATAAATATTTTATAACTTTGTTTTATTAACCACTTATTGAATTAAAATACGTCTACTGGTTTCGAAAAATATAATATTCTTTTTCGGGATGTCAATAACTAATCAAAAAAATATGTTCTTTTTTCTTTAACAAAATCTATTAAAAAAATATATTATTTAAATTAAAATATTTTATTATTTATTAATATTATTTTATTTTCATTTTAATAATTATTGTTTTTTAAATATATTTTGTTAAAGATACACTAACATATTATACTAAACACAAAATAAATTTTGCCAATATTTAAAATAGAATAAATATTTGTTATTTCTTCTGTTTGTCTATCTTTCTGAATAAATAATTGTAGGTATATATGGTTATAAGTGACGTTTGCGCGCATATACTGTCAAATTGAACATTGCGATATTAATCTCATTGTTTCATTGTCAAATCGAACATTGCATTATCAAGCTGATTTTTAAGTCTATCTCCAGGTCTAAATTTCAATACATGGTTTCTACTAATATTTATCTCAACTAAATCTTTGAGATTTATTTTATCGTGTCTGACTCTAGCATAGATAATATCACTAAAACTAGGTGATTTTTCTACATTGTTAAAATGATTTTAGTATTTCTCCATTTCCTTTCTAAATGTCCCAAAATTAACGCAAGATTTGAATTTGCCGCCATTTCTGCAGTAAATTGTTGGCAACCCTGAAAAAAAAATTTTACAGCTGAGAGTTTAGAGCTAGTAAAAATGGGGCGTTACACGATACAACAACGTGTTTTCATCATTAAACAATATCTCAAAAATAATGAAAGTTTGGCAGCCGCAATTCAAAAATTTAATACAAAATATGGTCGGAATTGTGTTTTAAGTTAGTGTGTTAACTGCGAAGAGATTAATTGAAAAATTTAGAGAGACTGAATCAGTTGGAGACGCTTAACACACTGGTCGTCCAAAAACAAGCCAGTCAGCAATTATGCAAAATGGTCATGGAAAATTTCGACAAAAGAGTGCGTATGTGCCAGCAAAGCCGTGGAAACCATTTTCCCGATGATATAATAACTCTATCCCATGTACTTTATGATTCAATAAAATAAAATAAATGTAAAGACTAAAAACTGTGTTTTCTATTTAATGCAAATCTTGCATTAATTTTGGGACACTCTATATTACATACATAGATGTGTAAATATACCAAAAAAAATCAACAATAAAACGAACTATGCATATAAATGATAAAAATTAAAGATTAAAAAACACGATATGTAATAGTGTATTGAATAATACGGAAAACATATAATTGTTATTGTATGAATTGAGTTTATAGCTTCGTTACTCTAATGAGGGTTGTGGCTCCCATAACTCTTGACAAGCTGTTGGGATCAAGGGATTCGATTGTCCTGGGAACGAGGATATTTTTTCACAAAGGACACTCACCTTTCGATCCCATTGAAATAAGGACTAACTTAAATTATTATTTAACTTTTCTCCCTCTGGGTTTCTCATTCACCGATTGGAAATCGATACTTTTGTGTCTGTGTAGGTCAGTGTTTTTCAAACAGTGTTTTCCTAGTGTGCCGCCAAATTTTCTTAAGTGTTATCTATGAAAAGTGTATAAAAATCTAACCATTAAACAACCCACAGTCGCGACTGCGATCGGCAGATATGCTGCTAAGCGCAATTAAGTTATCGCTCATCTATATGTGAACTATTAGTTTAGCACTGTAATAAGATTTTGTTTTCAAAATAAAAAGCGCTATTTTCTATTTATTTTCGCGTAATGTAAATCACGTCATAATTTACGTACCTCTTTTATCCATCCAACTTCGGCCACGCATTTGTGCGTTATCCTTATTCCAGCAGAAGAGATTTACTAAACAATTTTTTTTAAATCATTTTTTTTAATACATTTATAAGTGATTCCTACTCATCAATTAACGCGGCAATCACTTTTTGGTACAATATAAAACTCAAAGTAAATGGTTACTATCGAGCCATCGGAACACTCACTTACTCGATATCGTATTAAACGGTTCGACAGAATCGATCAAGTATCATAGGATGCAAGAAATATCAGTGTTACTGGTTAAAATTTAGAAAAAACTGTTCTTTGCGATGTCAATACTTCTTGACGATGACGATGGTACATTTGATTGGTTAGTTTTGGAACCGATTCCAATTTTAGAAATGCTTGATCAATTATTTTTAGAGGGAGATGGTGGAACCGGTTCCAAAAGTAACCAAACAAATGACTCAAGCCAGAGGCAGACTAAACACAGTTAATACAAGTAGAACCGTAAGAAATCTATATAGGAGAATTAATGAATACCGTCGTTGCCTAATTACCTGAATTTGCCGAAATCTGCTGGAAACAACTTTTTGTATTGATAATATAAAACTTCTCCACTCGGTATCTTATAAAAGATTAATAACATAGAAATCGTTGAAATACAAAAAAAAAAATTAAGAAAACACTCATCAATAACATGCATTCTCTAATGGTTCATCCCTATAATCCATATTCCTATAACGACCGAGAAAACCCTTCCCTCTTTCAATTTTTATTAAAAATATATTTATTATAAAAAAATACAAATTATTTTTACAAATAGTCACCCTTTAAATTTGTTTTCACATTAGTTTCTAATTACACCCACCACTTACATTTATAGTTTTGTTTTTGTCTATGCTTACATATTTAATTTTAGTATACATTGTATCCTGAAGAAGTAACCATTAATATTTAAACATGTTGATTTATCAATAAACAGTGGTATGAACAAAATGTTTTTATATTTGATTTTTAATATGATATATTGCAAACTTTTCAATTATTGAAGAAGAAAAAATATATTTATTTAAAAAAATCAATTCATGTCATAGTATGATAACTTCGTATCAATAGTTTAATAATTTTTAATCAGATAAACAATTGTACATAAATTAGTAAAAGTAAATCATACTAAGAAGTTATGTAAATCGTTAAACAGTAAAAGCAGAAAATAAATCAGAAAGTGCAAAAATCGCACATTGCTTTTATAACCATTATATAACGGTCAAGGTAAATATATAATATATCTGTTTGTATATTTATGACATGCAATTGAATACAAAATGTAATAGATAACTTTTAATTGTATTTCATGTAATTAACATTACTTCTTGTAAAAGTGAAAAGTTCATTGAAATATTTAACATTCGCATAAATGTAATGTATTACATAAGCTTATGAATTTTAATCGATCCATATATTCATGCATATCTATTCTTATTGTAGACTATGTATTATCGTCCTGCCGTATGGGGCTGATAGTGTACCATTTTTGTGTGTTTCGGTTTCTCGCTACCGTGCGTGCCTAAACCTGTACATCTTGCTATTATGCATGGTACTTGTTGGATTATTATGCATGGCGCTATCATCGAAATGTATGTTCAAGAGTGCTTCGTGCGGAAAAACGAAGTATGTGACCAGTGGATCCAGTGGAAGAAAGTCCAGATACCGAAAGATGCATTTCACAGATGGGTCGTATTTTCTGGTTTCGGGTGGTCTTTCAATCCCCCTGTTCCCTAATCCTGTCCCTTTCTCAAATTTCTTTCCACCCTTCCTGCATTTCATATTTGCCCAACCCCCTTGTTCAGTCAGGTACAGAAAAATCACGGAAAAGTTCATAAGTTGGGAAATCTCTCTCAGACTGAGCATTGTAGTCTGCTTCAGCATGGCTCCAGCCATGCGACATGATTTGTCTATCTTGATGGAAATCAACCTTTCGCCCTACGTTCTTGTATATTCCTAGCGACCCCATCAATTTTTCCAGGCTACATCCAACTCTCCTAGCAAACATTTCCAATATACGGAAGAATTATTTTCTTGCATATTGTGAAGCCTGTGTCCTTAATATGCAGTTCTTGAAGAATATAACATTCGTTCATCTTGCAGTCCATGATGTATGCAGTATATAGTACAAAACCACATCTCAACAAACCAAGTATCTAATCAGTCCTTAACTTTTAGGGTCCTTGAGATGGAGGAGTTCTAATTTTGGTGATCTTCGATATAGCAAACATAGCATTTCTTCATTAGTATTTTAAAGATTTCCTTAAGTGGATTTTACACCCCGTCCCATGCGACAATTTCATACTGCAACATGGATACACCATTTCCAATGATTTTTTTGATAGTACATTATAACATTACGTTATAGTACCAGCCCGCCGATAGTGCCATCTATGGTTGCCATGTAATAAAAATGACAACACTACGCGAAAGGATCTTTGTCTAAGGATTCCCGTTGATGGAAAGCAGGCACGCAGTTGATGTCTCGTAGAACGTGTCAAATGTTAGGCATCTGTGTTACGTGTGTCATGTTATATTGTATTTGTTTTCTTACATAATGTAAATTCCTTCCTAAGTATAAACCTCCACGTCGGGAGGCGCCATTATCTGGATGAAGTACCGCTCAAGCTGATTTTTTTAATGCCTCGGATGAGATTCATAGAGGATTGCGCATAAACAGAGAAGGATGACGATCACGATTAGGATCCATCTGCTCAAATCATCTTCATATGGAAAAAACCCTTAATTAAACATTCATGTCCATTTACAAGTAACCCCAAAAACGTAAAGTTTTCAAGTAAATGATATCCATCAGGCAGCAAAACTTATGACGTGGAATTCAACCTGTTATTCCACTAAAGTGAAATTTTATCACACAAGGATTGATCCTCAACCATTTATCAATTTGTCTACCTACCGGCGGTATTGTCAAACAGCAACGTAAGTTGATTAATTTAGCTGTATTTGAACACGATGAAAATATTCCATTCATGCAGCTGATGGAAGTTACTTTGGGTATTAAAATATAGTTTTACGGAGTGATTTCTTGCAATAATTTGACAGCGTTTATCTCTCTGTTAATTTGTTTCGATAGCATTATTTGTGTAAAATCTATTTCTAATTTTATTTATATTTCTTTGAGAACGACTGTCGGAAACTGGTGGGAGACAGAATAGCCAATTCTGTGCATAGTACCCGCAAGTCTCATGTTCTATCTTGGTTGAAACCGGTAGACGCGGTTGTGACGCTCTTTCGTGCACGTCACGACGTATATCTTCAATTTCAGAAATACTTGTTTCTGTCAAATATTGTATTAATTTAATCAAACCTTTTGTATCTTCCAGAATATTCATTTTAATAAAAAAATTCCACTAATTTAGGTTTGATTTCACATTTATTCCATGTCCGTGTTACCTATAATAATATCAACACAATCCCTTGAAAATATCTCCTAGCCCATTTTTCCACAGAATAGAAATACACTACGATCCCTCTTTCTCCTTATGAAGTAAATAATTCAATAAATCAGGGGTTTCAGGTTTCTACGAAGGCTTCTCTTATAATTAATTTTGTCTGGTCATGCGAATAATGATCCATGATAAAGTTTAAATTATACGCTTCCCCGAGTGGAGCTCCTCAGTGTGCTGTGCATTATATCCAGGATCCAGGACTCGAGGGGTGGACCTACCCTTATTGTTCCTTAACCCCTACTCGCGAGGGTAGTCACTTGACGCACGAATATTTCATTATTGTCATTATCAATTATTTACAACTTGTTGTACCTGTCAGAGACGAATACATAAGGAAGTTATGTAATATCAAAGTGCAAATAAATGTAAATAATAATTTATTTAAAACAAATATTACCTTTCTTCTACATTTGTATTGTCTTCATCTGTCTTAAAATCATTGACTTATCTTGATAGATATATCTACTTTCACTTCTTGAAATTCACTTTATTTTAATACAATTCTCATAATAATTTTAATAAATTATCACCGTTTGCTGACACACATTATATCTGAAATCACATTTTCAAATAATATTATTATGCATCTTCAGATATGGAATTAAATTATTTTATTCAATATTCGATTATTTGTCTGTATTTATTATTAATAATAATATAATATAATACGAATAAATAAAACTAAACATTTAAAAGCAATGTCTATTGAGGAAATAAAACATAAACGTTCACATAAAATTTGGATTGAAAAATATTCCTTTCATTTTTATTAGAGAGAAGAAGGGTAACTAGATAATCAAACAATCGACTCTCCCCCAATTTAAATTAAAATTATAATAGTATTATAAATTCAGAGAGACAAGTAATTTTTGGATATAAAAACAGTTCAATTTTATCTAACCACGTATTGCCAACTTTCAATTAAATTAAATTTTCTCAATAATAATAATTTATTAAGCTCATAAATATGTATGTCTCTTTTTAATCGTCCCTCGTCCTTACATACGTAATATAAAAGTGAAATTGGTTTCACATAATGTCCTGGCGCTTAGCTGATAATATTTAAATACCTCCCTTAGGACTCCGCACCCTCGGTTGTTGTTTATCCTTGTCTAATCCCCCATCTCACTCTTTCTGATTAGAATAGTAGTGAGTTATGTATGTATTTTCATACATTTTTGTTCTATCTAGAGGTCGATAACCTTTTTCTTATGAATGAAATATCTTTAACAATGCCGTAGAACCGAAGTAAAATGTCTAAGTCCATCGAAGAACTAAGTTGATCTGGACCGGACAGCTGGAGATCTTAATACAAAATATATTAATCATCGTTATGGAAACTCCGTTATGGAATCGCAAGTGATTTTTAAAGTATTTCTGTAAAAAGCAAAATATGGGGTATACAAAAAGCCGCAATGATTAGCGGAGGTCTTTATCTAACGAGACTAACACAGAAATTATCATCTTTCTCGTGACCGACGAAGTCGTTGACGTTGACGTACTTCTTTTCAAGAACCCAACATTTTATTAATTTAAATTATTTATTATTATCATTATTTGTATTTTTTAACTTTGTTTCATTAACCACTTATTGAGTGATTTACCGGTTTCGAAAAATACCATTTTCTTCTTCAGGATGTCAATACTAAATGAAATCGTTGGAGATAAATAAATCGTGTAAAACTAATGAAAAAATTACAAACAACCAACTAAATTTAACTACGAGTTCCATTCTAAAATTTTTTCCTAAACATTATTCGAGTAAATTTGTATTAAGTAAAAATTTGAATTAGGTACTAAATTTATTTTTTAAATAATTATTGGTTTTTAAAAATAGATTCTGATTAAGAAGCAACAACGTATGTTTTTAGTTAGTATTGACATCCTGAAGAAAGAAAAATGATGAATTTTAACCACAATGTTATTTTTGCTAATTTCAAAAGTATTTAAATTTTCAACTGCTAAAAAGATTAAACTTTCTAGTTAGAAAGAAAAATTGACAGACCATGATAAGGATACCATTTTTAGCCCTGTTCCTGAGTTGAGTGAGTAGAATGGTTCCTAAATAATCTCAATTACAGCTACCGAAGAGCATTTCTGTCTTAGTTCAAGTGCTTAGCGATCATCTTATGGTTTTTGTACCAAAATACTAGTAGAAGCTCCCAGATATCACAGTCTTGCTGAAGGTTTTTTGATATCTCCGAGATATTTCATTAAACATACCTTTGATTTGTAGAATTGTTTCATACTACTTATTTCCTTACAATCTGTGGCAGAACTATTCATTTGTCCTATGACAAGGAGACCTAGATGATCGAATAGACAAATGTTCAGAAATTTGTTGTAGCCTTCGTTCTCTGGAGTCTACCATTGAGAATTTCTTAGTTCATCTTCCTCTGTCCAAATTGATCACTCAAAGAATATACAGTAATGAAGAGTAATCAATTCCATAATATCAAATCGATAGTTTACGTGTTTAAAGTGTTTTTCTCCTTCAACAAAAATGGGCGATTTGATTGTATGCTGTTTATTGTACGCCGATGATGCAGTACTAATGGTGAATAATAAACAAATACTACAGAGTCTAGTGAGTAGAATGTACGATGTATGCAATAACAGCAACATATATACTGTTATAGACATATATCATAAATTATAATGATTTAATACTTATGGTTTTGCTAACAAACGTCACCATGTGCAAAGGGATCTGGTAAATTATTATTTTTGTAAATAGTTAGTTTTTCTGATATCGAACGTAATTCTGTAGTTCAGTGATTTTCTTTATGTATTCGATTAAAACGAATGATTTAATTACACACAGGAACGTGCCCCAGAGCTATTTGAGTGGCAATATCCCCCTCTTTTTTTTCTCAGAACAAAATGTATGAAAAACTTTTAAATAATTTTAATTATAATTATTCTACTAGTAAAAAATTATTTTAGCTATTAAAAAACAAATTTAAAATGTTGATTGAGCAATCGAATAGAAAAATTGGAAAAGGTTTTGAATACCTGACCTAAACAGAAGGGTAGATTTGCAGATTAAAATGTGAATTAAATCATCGTGGGTAAATTATATGGTTAGAACAAATATCTTCAGGCTTCTGCATACATTTTTTTATACTGCGGGGGTTGCCGTTTTACGCTTGGGGTTGGCATTTTATCATTTTGGTTCTCTTTCATTACCACGGTGCGTGTTTCGGGGTGGCCCCGACATTCGGCGTTCATAATTTCCTTTTAATTTGATTCATGGCACAAAGAACCGAGGAATTGCTCCATAAAACTTGCACGTTTCTAGATTATCATCAATTATTTTTAATCATTGGTCTAGCATTTGGCACACACTTACAAACAAACGTCGTAAATAATATTTTGGAATGAGAGACACAGAAAACCTTGAAGGTTTTGCGTGCTAGATTATATATATATACATGAGGGTCTCAGATATTCAAGACAGCTTCATCAGAGATATGAAAAATATGAGTTCTCAACATCAGGATTAAACTCACCTTTTACAAGAAAATGTATCTCCTCCACGTATGGAAAAATAAAATAATAAATAAAATAAATTTTTCAAGTATTAAAATAGGGATATAAATTTTAGCAACATTGAAAGAAGTTTGATATTTAACTAAATCGTATATTGTGAATATTAAAAGTAAGTATTTAAATTGCAATCAAATAACATATCAATAAGAAAAATCATCACCAATGAATCTTATATATCATCCAAGATGGCCAACGATTCGTCTCTGTTCTTACAGGGGAGGTCTCATATCTTTAATATGTAAATTATCGAAGGAAAGTGATTAAAAGATAATCAAGTTCACTCTAAATACTAATGTACACCAATTTAATCTAAGTATGGCACGAATATTTATTATTATATGTAGTTTTATATAAAATTATAAAAAAATCATATTTATTTTCAGTTCTTGCAAAAAAGCACGAATACCAACACACATTATAGCATAAAAAATAGATATTAAATATTAAATAACTTATGTACAATAGTTTATGGTGGGCTTCGTAGATTGAAAAAATATTTAAATGTTACATACGATAATTATTAGACACAATGAAACTAAGTAAATTATCGTAACACTTCTACGTTGTGATACAAAAAAAATATATATTATAATTATAATATGAATTAAATATATTAATTAGAAAGATATACGTATAAAATCAATTTTATCGAAAAATATTGTTGTTGCACCGCCGGGATTCGAACCTGGATCTCTTTCCAAACCGGGGAAGGTGTATTATCCAACTATGCTACAGCGACGATATTTATATACAATGTGTCCAAAATTTAATAAAAATTAATGGATAATTCTGGCGTCTGCTATCAGATTACACAAAGGTATTTGAGTTTCCGTAAAAATAAGGTAGATGGCTCTTTCAAATAATGGAACGATTAAATGTATTAATATCAAAAAGGTAACATATAGGTTCGAAAATTTGTCGCTAAAATATCATCGCTGTAGCATATTTGGATAATACACCTTCCAGGTTCGAATCCCGGTGGCGCAACAACAATATTTTTCGATAAAATTGATTTTATATGTATATCTTTCTAATTAATATATTTAATTCATATTTAAAATATCACAGACCTATGTTCTGAATAATTACAACTTCACAATAAGAATGTGTTCTTTTTAAAAAAAAAAGTTAGTTGTTTGAATTAATGTTAAATTCAGAAAAATAATTAATTATACCTTTATAATTAAGTATACCTTTATAATTAAGTATACCTTTATAATTAAGTATACCTTTATAATTAAGTATACCTTTATAATTAAGTATACCTTTATAATTAAGTATACCTTTATAATTAAGTATACCTTTATAATTAAGTATACCTTTATAATTAAGTATACCTTTATAATTAAGTATACCTTTATAATTAAGTATACCTTTATAATTAAGTATACCTTTATAATTAAGTATACCTTTATAATTAAGTATACCTTTATAATTAAGTATACCTTGTATGAATTTACATCGTTGTTGTCCTGCAAATACAATTTTTCAGGAATGCTTTCTAACTGACGGCATTGTGCAGGGTAATTTCATTGCTGGAGCTAAATCATAAATTTAGTGTACTCTAGTTAGCTTTATTTGCTGTTTAACATACGACCACACGAGAAATGTAGGTACCCTCTATCCATCCGCCCTGAGCACATGTTCCAAGTTATAATTACACTGTGGTGTCGCTCTCGTTTTCCGCGCATAGTTACGTTCAACATGATAACATATGCCATATTTATTTATCTGTATGAGATACGATAAACAGTGATGCTTGAAATCTACCAATAGAATACAATATTTTATAAATGTTTTACTTCCACTTAAAATATTGTGACGTTACGCAATGCAGATACTGTGCTTTGTATTTTTAGTGCGCGCCATACTCCACTTATGGCATCACCAGTATGTGCGCCTGCACAGTGAGGCAGTTCCGTTATTTTTGACAGACGATCGGTGGGCTTTTATTTCTTGTATTAAAAATTTAAAATCCTTGATTATCTAGCCTTGTTAAAATATTAAATATAATTAAAATACTGTTTTTGGTATGTGCGTTGCTAATTTGCATTGTGAATTTCTCATGTTCTAGAAACACAAAGTTTCCTTTTTGCACATGATGTCCTCTTACTAGAAGTATATTAATGCATACGACGTTCTTCTATAGAGAGCATATTATTAGGTACTTAACACTATTTAGATGTCCCTCGATTCACCCACACCAGGTCAAAATGGCAGCAATGGCTTATCAGTAATGGAATATCGAAACTGACTCGCGGAACATTAAACTAAGTACAACATCTCGAGATCTTTGTAAACTCAGGAAAGTAGTAATATCTTATGCTGTAGTCCTGCGAAATGCAGATAAACATTAAAGATAGACAGCGTCTGCATCAGTAAAGTTTGAAAACTGATTTTTTTTACCTTAACCTGTAAATAATTAATTTTTCATCGTATGTTATCGGCTGCATGTAATTATTATTGATAAGTTATATGCAACGGCTAGTGTCGATGTTTCAATAATATAAACACCAGAAATTGATATTACTTGTGACATTCCCATATAAGTTATTTGCATAATTTTGCATTTAAAATATAGTTATTTTATTTAAGGTTATTTAAGTTGAAACATTTGAATGTTAAATCCATTATTTTGTGTTTTTTTGATGTATTTGAGTGCATAATATTTATTCAATGTGAGTACGGAATAAGTTTATATAAAGAAATTTACAAAATATTTTTAAATAATGCACTTTAAATAATGATCTTAGTTTGCATTTACATTCTTCATCCATCTAGTGTACTTACAATTGATTCAACTTTCTTAGTTTATTTTCATCTTACCTAATTTATTTAATAGAATATTTTCCATCAGTATAAACATTTATATTTTTAGAATATTTTATAAGATCTTGTGGTGATATTTCAACCGTATAGGGCCCAAACCAAAGCGACCAATTGGAAGACGCAATAAAATAATATGCACCAGAGACGGACACTGCTCAAGCATCTAGCGACCACTCTTCCGCAGACCGTCCTCTCATCGACATCTCCATTCAACAGTATCTCGAGCGACCCACTCCAGCTAACTATCGAAAAACAAAATTTTATAAGTGCTTTTTCATTAAATACCTTGCTCTAGTTATAACAACAGACACCCTACACAGTGACACACAAACAACACGCGTAGAATAGACTTGAAGATGTCAGAAGCTTCAGTCGCACAGCAACAAATCCTTCAGACACAATCACAATTCAATCATATTTAAACAACAACAACATCTCACCGTCAATTCCTACACTGGTGACGCCAACGTGATTCAACACTTTGCTCTAATTATACTGTCATCACTTACACTGGTGACCCCAGACGTAAATTATACGTAATTGTTTTTTTCATGTAATCTTTTACTTTTAACAATGCCGCATTTATGTATAGATAGTGTAGAAGTTGACGGTATAGATTTTGTTGTTTAAATATGATTAACTCGTGATTGTGTCGGAAGGTTTTGTTGCGGTGAGACTGAAGCTCTTGACATCTTCAAGTATCACGCGTGTTGTTTGTATGTCGCCGTGTAGGGTGTCCGTTGCTATTACTAGAGCAATGCATTTAATGAAAGAGCACTTACAAAATTTTGTTTATCGTATCTAGTGCATATTGTCTTATTGCGTCTTCCGATTGATCGCTATGGTTTGGGCCATATATGGTTAATAGGTGAGTCCTTAAACGGCCATATCTGTGGGCGCGTGCACGGTCACCACAATCTGTTTATTCATTTAGAAAGTTACATTGGTTGACAATTGCTTTGAGAATTATAAAAAATACTTGTAAATATGAATTAAATATTACAGACCTATGTTCTGAATAATTACAACATCACAATAAGAATGTGTTCTCCTAAAAATACTTGTACCAATATCCAAATTATTTATTTTTATTTCTACAAGTGACGAAGGTAAATCTTTTCTTTACAAAAGGTAATCAAGTGGTTCTGATTAAGATGACCTACTTATCTCATGCTCTCAGCTGCAGCTGCTGGTGGAGGTATCAGACCCCCACCTCACCCCTCAGTATATGTATAAAAATGCGAGATATTTGAAAATCGATAAATGTCGTATGTGTTGGTTATGACACGTAAGAGGTGTTGACGGTTTTGACAATGATCAAAAGCTTAGTCCAGTTTAGTAGTGTAGTTATTGTTTTCTTGATATATAGTCCTATTATGTCAATAAGGTACAATATAAAAACATTTTACAACAATCAGAGGAATATTACAGATAACCCAAAATTTAAAAATATTAAAAATTAAAATAAATAAAGTTATGTTGCAAGTTGACAATTGAGAAGAATGAATAATGTATTTAAAACAACCGCGCAGACGTACTAAAGTGGGTGGTTTACAAGGTCAACGAAGTCTAATCATAACGTGCGACAGTTATTAGCGTTAAAAGGGAATAATTTGAACATAGTTTATGGTAAGCACGTAGGTATTACACGTCTGAATGATTGTTAATCATGAGAAAGAAAAAGAAAACCTGTATCATGAAAAATATATACATATTGTTGTTTGTCGATGAAATGTCGTTACAGTAATTTAGCGTTTTAGGCAGGGGAAAGAAAGATTGGTATTGTAAAACTCGGTGTGATATATACGAGTATATGAAGTCTCAACAAGTTAGGAGAAGATGAGAACGCCTAGGTGAGACTTTACTATATTAATAATTATATTGCAAAGCACAAACTTTTTAGTAACTCTTTAGACTTTTTAATCATTTTTATTGAATCCAAAATTACGTGCAGGAGCTGTAATTAAAATGGAGAGGATGTCACGAGCCGGAGATATATTTGCGAGAATTTCACGAACCGAAGCGGCGTTCCTGTTTGCTCCTATCCATTAGTTATTCCGGTGAATAATTGGGTAAACGGTTGTTAATTATTCATTTTGAATAGTTCATTCTTAAACGGTACCTCTATATCTATCTGTGCATTATATATATGTATGTGTATTTATTTAGACTTATAGACATACAAATTTTTGTTGAAACAGAGGTGAATATATATATTATTGTGTGGGATGGAGTAGACTCCACCTCTGATATATGCAGCATTGTCCTGGCTACTTTGCTAGACTGCAGTTTGTGTTAAAGTAGCCAGTTTTTTTCGTGCCGTTTTGGTGTTATTTAAGATAAAAATTTGACAGAAATAAAAAAAATAATATTAATAGAAATGTAGTGGGAGTGTTGTAGAACTAGTGAATTATTAGTGTAGGCACTGTATAATAATTATGTTAGAATGTTGGATAGCCATATTTCAAGTATATTACACTAGGAAGAATGGAAAGAATTACGTTTTATTAAATTTATTTTTAACGTTTCAATATTTTATTTATTATAAAACCGTTCATTAGCGTTGTATCTTGTAAGGGTTGGTTCTAGGTGTTTCACTGGTGGCTTTGATGTCACGAAGTAACACTAGCTAAGATATTTACACTTCAAAAATCTAACATATTTTCACAATTTAGTAAGCGATATAATTATGTACATAACTTATCACATGGTTTCTACGCGGGGGTACGCAGAGAGGATAGAGCACCAAACTATTCTGTCCTGACACACGATTCTCGCCTCATCCACATTTAGATATCTTCTCATATAACCTCGTCAATTATTGAGGCTTTAAACAGGATCATCCTCCAGTGTCTGGTTATCCTGGTCATGCCAAGTCTTCGGTGGAAGTCTTCTCTTTCTGGTGCCAGCAACATTTGCGTCATATACTTATCTTTCTTATTATTTTCCCCTCATTCATCCATTCTATAACCAAACCACTAAAGCGATAATTTTTTAAATCTTATTATTCAATTATATAAAAGCACAAAACAATAAGAATTTACATCAAATATTATGTTTGTGACTAGTGTTGAAAAATTTATTTAACCTTGGCTTACATTGGTATTTTATACAATTGATATTGCTCCCAGAGGAGACTGAATACCCTACTGTATCACAAAATGAACACGAGAACGTTTTAGTAAAATGGTATCTGAAAAAGTATTAAAAATTAAAATTAAAACGTTTAATTAAAAAATAATTAGATATATAATGTCTGCGGTAATATAGTAAAAAATTATCTTAGCGGATTGAATGAGGGGTAACATAATTTATTTGCTCCCAAAACTTTCGGCACTTATGCTTTTATGTATTATAGAAATACAACCTACTGCAGAGGGTCGATAAACGAAGTATATATTACTGAACACAGAATATAAGAGTCCGTATTTCTTACCAAATTTCTATTGTGATATACTGTAATCTCTGTCACAATAGAATAACTATTTTGGCACACAGCGCTTTCTTCATTCTATTTTTGGCTCCTGCATCTTCAGCAGATCATCTCCGCATAGTTTGCGCATCCACAATTAAGTCTCATCTATTGTAACATGACTGTGATAAATTGTAACATGACTGAAATGTTAAAGCTGGATACAATTTAGTAAATGGATACATAGCAACAATTAGAAAAATGCGTTTATCTAAGTATCTTGTTTTTTTCCATATGCCTTAACGGAGTGGAAATATAGACAATAAAATCAAGCGAGCGAAAGAAAAATGACGCCCTTGAAATGTGGAATGGATGCTTAGATTTCCTTGGACAGTAATGCCTCGGCTCGGGATTTGAGATCAGGAGCTGCAGTCTGCAGAGAAAGGTGAAGTATATCAGAAAATCATAACCCATGGATCACCAATCATCAGGAATGAGGAAACCAACTACAGAATAAGTATTGCCATTAATACGTGCACGTGAGATGTGATTTCTTCTCTTTTTTTTATTTAGGGTAGATCGGGGTCGATTGTATCAGGAGGCAGTAGTACCAACGCAAAAAACTCGTGAACTATAGTAGGTACATATATGACACGTCGTCATTAGGCGCATTTGGCGTGTACTGACTTGTCTCCAGTAGCTCACAGAACTTGGCGGAACACGGACGGTTGCATTTGTAAAATGATTTTTTTATGCGCCAAAAGTAAGTTTTTTCGATTAGATTAATAGTTTAATATTGTGATTTGTGTGCTATGTGTTTATTATTTTATTAATCCACATATTTATTTAGATATTTGTGTTTATTTTATGTTGAGTTTTGAAACGCTTGTAATTGAATTTAATGTAACATAACAATAAACATTATTTATGTTATTTTATTTTATCAAATTAGTAAATATTTATACTAACACTTCAATTAAAAAAAAAACTGTAAGAATTTCCATGAAGTTAGATAAATTTTCTATTACATTAAATGTAGTGGAAACTGAACTACAATTTTAGAAAATAATAAAGAATCTATATTGTTTCACCAAAATGGTTAAAGTACGACTACTTTTTGGCTAAATTCTGTGTTTTAATTAATTTCCCTACTGGTGCTCTACCCTTGGGTCAGTTGTACTATTTCCCTCGATGTGTTTATAAGCTTAAATAGATTTATTTCCATCATAAATAGAGAAATGAAAATATGATAATTTTGAAGTTAATTAAATTGTCTACTGTTCAGAAAACTAGTTTCCTATATACTCATATACCTTATAACAACGATGCAAAATATTTCAAAACACATTTTGGTACAATTGATCTCAGTATTCCCTAAGACTTGTGGAGGACCTGAACGCGCCTCACAGTTACCTGGCTGTTATGACAGGCTCTCAGCAGAAATATAATCTCTCTTGGTGTCGCCCCGCAAACCGACGTCAGTAATATACGCGGGAAGCGGCCCAATAAACCGACCTTTTGGCATCACTTCTCTCTCGGCTGGCTTTCAGAACACACCTCCAGTAATCCAGACTTAATCTTTATTTTCACCTCAACTTTGTGCTGTTAATTGTGCATCATACCTCAATAAACGCCATCAACTGTAAGTTATTATCTTATTTTATCTACATATTCCAGCTACACACACAAACATATATCCACGCACACGTCTACAAAGTCAGCGCTGGGGAGATTGGGGCTCCCGGCCTCACATCCTAACTGATCATTCTAATTCATATGCTAAACACGCATAAACATTAACACCTTTATAGGTAAGAAGCATAAACCACCATTCCCAAAGACCCTTAAAAAAATCTTTACTCAATTTGATTAGATATAAATAATATCGCACATCTGGATCAAAACTAAAACAACTCAAAAAACCAAGAATTTTTATTATTGTATTCAGATACTCTGTCAACTAACTTAGCACCATTCTCGAATAGTACCATTTTAGGATACATATATGTCCTAAAATATTATTTAGTTTCATAACTTTAATAACAAAAAATTGAGAAAAATGTTTTTATTTTTTTGTCTACTGAAAAATGACTTTTTGAGTTGCCTTAGTATTACGATATACATTTTAACGTAATATTTTATGGTTGATAAAGCAAATCCAACAAAAAGATGCCGAGGCGGAATGCACCCAAAAGTGTTGTGTGCGTTGAGGGATTTTGAAGGGATTATCCATTTTGAATGCCTGCCAAATAGCGAATCTATTACAACGAAAATGTCTACTAACGTAGTCAATTAGAGAGATATTTATATATTTGAATAATAGATCGAATCGAAAAATAGAAAAATAAAATAAAAACTGCTTTTATTAATTTATATCCTTTAATTCTGGAAGTCTGTATCATAGTGGCAATATAAAGCTGTGTTAAATTTATATGGATTTTCTTCCACCCTGTCTAATAGGCTTCTTTAAAACGGCGCGAAGCATAAATAGCATAAAAATGATAATATTATTTTTGTTTAACGTATATATATTATGCTTACAATACATAGAATATTATGTTCCAGGCCGAATTTGTTTTTGAATAACTAAGAAATTAAAAAATATTTTTTAATTTCATTTTTATTTTCTAATTATTTTTTAGGAGAACACATTCTTATTGTGAAGTTGTAATTATTCAGAACATAGGTTTGTGAATTAGATTTACTTAAAGGTATTTGAGATTCTGTAAAAATAAGGTAGATGGCTCTGTCAAATGATGGAACGATTAAATGTATCAATTTCATAAGGTCGAAAAATTGTCGCTAAAAATAGTGCCGCTGTAGCTTAGTTGGATAAAGCACCTCCCCCGGTTAGGGAAGAGATCCAGGTTCGAATCCCGGTATCGCAACAACAATATTTTTCGATAATATTGATTTTATATGTATATCTTTATAATTAATATATTTAATTCATATTTTTTATTAATTATTTAGTTAATTACAATTATGTATGGAATATGACATCGGCCAAGTCAAAAATGTGCACTTTTTTAAACTTTTTTTAAATAATATTCTCACACACTTCGCGTGTTATTTCAGCAATTTAATTTCGAATATTGCCCTGTAGCATCGGAATTATTATTGGCATATTGGCGTAGACCTTTCCTTTCAAGTACCTCTATAAAAATGGTCGGTAGCCGTCAAATCAGGTGATCGAGGAGGATAGTCGTAGCTCGGGCTGTGTATGAGGTGGCATCGTTCTATTGAAGTTCAATCGACCTAATACAGCCACCAAGAAGTTTTCTAACATGTGACGATAGCGATCACCACTAACAGCATTGCGATTATTATTTAGATAAAATGTTTTAATGACTTCAACACATTGCTGAGGTGTTAGATGCTCCATAATTATAAATAAATTATAATCAACTACTCCCTACGACTACCAAAATGCGAACTGACAAATGTCTGCAAACCAAACAAAATCGGCCTGGAACATAATATTCACCGTGTACAGTGATGCCTTTCCATCATGCGCTGAACGCGCCCAGCAGCACGAGCGCGTACGTAAAAAGCCCCCCTCATTCTCGTGCAGGTCGGCACACGGCGTCTTCAGCAGCTCACTCCGCATAGTTCGCTCATGGATTATTATGTTTCAACTATTGTAACTTGACTCTAATGAATTCAGTGTACCTAAATTGTGAGTACCCGTTTCATTCTATATTTACCTAATGCCTCACAGTCTGTTATACTCAACTCAGGTGCATATCCACGTGACACATATTAATTAATACATCAAAAAAGTCCTAAGTTAGGTAAGATAGGTCGATACATTAATGTCAATATTTTCTACATATATAAATAAATTATTTTTGATTATTATATTATTTTGCTGATAGAATATACGGCGTGACCCATAAATTTAAAATTCAATAACTACTATGTTAATTATTTTTTTTTAGATTAAATTATATATTCCAATGTAAAAATGCATCGTTTTATATTTGTATTTTACCTAGAAAATCAAATATCGTTCATTTTTTATTGTTACACACTAATTTATGTGCTCTCCATAGAGAGGTTGGTGGCCAAAATTGAACATTCAGGGACAATCAAAGATTCCAGAAGAACTAATATACCAAGAACTTCATGATCAAACGATACTTTACCAGCTGTAAGTGATAATGGAGTACATGACCTAGAAATCTCTACACGTCAGTAGTGCCCGACATGGAAACGATTTAGGAGAATATGTTGTGCAATCTTGGTTTCAACAAGTCACTTGTCATTCAGCGAAAGTTATAATGAATTTCCTCAGAAAGCACTTTCAAAATCGCTTGATATTAAATAATGATGACTTTAGATGACCTCCAAGATTACCAGATTTGATCAGACTCTTTCTCTGGAGTTATCAATACTTAAAAGCAAAACTCATAGAGCTCGAGTTTGTGAGCGTGCTCTAAACCATCGTTTAAAACATGTTATTTTCAAAACTTAGTACCTATAAAAATCTTTGAAATATTAAAATTTACTTTTATGGTGGTCCATCGCCTCCACAATTAGCGAACACCACCGATGACCCCTGAACGCATCTTGCAGATGCCTGAGTGTAATACTAGGCTCTCATCTGCCATAAAAACATGCCAGTATCGACAGTAACATGTGCCAATACAATGCGCCCGCAGGCGTCCGGAGGCTAGTCACTCTTCTTGTGGCTGTTTTCCCGTAAATATCTCTTACAAACGCTCTTCGGTGTAGACTTTTTATTGCATATTATCTAACTGTAACTGAGAATTACTCGCCGAGGAGGCGCCATATAATTGATACGATAAAACACGTGTTAATAATTTAAAGGTGTAATCATCGACTTGGCGCCTGTGGGATAGATTTTAAGAAAACAAAGACGTCTTAGTAAAACGTCACAAGTGGCGGCCTGTCGCCGTGTAGGTACTTGCAAATATGATTACATGTATTGTTATGAATTTGAATAAAAACAGCGTATTCTGCTGGCGGAAGCCATTCTCGATTTTGCCGCCGCAGTGTATTGATATTGAACATTTTTTGTGTTTCATTTATTTTAAACTCATAATCATCATCATCATCATCACGGGTTGTCAGAAGCTGAGATCGGCAAACCACCTATGTCTACGTTCTTGTTTTCTGTACGGGACAGCAACTGTGCTTCAAGCATCAGTAAACTTATGTAAGTCATTTATCTTGTTCATCCTTCATCGGTCTTTGGATGCTTACAACATACATACCAATCATCATAACATTTAGTCATAATCGCATTTTCTCAATTCCTCATACTTTGTTAACCTTTACCATACCATGATATAAAATACCCGAAAGCAACCATGCTGTCAACTCGTGTTACCGTAAATAACTATTATGAAAAATGTTTTTATTAGCTTAAATGGCTTTAATGGAACGAATTTACTCTAAATATTGAGTATACAATTTTGAAAAAATGATTAATAACAATTCAATTAATTAACAATTCATTAGGTCGTATACAATGTGTCATTCTTTCATATTTGTCTTCATTTAATTAGTGAGAAAGAGACAATTATATTTGTATGTTTGTTGTTCTTTTCACTGTGAAAATAGTGTGTGATCTCTGTCTTTCATATAACAAATGGTATTTCTACCAACGTATTAATTTTACAACGAATTGAATGGAAAAATTCATTGTTTTTGTACGATTCCCATTTCATAATTGGTTTTCCACTAGTCATTCCTAAGCGCTAATATTTTCTTTAGGATTATCTAAAATATTAATTTTATGTTGCATGTATTTACAGAAATATGACAGGTTTAATTATGATGGTAGACCTGTGTTACTGCATGGTTTGGGAAGGGTTATTATCAAAATCTGTTTTACTTTGATGTTTCCATATTTATTTCATAAACACAACTTAATGAGCTACTCTGTATATTATAAACATACAATTAAAAAATCTACTAAATACTTGAGATATACGAAATATTTATGCGACATACATTTATATCTCACTCCATTCCCTATCTTAAAAACATTTGGATAAAAATATTTATATCGGTTCATACTTAGATTTTGAGATAAAAATTGTATTGATATTGTTGGCGAATGAATCCTGTATAATGATGACGCCTGCAGGGTTGGTCGCAGGGGTATCCAATTATATGAATACGTCAGAGCGGAAAATAATCCGCTGGCGTTCATTGGATTAAAACTCGCATATTTATTTGAGAGGGGAACCGAGCTACGCCAGTGTGTCGTTAGTGGAATGCAGGGCCTAATTCAGTTAACACCTTTTTAAAAATGAGTTGCAAAAAAAATATGTACTTAATGCGTTCGGATAATATCCGTTCAATTTAATTTATCTCAATGAGATTGATGTGCTAACATCAGTGACTCGACTATTTGGTCAATCCATTATTTAAACTCTAGATGAACTATTTTATCCCATCTATTTTGCGCTTTTCTAACGAATACAACTTTCTTCTTAGATTGATATATTTATGGGCTTAATTATCTATAAAATGCACCTACAATATTGCATTTTGAGTCATTAATCCTTTTCTTTTCTCTAACAGTTCATATTTCGACTCTACTCTTTAAAAAAATATTCGAAGCTCTAAGGGACATCTACCCCATAAAGAATACCCGAAAGTTTGAGAGTATATGTTTAAAAGTTCTGATTATTTTCTAATATACTATGTATAGACGCATGTACATGTAACATTACTGTATCCCAATCCCAGGAATCTATGAATCATGAAATCTATGGTAGAAATCCGCGCGAACCACACCACTAGCGGACGGTTGACGGGTACATTTTTTCTGTGATAAACGAGCAATAAGCACGCTTGAAGAACTCCGTAAGGTTATCAGAATGTAACTTTAATTTATCAAAAACGGGTAAATTTAATCATAGATCGGCATTTATGCGATCTGTGATTTGGTTAAACTAAATGTATGTCATCCTAATACCTTGATTCTAGGAAAAAGTCTCTTTCTTTTTGCGCATGGTGATTTCGCTGTGGCAATCACGCGCACGGCGACACCATGATCAAACATTTTTTTCATTGAGCCGGAAGCTTTATTTAGTTCTATTTTAAGCAAACAATCTGCCATGAGGGACTGCCAGCGGAGATGATGGCTGGACTGAGGAAACTGTACAAAACTTACATCAACGCTTAAACAGGAGAACGCTATTGCAGCGCCACATGTAATATATGTTTCTTCGTATTTGACTGATCCGGAGATGCTCGGTTTGAAATTGAACCATATGACTTTGACCTGCGATCGATCCAATATGTATGAAGAAACTCTGACATAACTTCAACTGTCAAGATGTGTCAGAACGATTTGTGAACGTCATTGTTTCTCTGTTAACGTAAACGTAAATTAATAAGATGTAGTTTCAATCACCAATTTGAGTCTAGCTTATTCTGCCCGTCAAAGTTAAGGAAGACTCTCCGCGGAACGAACGGCATGCTACGAACAATCAATGGGAGTCCTTGGCGAGCATTAAGCCGTACCCTTTTGGAAGCCTCCAGAAGCCGAGAGAAACTTTGGTCCGGCCTCGTAGCGATCCGGGACCCCGGCTGCCACATCGCACCATGGTAGCCATGTGTCATACAAGTAACATTTTAACATTATGTTGGGTTTGTTTGTGGTTCTTAAATATATATTTTAATGTGATTAATGTGTAAGTGTTTTTATTGTTTGAAACCATTTCCATCCATCCGAGCCACCACTTTGACACCTTACACACAGACACCCGCGGACTGAGCTGAGCCAGTGACGTCATGCGCTGCTTGATCATGGTACTCACAGACGTACCGACACAGGACGCGTGCGTCATAGTACACATATTCATTAGAGGATTATGATAATGATGTTCTCTAACTTTGCGTATAAACATCCAGTGTATGTTCTTAAATAATCAAAGTAAAATAAATAATTTGAATCGCATTATAATTTAAGATTTACAGCAGCTCAACTTACCGTAAGTACGAAATCTACGGCTGAATATTATACAGTTGCGACCCTGTTCCGCGATCAAAATAATGCTCCCCCCATTTAGATTTATGCTAAAATCATTCAGGGGCAATCAATCTCAATTGATGCGCTATAGCACCGGACGCTCGGGGGAGGGGGCGCCGTTTTATACGCGGCGGGGTGGGGGTACAAAACTCGCGGCGATAAAACGAATTGAACCTTTATTGGGAACAAGGGCTGGCGGGGATGAGAAGGGAGGTTCTTTTTATGTCCGAATAAAATTTGAATCGGGAATTTGAGAGATGGCGACAGGTGCATGGGCACTTGTAAGGATATCATTATTTCGCTTTAAAATTTACCCAAGGGTGGCGATCATCTCGATTCTTTTGAAGTGATCAAACATAATTACAACGGTCTGGAATTCTTGTGACAAAACTGTTATTTGCAGTGCCGCATCGTGGTAAATATATTATATAACACATTTTATTATTTTTCATAATAGGTTCATATTTCATAGTCTTTCAACCATCAATATAAGTTAACTTATTTCAATTATCATTTAAATGTTATAATGTGTTTTTTTTCATTTTTTTTTTATATGTATGAATATGTTTTGAGAAAAATTAAAATTATCTATACTAGTTTGTGAGTTTAAGAGCGTTTGGCTTTTTTCAACTGCATTTTATTTAACATTTTTTATTGTGGAAATTATTAAAAAAATAGTCCAATAATTTTTCGGGAAAAATCAAGTTAAAGAGTGTATCCAAAACTCTTGAAGGGTGGATTGCCTATTTAAAAGAAGAAGAAGAAGAAGAGTGGATACAAAACCATTTAGAACTTACATCTGCCAGTATATTCATCTATTTTAAAGTGTGCGAATACCACTGACGTAGTTAAAATAATATATTAAAATAAAATAATGTGCACCCATGTAAAAAAAAAGGCAAATCACAATTCGTAATTTTTTGTATTAATTATTTCATGTGCCGTAGTATAAAGTACTTTTTACACACAAAATAGTTAAGTACTTTGTTTTTTAAAATATATGGATTAGTTATTTTAATTTTGTATCTTACTAAATGAATATTTACCTAATACAAATCCAGATTCTCTTTGAAATCTTTTTATCAAATATATAGGTACACTAATCGCATGCAATGTATTTTTACAATATTTTATGGCATTATTCCTCAAAAATATTATGTCGATTTAAAAAATATAATTATTCGAATATTTTACTAATTTATTCCAAGCCACGGCACTGCTTTTGCCGCAGTGATTCCGGATTCTAATAATTACTCTTAATTTAAATTAGACATTGCAATAATAGCTTCATTGAATAGTTTGATATATTTTTATAAATTAAGAAAATAATTAAAGTTATTTTAGAAAAAGCTTTTGAAAACATCAACAGGATACACTGTTAAATTCACAGACTACCAAATATATAGACATGAACTAACGCGAATTCCTTGTTCCAATGTTTTCAATTTGGTATCACCCACGTGATCTTTTGATACTGCTTACGCAATTAAATAGGTCCGCGACTTTTAAAAAAAATATTATTTGATTGGAACGAAAATTTAAACGCTGACAATATAATATAAAATAACTTGTGAAAGAGAGAGACAGAATACATATATGGATAAATGGGACATTAAGTAATGGGAAAATACAGTGTTGATGGATATTGAAATGAAACCGGTCAACGTACAATAAATTTCGTGGTTTCATATAAAGTTATTGTTATTTTATTTAATATAATATGTCAAAACACAAAGTGATTGCTTTCTACGAAAATATAATCATAATATTTCATTAATAAAGGAAAAAATTAATAAATAACATTACTTTGTATTATTTCTTAACATTGAAATTATTACAAACTGTCCTATGTTACTTGGTAATGGGTAGTTTACCAGTACTTTATAATAAATAAAAATCCATTCCAATACACATTAAACAATAAAATTCATGTTTATAAAAAAATACATCTACATAGAACGACAGATCTTCATAACTGCAGGCGAATCCGAAGAAATTGTTTGCAGAACAAACACAGAGAGCATTTGATCGTTTGAATATGGTTATCAAAAGTGATCTTCCATTAGGCCTAAAATGAAAGTGTTCACGTACGGTTGCAAAATATATACTGCCAATAAAAATATGTCAAATACCAACAATATAAACAATATCTTTCGACAAAATTGATTTTATATGTATATATTTATAATTAATACATTAAATTAGCATTTAAAATATCACAGACTTATGTTCTGAATAATTACAACTTCACAATAAGAATGTGTTTTCCTAATAAGAAGAAAATAAAACCTAATGTAATAGTGATTATATTTGAAATAACAGTATTTGTGAAAGATAAAAGTAAATTGTATTTTTCTTAAATAAATTAAACTTTGTTCAACACACACGTTGAGTTGTTTCGTCACCACAATAGTTTTGAGAGATAAAATCCTACTCATCATCAGGTGATAACTAAACTAAATACAGTTTAGTGTCGGGTTAATGAGAATGTGGACAATAGGGATGTAGCATTAAGGAAAGTGGTGTTATTTTTTAATCCCTGAATATAAAATTCTTTGTATTTCGACAGTTTCCAAGTTGTCAATTAATAATCCTTGATAAGGTAACGAGTGAAAAAGTTAATTAAGTTTATGGCTATAAAAATAATGGTAAGGTTAAATAATTTGATTAGAAAATTCCGAAAAATTATTATTTTATAGGCAACGGCGAGAATAATCTACTAAAACTACTAAAAAAGGGTGAATAATTATGTTTCACCACAAAGAAACCGCCCTTTGAATTAATGAATGAATTGTAACTTGGAAAATAAGTGTGAGACCGTATCCGCTATTCTCAGCCATTCCGTAAAATATTTTATTTCATCCCTTAAATCTTATAATATCTAATCTTATAATCAGTGTTATTGAATTCTTTGAATAGAAAATGAAGGTAATTTCTTGCTCAAACTAAATCCTCGTCGAAAGTCGAATCCATGCGGAGAGGTTCTTGAATCTTAAGTGTCATAAAGTACAGTTTGTCAATGTAGCACAATCGAAACGGCAAAGTGCTAAATCCAATAAGGCTTTGAATAAGGGTGAATAAGGATTTTATTTAATTTGTTCTCTCCAAGGGCTGATTGAATTCCACTGCGAGGCTTCCCATAATGTGGCGTTAAAATAAGGGTAAATAAAACGTAACTATATATCGCAACACCCTCACTACTTTGTCAAGGAAAACCTTATTAAGGAATTCCTTTCGGATAACTTAACGTGGACATTAAACAGCTCAAAACTAAAAACAAAAACAATTTATGGTTTCACTTTACATGTGTGAAAATAACTGAAATCGTTTTTAATTAATATTTAACAATTCAATGAGGAGAAATATTTTGTTATGCTTTTTAATAATACAACGGTGGGCAAAATAAATAATACACTAAAAATAATTCAAGTAGCATAAAATTAAAGAGTACAGAATACATAAATTTTAAATAAATACGAAAATATTTCGAAAGCTAGTACTAAAAAATACACGAAATAAATTTCATTTTATAATTGTATAATGTGTAAAACACACTCAAATCAAATTTCAAAAAATGTAAATTATATTGACACTGAAAGTATGCATGAAAAAATACGAAATTATATTTTAGAATTTTACACAACTGTATATATTTAGATTTTTTATGTAAGAAGATATATTTTAGTTGTTAATACATATATGTTATTTGGTGAGGAAATCGGGTGTGTGCCGTTTAAACTGTAAAAAATCTGAACAATTTAAAATTAATTTTTTTCTTATTCTTCTTGTGAAGTTGAAATTTTACAGAACATATACCTATGTGATATTTTTAATACAAATTATATGTACTAATTAGAAAAATATCCGGGGAAATACATTAACCGATTATGTTACACCAACACAGTGAGTTGATGACACATTTTCTAACTTATACGTTACACATTCAAATTGACACATCTGTCGTTCCATTATTTGAAAGCCATCTTTTTTATATTTACGAAATCTAAAGGTTCGAATCCCGGTAGAAGCAATAATATTTTTTAGATAAATTGATTTTATATGTACCTGTATCTTTCTAATTGATACATCTAATTTGTATTAAAAAATTTAAAAACAATTAATTCCGTGTTCGTCTGCGATAAAGTATTAACGCAACCAACATGTTCCGTAAGTGTTAAAAGTAAATATACAAAAACGCGTCTAATGGGTTTCCCTTATGACAGAGGTAGAAATTATTTCAGGATAGAATCATTTCGTTTTATTCGTTAAGCGTCTCTCAGCGAAGGCAGCCAAATGAAATAGAACGCAACACTATGCTGTGTATTGATTCATGACTCACGTCTTTTTCACCTTTATATTTAAAGTATTTTGCATGTTATATTTTTGAAAGATGTGATGTGATTAATATGAGAGTGGTGGATGCCCTAATACTCATCCACCACTCTCATATCTGCTTGATAGTCGCGGGATGTATTGTGTAGACATTTATTGTATAAGTTATGAAAATGATAAACTACTTACAGTTAACACTTGATTTAATATTAAAGAGAACACATTCTTATTGTGAAGCTGTAATTATTCAGAACATAGTTCTGTGATGTTTTAAATACTAATTTAATGTATTAATTATGAATACATATAAAATAATTTTGTCGAAAATATTCTTTTTGCGCTACCGAGATTCGAACCTGGATCTCTAATTCCAATCCGGGGAAATACACTACCAATTGTGTTATAGCGCCAGTATTTTTCATGACAAATTTTCGAACGTATATGTTACACTTTTTCAAATTAATACATCTGTCGTTCCATTATTTTTGGAAACCACAATTGGTAGTGTACTTCCCCGGATTGTAAATAGAGATCCAGGTTCGAATCCCGGTAGCGCAAAAACAATATTTTTCGACAAAATTGATTTTATATGTATATATTTATAATTAAAACATTAAATTAGTATTTACGTGATTTTTTGTTGAATGCAGTTTAAAGCGCCCTCGATGTGAAAATTTTACGCGTCTCTGACCGCGATCGTGTTGTTTGTGTATTTACGGCTGATGGAAGTTTCGTTTCAGCGGTATTTGCAGGGTGCGTTCAGCAAATTCACGTTCTTAGATAGCAATAGAAGCAGAATAGATAACTTATTATTTTGTTATTTTTCACCTGATTTAATATTTTTTAAAGTTAACTGTACAACCCAAAAATACTTCAGAACCAACAATTTGCTTACAAGTAAAGTTAAAATTATTATGTGACGCGACAACATTTTTACCGCGAGCTTTCATATTAAATTCTTTAACCATTTGAACTATTTGCATTAAGTCAGAAAATGCGGATTACACAGTCTCCCGAAAGCTCTTTGACAGATAAAGTGCTAGGAAATTTACAATGCTAAACATTTCTCTTTGAAGGCTGCTCATGCGTATAAATTATATTATTTCTGAATTCAACGATTCAGAGAATGATAGGATTTCTTGTTGATCGAACATTATTTAAGAAATGCAGTGTCCTAAATATTAAGTCAATACTCCCCGCGTGTCAAACCATTTAACACGTTAAAAAAAAAACCTTCATAAACATTGATATCTCATTTATTCATTTTTGTAAACAAACTATTCCACTGTTACCACTTCAATAGAGCGTGTGATGGCATTATATTTCTCTGACATAGTTCACGAAATGTTTGCATCAGCGCCACAGCTGAATTATTTTGTAAAAAATTCATCAAAGTCATCCCTTTCCGATCCCGAAAAAAAATATTTTCTCATGAGTACTACAAAATTACATAAATATATTTTCGAATAGCTTACCCATTATTTTTTTAAAATTAAATATGTACTTAGTTTAGATAAAAGGATATAAGTAATATCCAAAATATTAACACTGATTTTTTTTTTAAATATTATACGTGATCAGAAGATCTATCTGGTACATACATAATATTGAGCTAGAAAACTTCATTTCGTTTAGTTTAATATTTTAATTATAGTGAGGTAAAAATTCAATGTATTGATTAGAAAGGTACAAACATAAAATCAATTTATCGAAAAAAAATTGTTATTGCTACCGAGATTCGAACCTGGATCTCTTCCTATCCAGGGAAATGCATTAACCGATTGTGCTACACCATATCACAGACCTATGATCTGAAAAATTACGTTGGTTATTTGTTCGTTCGAGTCATTCGTTTAAAGGTAGTGCATTGTATTTTTCATGAAAATTTATGAATGTTTACGCGCCTTGTTACATCGATTGGCACTACTGGATTTCCTGGTTTATAATAGTGTACATGTGTGTGTGTGTGTGTGTGTGTGTGTGAGAGAGTATTGGCGCCCTTTTTTCGGAAGCTAAGAAGACAGTAACCGACAGGCGTCATTCTTATTACGCCTCGTGCTTCGACCAGTCCAGCGATACACCACCAGTGCGCGCTTCGGTCGGTCGAAATCTAAAGAGGACAACCCAGCTAAAAGAACAACAACGTCGAGAGCAAATACAATAAAAAGATTAGTGCAGTTCGTATATAATATGTGTCCTTATTGTTGATCGAAATCCCGGGAACCAGTTATCGAAGGCATTTACATAAACAACTGTGATGAAAACTCATTTTTTTATAAAATAACTGTTTAAATATAAGTATGTATTGTATTCATAAAGCACCGTATACTGGATTTATATATTTTTAAAGAAAATGTATATAAACGTATATAATATTGTCACACAATTATACTACGACAACTGGAATTAACTTAGTGATCTTCCAGAATGAAACTCAAAGCCTAATCACTTAATCACTAGGCAGCTAATCTATCCTTCGACCAAACAAGCATTAATTATTTATTAACACAATTAACTTCATGTCAAAGCTAGCGTAGGGACCCGAGCGCGCTGCACGATTCTAGGCCAAAGCGTACCGACCCAATGCAGGTGACAATACATCGCAGTGGACCCAATCTGAGAAGCCAGCGAAAGCTATCATTTCTCCTCGTTGCATTTTTAATTGTGAATCAACCCGCAATAAACGGCAACATTTGTAAGCTCTGTTTTCATTAAATACATTGTTCTAGTCACAGCATATATTCTTACTCGCACATTACACATTCGTAAGCACTGCAACAAACATCAACGCGCGTGAGAACTGAACAGAGATAGGGCCTTCAATCTCTGCATGTACAAAACCTGCTGATCCGAATTACATAACCTTCAAACATCAACCACTCCTTCCTATTGACTCAAAAACTTAATGCGCACACCTTTCGAGTATATACATATAACTGATAAAGCCAACTCCCATAAAACTTATTTTATTTTTGCATTAGGGGAACAACTCTCGGCTGTTTACACACCGCGTCTCAGAGATTTGCCGTCTCACATCTCAACCATTAACCATTGATCTTTCATTCGTCAGTTGAGTGTATTTAAAATATACGTAATTTAAATTGTTATAGGTATATATGGTTATAAGTGATGTTTACAATCATACAATGAGTCTCACTGTCAAATCTAACGCAGTGTATATGGGTTTGAATACTTGTCTCTTTCTACCGATCTCAAGCTGATTTATAACATTTAAATACTTGATAACTTAATTAAATATGTCAGATTTATCACATCGTATCTTATTCAGTTAACGCGAGTCACAAAGGTTGATTGTGTGATCAGTGGTAACTTTTAACTATAGTAAAAAAAGTTAGTAACGCTTTGTTTGATCGTTGGTAAAAAATACAACGGCTAACTAATTTTACTATTAAATATTGGATGATAAAAACCGAAAATCGTTGATTAA
The DNA here is from genome assembly GCA_031772225.1 of Eubasilissa splendida. Lineage (NCBI taxonomy): Eukaryota > Metazoa > Arthropoda > Insecta > Trichoptera > Phryganeidae > Eubasilissa > Eubasilissa splendida. The sequence goes on from CM062849.1 coordinate 33,106,312, forward strand.
ATATGGCGGACTCTTCACAGCTGTTTCAAAGGTCACCTGTCATATTAATTCTTTGAAAGTTGCAGTACACGACAATTAATCATTCAATATCGCGCTATTTTAGTGATAAGAGTTCGTCCGATGATAATTTCGTAATTAACATTAGTCGACAGCTTACATTATTAGACAGCTTTTGAACACATAAGCGAACAAAACCATATATTAAAGCATATTTCTTGATTATTTGTCTTTTTTTATTTATTTACACCCTATCTCGAATCGTGTTGAGGGTTGTTTACTCTCGTTTTGATTCGTCATAATTACATTTTTTTAAATTACATTCAGTCATTATTAACATTATCATCATAACACCATCAAAGGTTGGCACCGGTACCATTGTACCAGAGAGTGCCAGTGAGACTCATTATCATATTAAATACAGCAGCCAGAGAGAAGCTATAGAAATCATACACCCCCAAAAGGGGAGCGTAGACGTCACATTTTTATCGCAGAACTCGATCACAGTCCGGCAGAAATTCACCCTGTACAGGTCGCAAGAAGTGCTAGGGAGAGCCATTAGAATGCTCCGTTAGGTCTCTCTAGCCACTGCTCTTCCCGGAATCGTCCATCCCAGCAACCCCCAGCGAGAGACCCACACCTTAAAAATCCAGGAAATGTCTGAAATTCATTTAATTTATTAATAGGTCATCGTTTCGGGGGATCCGATAACCTATTATTTATCTTGATACACATGAGGCAAAATTTATTATCTATACTTTGATAGTAGTAAATTTGACGTGCCAACAACTCGCTATGATGTTCACCATGGGCGGTGGTAAAACTTACTATAGTAAAAACTTACTATGGTCTAAATTAACTACTTATTACACAACCGGCCTTAAGACTATATCTATTATATCATATGTGTACTTCTTGCACTCTTGACCTGAAAATTTCAATTTCTTCATAGCACACAGCGATAGATTTTTTTTTCTTTAATGGTGATGATAATAAAAAATGCTACTCTTGACTCACTGGTGTGATTGTAATTGATATTCGATAATATCAGTGATTGAAAACTGTGACTGTGATCATAGATTCATTACTAATACGCGTGCGCCGCACGATATCACAACACACGAAATAAAATAAAAAACATAATTATTCAAACTTCATTTGCATAAAAAAACATATTCTAGCATATATAATTGATATATGTATATAATTTAATCGAAAAATATGATTGTTGCTACTGGTATTCCAACCTAGATCTCTTCTAATCCGGGGAATGTGCATTATCCGATTATGATATACCAACACAGTAGAATGACAACAAATTCAAACCTATATGGTACTCTTTTTAAATTAATAAATTCTATATAAAAATAAAGAAACACGAATCACGATATTCCCAGATATTCAATCACTGATAGTGAGTGTGACTCAAAGATATCAGTGATTAACTCGCAGTTCGTGATTTTGAGCTCATCATTAGTACATAGTCGTTGGACAGATGAAAGTTTGATTTTCAATAATAAAGTACAGTGTGTATATAATATATACCAGAAACTCTATTCGTAATTGAAAGATTATCACCCCATTGTCTGAATTAAATTGATGAATGAGCGCCGGCTTAGGAAGCCCCAACATAGAATTGATGTGTTTATACGAGTGTTTTTGTTGGGAGGGGGGGGTGTTAGTTTAAAAAACCCGCAAGGGTGATTAATGACTACTGTGTCTCACGAAACACGCCAAACTGTGTTTTAGTGTCGTGTTTTAATGGATCTGTTGTCTACTTTCGACTATCTACACCTAACACCCACTCGATTTATGGGAAAATATATGAAAATATTGTTCATAACATCCCTTTGTGTACGAATCTATCACCATGTCTCGAACATTCTGTTTTGTGCGTTGGTGTTCATTCATTATTCTAATAGAAGAAAAATTCACATTTTTTGGAACAACGTATAACTAACTTAATTCATAAAACGTGAATTATGCGTCATAGATTTATTTGGCAGTTACTTTGTGGTGTAACATTTTAATTTTAAGAAAATATTTATATTTTGACTTTACACTATCCGGGATTAACTCGCGAAGGTTGTAACAAAAAACACATTGGCCAAACCGCGAGATATTTAAATACGCGAATTGAAGAACATCGACGCTGTCCGTAAAATAATATGATTTCCAATTTCGCTAACCATATCATTGAAATCAACCATTTTTTTTTACAGTTATGATCTAAAATTACTCCACTCGGTACAATATAAGAGAATAATAATGAAAAATCTTGAAATAATAGAAATCCATTAAAATTTTAATTCGGCGAATACATTATTTACCGAATACAATGTTTACCGAGGGCCGTATACATGGATTTGTTCCGCTTCTGAGACATCGAGTTGCGGGCGTAAAGCTGCGGCTGGAGCTCAGCACCAACTCTCTGGTGCAAGCGGCGCTCTCATGGAAAGCTGGTTCCCTGACTAGAGAATGGCAACGCCTACAGAATAGCTACATATACAATAATGGCCGTGACTGAAGTAGTTATATATGTAATATTTATATTTTGTGTGTATATTATGTGTGAACTTTTTACTTTTTATTTATTTATTAATATTTTCCATGGTTTTCTTTTTCATAACATAATATTTATTTCATAACTTTAATGTATAACATAATATGTATTATCTTTATGGCGAATCGGGTTAAATAAAACCTGATCACGATGGAATAAACACATTATTATTATTATTATTATTATCGATGTTTCCAAGAAACCATAAAGCCACTTCAATTCTTACGTACCCCACCCCCCCATAGCCAAATGTATTTAATTTAGTTTAATTTACACCTGTAAATGGGAAGAACAATTTTCCTGAAACCAGTAGTGATATATACTCAAAAAATTGTCTGTGTTAAAAAAGTCAAAATAAAAACATAATATTTTTTTAAGTAAATTGTGTGTATTATTGTCAGATTAATAAACTTGTACACAAAATGAAATATATTATTGTTTTACTAGCAGATAAAAATCAGCTGTTGTTGATTGCTTGGACTATATAGTGGCCGCCTCACGGCTTATGGTAGTCGCCATGCGGCCACATCGGAATTAATAAAACAAAATAAATAAAATGATATTATTTTATTTAATATTTACAAAATCAACTTTGTGGTTAAAATCCATTTTTTTAAATTGTTTACTTTGTTTTATTTACCACTTAATGAATTAAATACATCTACCGGTTTCCAAAAATATCATTTTCTTTTTCAGGATGTCATCGACTAATCAAAAACATATGTTATATGAAAATATTAATTAAATGTATTAATTAGAAAGATATACACACTAAATCAATTTATCGAAAAAATTGTTGGTGCGCCATCGGGATTCGAACCTGGAGTTCTTTCCAAGCCGGGGAAGGTGCATTTATCAAACTATGCTACAGCGACATATTGTATGACGACAAATTTTCGAACATTTTTATCGTTCCATTATTTGTTCTCCTAATATGTTATATTGTTTCTTGAAATGAATCTATTTTTAAGAAACAATATAACATATGTTTTTGATTAGTTGATGACATCCTGAAGAATAAAATGATATTTTTCGAAACCAGTAGATATATTTTTTTCATTGTGTGGTTAATAAAACAAAGATAACAATCTAAAAATATATATTATTATTGTAAGCGGTTAAATATGGAGACAACTGACAAAGTAAAAATAAAAGCTGACAACCGGGGATTTGAACGTATGCTCCCAGAAAAAAAAAATGAAACCCACTTAATCAGACGCCTCAGACCACTGAACCATGGTCGGTGATTCCGGACGTGGCCGGTAATGTGCCGATTTTAGAGTATTTATAATAAAAGTGTAAGTATATCATACTTAAACGTTCCTTTTTCAGCGTATATGGAGAGAAGCTGACTTATTAATTTAGAGTGTAGTTTCAATTTTTGGTTTCTAAGCAATGACAGACAAACGGTCAGTCATCTTTGGAATTCGAAATGTTTATTTTTCGAGTTAACATTTTTTATCCGCAGTATCCAGGTACATTTAATCAAAGGTATTCAGAATATTTTTGTTAGGAGAACACATTCTTATTGTAAAGTTGTAATTATTCAGAATATAGGTCTGTGATATATAATGGAACGATCAAATGTATTAATATCAAAAAGGTAATATAAAGGTTCGAAAATTTGTCGTCATAAAATAAGTCTCTGTAGCATAGTTGGATCCCGGTTTGAAAATAAATCCAGGTTCGTATCTTGCTGGCGCAACAACAATATTTTTCGTTTAAATTGATTTTAAATGTATATCTTTCTAATCAATATATTTAATTAATATTTAGTACAAATACAATTTTTTTATCTTTTCTCAACATGTAAATTACGAAGCCATGACTAACACCATTAAGGGGATGAAAAACAAATGGTGCAATTTAAATATTTAAAGGTGAAAGAGTCGTCCTATGATGAGCTATAGAGCAGTAATTAATATATTCACACAATTTACCTTAAGGATGCATGCTCACCGATGCATGTAATAGTAATATATGTTTTTAGGTTTTCATAGGACATAATAAAATTCTGTCTGTGGTGTTTTCTTGGCCATCCTGCCAATCTTCGGGCAATCATATTAGCTGATGTTGCTGATGCATGTTGTTGATGGTAGTGATATGAAGGAGACTGTGGAAAATATTTATTCTAACTTTAAAAAAATCGTTTTATTCTGCAATTTCATAGTCCTTCAGTTTTACGCTATAAATATACAATTCGTCAATAAGTTTAGCTTTTTTTATACCTGAGAAAGGTCAAAACTATCCAGTATAAATTCTATGGTCGCCCGCCGGCCGTGAAAATGTCCGACTGTCTCTTATCGTATGTGGTGTCATCGTTTCGCAATCTCCAATCGTTCCCTTCACATTGAACCCTTGTCCTCAATTTTTATATACTTAACCTCTTTCACGCGGCGTTTGAAAATGCTTTCTGTTAAGGTTTTGGGCTAACTAAGTTACCCCAAAATAATATCGTATTATTTGAAGAGTTTGTTTTTGGAACATTCTTTTAAAATAGCTTATTGATACATTGTCAGTGATAACATTCCACTAAATTATGATTATTCGCCAATATGATTTTTCTGAACATGTTCCAGTATAAGAAGAAATACCTGTAATTACTTCAATGCTGTCAAAATTCTACATTCAATGACTTATTTTTTACTATTTATATACCAGAATAGTTGCTTTTATAGTCTAGTCAATTTCTAATACGACCCTCTTACTCTTTACAACTACAATTCACAGTTGGTTTAATGTTCTCTATGTAATGACGTGCGACGTTCAAATATATAACAGATAGCATAGACTTTGTTGTTAAATATTTTTTTAAATGTACAGATATTATTAAAATGTCTGTGTTGTAAATTAAAATTATACAATTTACCCTTGATTTTTAAATAGGCTTACATATTTCAAAAGATATATTTTATCAAAAAGTCTTTGAAAAGGTTAATTTTTAACTACGAACGAAATCTCTGTGAAAAACGTTGGACATCCAGACAAACGTATCGTGATGGCGTTAAGACGGAGTCTGTCAGTTAATCCGACTTAAGTACTGTTTGAGACACGAAATTTCTTCATTCTTTGACGACGCTAGAAAAACATGTTTGCGCAGCTTTACGAAAACAACATTTGCGAAGCAATTTCAAAATTCAAAATATCCCGCCGTCCCCAGGGGCGGAGTCACGTTCTCGAAGAAATAAACAGAAGGTTGAAAAAATTTTACGTTACCTAAATCGATGTTTCTAAAACTATCGATCGCTGGGAACTGCTCGCAGACTCAGACATCGTAAATTAATTAGTCAAATCGTTCATTTTAATATACACTTGAATTCTTAGTTAGCGTTATATAATGTTATATGAGTGATTGTAAAAGGGTACTAAGATATTTCGTAAATGCAAGTAGACGAATCCGTATTTCAACAGTAAACATCTTGTGAATGAACCTGCAACTGGAGTAATACAAAATATTGATACGTATCATAAATATAAATCTGACTTGACCAAATCGAATATGATAATTTAATAATACAAATGAATTATAAAATCAATCGCTTTCAAATCAAATTGTCGGAGGTTCGAGTCTCTTTCTAGGAGACAAACATGTTAGTCTTATTTTCAAAGTATAAGGGGCTTAGCTTTTTTTTTAAATAGTAAGAATATTAATGTAACTTGACTTCATGTATTCATATGTACGAGTATGTATAATTTGTTAGTTAGCTCGAAATATATGAGAACTTAATGGTTACATACTCCAACTTAATGAGATTAAATGGTAGGTTCGATGCCAATTTTAGAAAATACCTTATTAATTAAATGTTTTAACTTGTTTATATAATATTAAAACAATTTTTGATTTTTAATGCGGTTCGTTTGTATAAGTATAACCTGTGGTTATATGTTTTAATTATTAAACTGCAAGAAAACTATTGTATTTAACTACTGTCTCAACTATTAATTAATAAAGTTTATCTGGTTTCGGAGAAAACCGCTCAACCCTTAAGAAGCACAATAAAACTAATCCTTTAATTATATTATTACACCCATTCAGACACATTTAATTCAATATTCAGATTAAATCCTTTTTATGATGATTTCAGACTTATCATTATTTTGTAATATTTTTTGTGGATGTTTAATTAGAATTGTTATATTACTAGTCACAGTTACCCGATTTTTTGACATTACATAAGTTAACTTGATGTTATAATAATGGAGGTGCATATAAAAATGTTTTTCAAAAATATTTTTTTTTTTCTAAAAGCACCAGGAAGATCAGAGCACACTTTGAGTGCCGCTGACCTAAGGCTTTGGCGCGTGACTACCTCAAAGTGTTGGAGAATAAACAACAATCGCGGAGGCAAATAAAACGCCCCCGGAGGGCGGTAATAACAGGCCTCGATAGTAGGGAAATCGGTATAAATCGACGCCATATTTTATTTTCAGCGTCACATCCGGCCGCGCCGGAAACAGATGCAGCGAATAGTTTTTGGCGGGAAGATGGTCGGGTTCGGGTATAAATCAGTGTTTATCTTATCTGCTCGGGGCGTACTCTCTCGCGAGGGATTACTGTCGCGCCCCTGCCTCCTGTTGTGAATAATGCGCCCTTGTGTAAATAGCGCCCAGACAAAAAATAAGCACCCTCTGGATGGGACAAGGGGAGATATTTGATGGCGCGGGCTTAGACGTTACAATTACTTTCAGTTGGACAAGACTTGGCCTTGCTTCAACTTGTTGCGAAAACACGTTCACTACCCCTGTTTCAACAATTACATGGTTTTTTTAATGAGAGCAAAATATTTAGTTACATTTTATTTTGTAATTTAGAGTATTTTTTGTGCTGATTTCAGATTTAGTGTACGCTTGTTTCTATCATGTGTATTTTTGCTAATCATGTAAGTATTTACGTACCTACCTTAAAACATAATTTACATACGTTTTTGCGGGAAAGAGAATTTACGTGTAAAGCTTCATCTTCTATATTTACACATCGATTTTTTCCCTGAGAACCTCAGAGACGTCAGCAAAGAACAAGAAGAACGTTTCTATGTATCAAGACATCAAACACGTGGAAAAGAGGACCACGTAAGGTGAAATGCTAATATGATAGCCAACAACTGTTTTATGCTAAAGAGAGACAAAACTTCTGATGGACGAAAATCAAGGAAAATAATTTTTCATCCACAATAAAAAAGTTAAATAAGGGCAAATTAAATTGTAATGTTTAAGTACCATTATCTACTCCAATACAGCGTAATGTTTTTTTTAATTTTTCAGTCATAAGAAACATTCAAATTTCTGTAAAAGTTCAAAAATAATTAGTACAAAAATCTTATGAGAAAAACAAACTGTAGATCTGAAATTGGAATGGAATGCACTATTAGGTTCACCTTATTTAAAAAAAATATCGTTCTAAAAGTTAAAAAATACTGCACTGTGTTACGAATGTGATTAATAATATTAATTCAAGAATTCATGTACACGTTGCATCTACCTACATATAAATGGTGCACCAAGTACAGACCTCCGCATTTACTAGCTAAAAAAGAACACCTGCACGCTTTTTTGCGGCCAAATTCCCACAAGATACTGTACTAAACGACACGTGTTCTTAGGTATGGTATAACGGCCTATTTGTGTCACGTCCGCCACATAAGTAAATAGAACGTAAGCCGTGAAGCTGCCTTTGTAAGGAAACGGTGAATATTTTAAGACCAGTTCTCTGGAATAAATCTAACGTGTTACAATGTGTGATGGAGTACATCCTGAAATTTAAATACATGACTTTTACACATAATCAATATCAGTCAACTAAAATAATATAATTTTTTTTAAGTGTCAGCATAAAAGATAACGATAACATGGAATACCAGTCTTTTTTTCTGTATATAACACCAATAATAATTTAAATTCGTTAAATATATACCCAAAGTATTAATGAATTATTTTTCTGTTAGAATTGTTTTTACGATGTGGAGAGTTTTTTTTCAGTACGAATTTCCTGTAGAATATAGATAGTCGTTTGTCTCCAAATCCTTGGTATGCACAGCATATGACCATGTATTTTATTCCTTTTCAGGATCCAGGGTTTTAATCTTCAGCATACCATGATAGAAAATATTTATACGCACCCATGATGTCAACTTGTGTTACCGTGAGAAATGTAATTTTTAAGCATTTTGGGTAAATGAGTAAGTAATAAAAGCTTTTACTATCGTACTGCTTCCATTCAATTAACCATTTGAAGTGAGACGCAATTACAATCATTACCGTGTTTTTTTTTTGTCATTAATTTTATTGCACTATTTTCTCTGTTCCATTAAAAAATGTATTTTTAATCGCGTCCGACATCCACAATTTATGTTTTACTTTGTACTGAAATAATAGATGTATTTTATTTTTAAGGTTCAATTAACGTAATTAATATTTGACTAGCTTTTTTAATGCGAAATTATTTATGTTTAGAAATACTTAACGTATGATTTCTATATTACGCGTATTTATGGAAATATTACAGGTTTAATGGGTATTACTGCACGGCTACGTTAACCAGACTGACTTTTACATTGCTCAATATGGAGCTGTTTTTCTAATTTTGGATTTAGTTTTTAAAAGCAGACCACTTCTTCATTCATCCCCGACTTCGCAGCCTCTCCCGAGACGAGAGATCCTAGGTAAATAAAATGCTTGACCTCTTCGTGATAACAAAGAACATTAGTTAGACGCAGGTCGAGTACTCCCCGTGAAACTAGGAATTGCGTCGCGGTGGAACCAGATTGCATTTCGACGCGGAGCTGTCAAGTGGCTTTTTTTATGGATCAAAATTGTCGGCATGTGTACTAATTCGGACCACGAAGAAGCAGTGTTCTACACCATCCAGAAGTGCAGTGATATTTCCGTTCTTCACCATAAAAGTGCGAGTCAAGTGGAGGTGAAAATTCTCGTCCAACCCAGGACTTAGATCAAGGTAGGCCAGATCCATCTACCATTATTCCTTGCTGAATCCAATTTGGGTTACCTCAACTAAAACATAATTATAATCGATACAGTCCACGCGAATTTATCCCACAGTACCTTTTTATTTCTTTTGTATATTTCAAGATCCAGTAACAAGCTTTATTCTTCAATCTTATGGAAAAGTTCCGCCACTTCGTCTTTATTGGTAGCAATCATATGTAATCTATACACACATATATAACTATAAATTATGAGAGTAGAGATCGACGTTTTATATTCCTCATCGACTAGTTAGAGGAGAGTACGATAATCGCGGATTCTACACCTCAGAAATGCATACCAACCTTATATCTGCCACATTCTGCCTTGGAGCAGCAAATAAAATATATTTTCAGTATTAAAATGAATCTATTGCAAATTAAACAGATTTTTCACTCTAGTACAAATTAACAGTTATTCAATCAAACTCATCAAGATCAAAAGATAAACAGATTGAAATTACAGAGTTTTAAGTTAGCACAAATGAAATCTAAATATAATAAACAAAATTCAATCGGTTGAATATGAATTCGATAAGCTTCAGTACAGACAAGTGACAACAAGATTAAATTTAACAGAACGAGAAGATGCAGTAAAAGCCATCATATTCCACGAATTCCATAACTATAGAGGCCTACATTATTCTTACGGCCAGATGTCGTCATCACTCAAAATCAAATTTCTCTAGTCATCCAAAAATAAAGCATCTCATTGACGCCGTCGTCACGTAGATTTATTTTATTTTATCTATTTATTTAGACACATATAACATATAATCGAATTCACGACCCAAAATAATAGGCAACTTATTTATCTGCAAGTTATTTCTCCCACGAACCATGGCAAGCTGGCCAAAATGTTGATCGAATGCAACATTAAATTCTACTCATTCAATCTCCCAGAAAATAAACCTCTCAAGATAGTTATTCACGGCATCCCTGAGGTCATTGAAGCGCAAACAGTAGCCGATATTCTCGATGTAGATTATCCAGTTTTAAACGTCTACAGAATGAAAAAAAGGTCCCGGAAGGACCGCGCTACCGCTCCTGCCGGTGTGCCTTGAGAAATCTGATGTAGCCAAGATAATTTACATGGATCTCAAGACGATCAAACGTTTTAAAATCTTGGTCGAACGCTTCAAAGCCGTGCTCGTCACGACCAATGCTACCGCCGTCAAACCCACAGTCACTCAGTTGCATGCCGTTTCGGCCAGTCTAAATGCGTTAAATGTATATGCGAGAACGCCACCACCGACTGCACAAAATCGCGCGACACGCCGGCTATATGCACCCTGTGCGGAGGCCCACATCCAGACAATTACATGGTTAGCCCAGAGCACCCATTAAACCTTCATCCGATCTATAGTCAAGTACACTCTCAAACAGTCCCTAGTCGCTTCTACAGCAAAGCAGTAAATCGAAACAAATACGGCCTAGTACAGAGACAAACGTCCTCAAACTGGAGATCGACAAACGCCCCAGATACGCGCCCACAAAATTCCTAACAATGGCGCCTCGACCGTCCCCCCTTGATCACCCACCCCCTTCCGCCCGTATAACTTCATTCCTCCTCTCATACACAGCCACAGAAACCTTAACCGCCCCCTAACCCATAACACAGAAAGAAATGTTAATTTCGATCATGAAAGACCTGCATTGGATGATTGAACAGGCATCATATTCAATAAACCATTTCAAAAATTTAATAACAAACTCACCCTTTATAACGCCGTAACCTAACGGCTACGTTCCTGTGATCCTGATTTTAAAATGCATTGCCCAACTACATACTCATGTTCCCAGGCCGATGAAATAAAAAGTTAAGAATGACGGGTAGAAAGAAGGGGAATATCTAATTTCCTGAAAAAATCGTTCATCATGCAATTAGGTCCAAACAAAATAGAATAAATAGTTCACTAGTGACTGAATAACAATTAAAGCATTTACACTTCGATTACATCTTGATCCTTTGGCCGAGCCGGCAGCTATGGTACGTACGTCTACCACCAAATATAATGACAGCTCTACGCTCTACGGGGATCACTCTCCGATTGTGCTTCGATCGCGAAACATTAAGTACTTGTGCTTTCTTCTGCCGCCATACACTCACGCCGTGCGTAACGCTTGGACCGCGCAGAGAAAGTGAATTTCAAATTTCGGAAGTGCAGTCATAGATACCTCGGTTCGGCATAATATACGTACTCGTCAACCGGAGGTGCAGTCGACGCCCAGACCAGGACTTCAAAGCAAGGCAGGCCATATCCATTTGACCTTATGTTCCTTCAGACTTCCATTTCGGGTTGTGTCAAATATTTAAAACTATTCTAGATTACAGTCCACGGGACCTTATCCCACCAATTTATTTTGTGAATATACAGTCTAGGAAAAAGAAACTTGAATCTTTTACATTGTAATTGAGTTTGATAAATTGACAGTTTTTATCGTACCGATGAATTTTGATTGATATACTGTTAAGATTTTCATTGATATACACCACGATAGGTAGAGTATAATTCACATCTACATACCCTCATATAAACACTTGATAATTATACACCAATATCTCGAGAGATTAGCCCTGTAATTTTCACTTTGAAACCCCAATTTATTAGCAATTAAATCGTGGTAATACTAAGTATGCCAACAATTTAATGATCAACATGTACGACCCCTAAGTTAAGCGCTTTACTATTAAAGGTAGGTATAATTAAATATTTTAATAAATTACTATATTTACTTGAAACCCAAAATGGGGTGAGGTTAACCTTAACATATGCCTATTGAGGTGTTATTATTAACAAGCCCTTTACCGCATCCTAAGATATGACGAGCAGATAGCATCAGGCATGTATTGTATGATTGGTAGCAAAACTAAAAGCTAAAAATTTGGAGGCCTATATTTAACACTAAAAAAGAAAAAGATTTTAAAAAGTAAATATAAGTAGTAAGGAGAACACATTCTTATTGTGAAGTTGTAATTATTCAGAACAGACGGTCTGTGATATTTTAAATACTAATTAAATTCGGTTCGAAAATTTGTCGTCAATGTACAGTGTGCTGTGGCATAATCGGTTAATGCACGATTCCCGGATTGGAAGAGATCCAGGTACAAATCCCGGTAGAAACAACAATATTTTTCGATTAAATTGATTTTATATGTATATCTTTCTGATTAACACATTTAATTTGTATTTAAATATAGGTATTTTTAAATGATTTTAAATACACATATTAGAATTAACGCAGCTTAAGGTATTATAATAAATAATGTGATTATGATGGGATGATATTCAGGATGCCGTGGTAATTTTCATTAAACTAAATCAATTCAATAATCAAAAAATGTTTTTTTTTTTTTTTTAGGAGAACACATTCTTATTGTGAAGTTATAATTATTCAGAACATAGTTCTGTGATATTTTAAATATGAATTAAATGTATTAATTATAAAGATATACATACAAAATCAATATTATCGAAAAATAAAATTGTTGTTGCGCTACCGGGATACGAACCTGGATCTCTTCCCTAACCGGGGGAGGTGCTTTATCCATCTAAGCTACAGCGGCACTATTTTTATCGACAATTTTCCGACCTTATATGTTACTTTTTTGATATCAATACATTTAATCGTTCCATCATTTGACAGAGCCATCTACCTTATTTTTACAGAATCTCAAATACCTTTGAGTGAATCTGATAGCAGACGCTAGAGTTATTAATTCATTTTTATTAAATTTTGGACACATTGATACAACTTTATTATTTTTAGGAGAACACATTCTTATTGTGAAGTTGTAATTATTCAGAACATAGTTCTGTGATATTTTATTTTTCTGTGATCGCTACCGGTAGCGCAACAACAATGTTTTTATTTTTCGATAATATTGATTTTGTATGTATATCTTTATAATTAATACATTTAATTCATATTTAAAAAATGTTTTGTTTTTCTAATTGATTTATCTAATTTGTTGTAACTAAATTACGTAAAAAAGTTTATTTAAAAAAAAATGGTAACTAATTTGAAATATTTCGCTTTTTTGTTGAATGATATGTAGATATTTTCTATTAATAATTTATACTGTGGATCAATATTACGAACTTTAAAGTAAAATAAAATATTTTAAATTGATTATCAAAAGATGAATAATTAATAATATGAAGATTATTATAGAATTCAACGTGAAGCAACTTATGAAACATCATCGTATTTCGCTTGCGGATTAGAATGATGTATCCAGTACATACTCATACATACCTTTACTGACTCTCAGAGAATCTTACTAGGCAGAGGAGGATAGAAGGCAGCACGAGTGTAGGTAGGAAGAGATTGTATTGGCTGGACAATTTGGACATCAACCTTTGATAGAAGATGGCTTAAAGAAGAACAATAACTCTCATCGACAGGTGAAGTATTAAACTAAATACACACAAATATAGGAGACAAGGCTCAGGTGGTAGACGTACAAATAATTAGGTGATGACAGAAGGTAGGGGAGGGGGTTAAGTTAGAAGGTGGAGTAGTGTTAAACAATATTACATAACATAACTCATCTTCTTACTTACTTACTTACTTACCATCACGCCGTTTCTAACGTACCTAGTCGTACCAAGTCTACCGCGGACGTCCTCTATTTCTGGTGCCATCAACATTTGCGTCATCTCAATATTTCCGTTACAACCACCCCTCCATCTTCCACCTGTAACTTCGCCCCCTCCTTTCTCTCAAAACTCGATTAGTGCATATAAACTCAAGTAGAGTTATAACATTGTTTTATTTATATCCATCAATTTTGATAATTTCAGTTACTTACTTGATGTCACTATTTTTACATATTCTTGTAAGTTATTTAACAGCAACAATCAATAGTGGTAGGCATCTCCGAATTTACTGCAGAATGCGCCCAAATAAATTGCCTCTTGAACTACCTCACAAGGTAATTGTGACGCATTGGCATGATTGCACAGTGGAAAAAATATTCCGTGCAGGACACGTATCCTTTCGAAGAATCGTGACACTTACAAAAGTTGCAAACGGAACCTTCAATATATATCTGGGGTGACAAAATCGATAATTCACTTCGCCCGAAATAGGGTGATCTCAGCCGTCCCCTCAATTATTAAGCCGAAGACAGAAACAATACGTGGAAGCCAAAGTTACCTACCTTGTTAAGGCTGTATCGTCAGCTTACAAAGCCAGAATTATATAAAAAATATCCAGTAAAATACGCACTCTTATAAAAGGAGGTTCGTTATCGATGGGGTAGTCTCGTCTTTGTTTATTCTGTAAATCTGGGTAAATTTGAAAAAAACTAAAATTTTAATCTCATTTTTGTATCACACATATGAAAATATATTTGTCTTTTAGTTCTACTTATTTAATTTCCATGAGATGCATTTCACTTTATCAATCTAACCATTTAAAATTCAACAACTTGTATTTATATGAAATCTATTAAAAAAGGGGCAGCTATATAATTTTAAGTACTAAAGGTAATAATGGGTGTCATGTTTCGGACATTCGAACCCATCGAAGTTGTCGCTAAATGATAGTGGCTTCTAACTAGTTAGTTAACTTACCATCACGCCGTTTCCCAGCGGTGGTTGGTAGAGTGGAAAGAGCGCCACATTCTTCTGTCCTGAAACACAATTCTCACCTCGTTTACATTCAAATATCTTCTCATACAAGCTTGCCGATTATTGAGGCTTCTAACAAGACTATCCTCCAGTATCTAGTTTTCCTGGTTGTGCGCAGTCTTCTGCGAACGTCATCTATGTCTGGTGCCATCAACACTTGCGTCTTATATCTTTCTTACCATTCTCTACTCAGTCATCCGTTCCACATGACCAAAGCACCTAAGTGATCCTTTCTTCATCTTACTTAATATACTAAGATCAGCTTTACATTCTTTCTTTATTTCTTCATTCTTAACACTGTTATAAATAGATTTGCCGCTTATACCTCCGCCTAAACAATCTCATTTCCACTGCATTCAGTCTACTTTAGTTCCTCTTCTGCCAGCTCCAGGTCTTATTGCATGTTACTATATACATCAGTGTTGGAACCACGAATCCATTTTGTATTGCTAGTTTTTTGTCATCTATGCGTTTATTTTGCTATTTTATTATTAGAATTCTTCTCAAACATCGTTAGTGTTGCCTTTCTAGTCGTATGTAAGTTGTTCACGTTAGGAGACATTAGGGAGTATTCGAAGTACAACAGATTTACCGCAATATTTGTTTAATATGTTATATTTATGTAGTGGTTGTCGAAGATTTCTTTTCTGAGACACCCACCTGACTAGACACAATGCTACCTTGATTTTGTTACCAGGTGCCTGAGTGCTTGATTCGTTATTTAATATGTTACGGTGGAGATTTATAACGCATCATTAAGGAAGCAATGTTAATAGTAGAGGTTTGATAAAAATGATTCAAATATAATATATTTATATTAATTGGGAAGCTAGATAAGAATCGCACCTTTCGATAAACTGTTTTATATTACTTTTCCAATATGTATCTTTGAAAAAGATCGAGATATTGAGACATATGGCAAGTGGGCGGTGAAGCGGGTGGTTAGTAAAATGTGATGTGTAGGAGAAACGTTAGTAATACGATAAGAAGATTATTTTTAAGGCTTGAATCTTTACATTAAGGGCCTGGTTGCTTGGCTAGAACCTTAATGCTGTGGGGATCGCATAGATTTGCATGCTCCGCGCGACATGATCGTAAAACACTGGCTCGTTTAGCCTCCTCTTGTACGGAAGGTTCTCCCGCTTCACATCGTTATTTCACCCCATAGTTATGTATGTCGAAACATCAGTTTTCTCCGAATCGATAATAAAACATCCTTTTATATAAATATAAACGAAGGATTAAAAATACAGTCTCGTTAAAATGTTATTACCAAAAAGAGAATTGTTGTTGCTGATTATTATATTGACTCTTTGTGTGCGGGATTGTGTCGTCAGAATAATACCCGTTCGTGGTAACAAGAGTATTTATTCTGAATGCTTCGATACAATGTAGTACAAGTCAATAGAAGATAGTTACAGGTCAACGGTTCGGAGACAAGAGGCCGCGCCGATCGCAGCGCGATACATTTATCTCTTTCACACACTCATCATTTATATCAACCTTCACGCGCTCATGCATTCGTGCCATGGATACTATTTACGCGCCTTGTTACATCGATTGGCACCACTGGTTTTCTTGATTTATAGTGATGTACATGAGTATTGCCGCCTTTTTTTCGGAGAGCCAAGAAGACGGTAAACGACAGGCGATTCAATTACACCCCGTGCTTCGACCAGTCCAGAGATCCAAATAAACCACACGTGCGCACTTAGAGCAGAGAGCAAATACAATAAATAGTTTATGCAGTGTTCATATATCATATATGTCCTTATTTTCAATCGGGAACCAGCTATCGAAGGCATTTACATAAACAGATACAGTACATTATATTTTTATTATTAAACTATGTTATTTACATACAACTTTGAATAATAACTCAATTGAAATCTTTTGATTGTGGTAATTATTTTTCATAAAATATAAATGCTGGAGACAGTTGTTACGCATTCTCTTACACACAGACTCCCTTTTGTCTATCCTTCAATTTTTTGAGCATCTTGCGAGAAGATAAGCTTGTTGTGGTGGGCCGCATTAAAGGAACACCCTTATTCGTTGAACCGATCAAATGGAGGAGGCGACAGGTACTTCTCTGGTGACATCCCTACAATCTGCAGGATGCCGAGAAAAGTGGAAGAGCATAGCAATGAAATAATTTATCGAGATCATGATCATCAGTTATTAGGAACCAATACAGATTCTTTGTGTCATTCTATGTTTATAATAAATTGATTTTTTAAATATTTACGTGTATGTTTGTAATTCTTGTCTAAATTTTCAACGTATACTCGTACATATAAGTTATTTATGTCAGTCTATCCAGTCAGAAACAAATAAGATGTCCTGTCAATTATATTACGAGAAAGTGTGTGGCTGTCGCGTCAAAGAAAGTAAGGTAAGTTTTGGTATTTTTAGTCGGGGTTACCAGTTTGATGTTTTAAATATGGAAGGATGACAGTCAAAGAGTGAAAAATGAAAAGTATAATACCTTGAGTTTGTAGTTGTTTTAATCGTCCGGTATAGTAACACTATATTAAAATTGAAGTAAGTATGTAATGTAAGAAGACACCAGCTGCAAGAATAGAACGGCTCTCTCGTTCCCCGCGCCCGGCAGCCTAGCGGGATATTCCCCTAGCGGGCGTCCGACACATCCCGTTGGTACTCAGCCGGCTTGATGGTAGGATGATACCTTTCACCATAGTATGATATATGACTTTACGTCATTACTTACGAGTTATTTCTAGTTATAAATAAAAGTCATCTCAAGATTCGTAGTGTCATGTGAAGTGGAGTATTCAATAAATACCTTGTAAACCCATGATATCATACCACCTCTGCGTAGAATTTGTTCCTTACAAATTTCTTCGCTGTTAGTATCCACAATGAATAACTAAATACCCGTTAAGCCGGCCAGATACGCAACGGTATATCTGGCAGAGTAAACATGATAAGTTAACCGAAGCTCAACTTTGGCCATACACGTAGGGGCGATGCGGCAGCGCTAGTAGGTCTTCTCGTCATCCTACGAAAGAAAACAGCGACAAAAGTGATTACCTTTACCATATCATGATATAAAATATACGAACGCAGCCATGCTGTCAACTCGTGTTACCGTAAATAACAGTTAGAAATAAGATTTTTTTTAGCTTAAATGAGCTTAAATTTAGCTTACATATTGAGCATTTAAATTTGAAAAAATGATTAATAATATAATTTAGAGCATTCATTAAATCCTATACAATATATCCTTCCTTCTTAGCTCTCTTCATTTAATTAGTAAGAAATAGATAATTATATTTGTATGTTTATTATTATTTTCACTGTGAAAATAATGTGTTATCTCTGTCTTTCATATCAAAAATGGTATTATTACCAACGTATTAATTTTACAATGGATTAAATGGAAAAAATATTTGTTTTTGTATGATTCCTTTCTATTATTGGTTTTTCACTAGTCACTCCTAAGCGCTAATATTTTCTCTAGAATTATCTAAAATATGAATTTTATATTGCATGTATTTACCAAAATATTACAGGTTTAATTATAATTGTAGACGTGTGTTACTGCATGATTTGGGAAGGGTTAAGAATGGTTATTAAAAAGTAGCCAATACAGTCACGTCAATTTGATGAAGGAATTAAATTAAGAGCTTCAAGATTACTGTAATTATTTAAGAAGACTCAGCTTTTTACAATTTTATAAAATCTTTCACGATCACTATTTTTCGAACTACACAACGCGACCTTTCCCTTCGCGATGGATGGAACAGCTGAAACCTGCGCCCTGTAGTAATACAACACACACGCTCAGGTTTGCCTGAAGTTAGTACTTACCTATTTTTTGCCAGGTCGCCTGTACAGGTAGTGATACCTGTCAGGTATACCATTGGGTGTATGACCGGCTTTACAACTTTTTTCTTCGTTCTTATATATTATAATTTGTGAGAACTGTCACTTTGTAAATGCATGTATGTATGTGTGTGTGTGTGTGTGTCATGAAAGTGAGTAGATGAGTGGTGGGGGACGAACCTTATACATGGAACAGCTCTCTTCCATCACAGCTTCACCTGAATAACTAGTCTATCTCTGAATGTATAATTTATATTACTGTATAACGTGTTGAAATAAACGTATTATATCGTCACCTGGAAGGATTGAGTTTTACTTACAAGGAATTGGGACCCAAGTAATTAGACATTCTCAGAGGATAGAACCCCAAGGGAATCTGGTGGTAATCAAAGCTTTATCGCACAGTTAACCCCAAACGACTTATAAAATGATCTGAATTTTCTAATGCCATTTTAAATATTCTATTAATGGACCTATCTCTGCTCTATATTCTTGTATATGATTATATTTCATTTAAATAAAGATCTCTTCTCAATCTATCTGCTCATGACTCAGCATCATGGTCGTCTAGTCTGATTCACTCTTCGCGATTCTGAACCTTGTTTAGTGCGATATGTGAGGCTCCGATATCCCGTGTATTTGAAAAAAATTAACTTATAAATAATGAAATGATAATATTTGTATTATTTAAAATATTTTTTCTTATGAAAGGGTTAATCGAATTAATTAAAACATTTACATTGTGTTACATCAGTTAGGTACTGCAATTAAGTGTAGTTATTTTATTATCATTGTAAGTTAATTCATGCTATAAACAAACTAAAATATAATGATCTTTACTTGATCGGTAATGCTGCAAATTATTTTATAAAGACGATCTACGAACACATTCAAAGGTTTTCAACTACAATGCTTAGAAAAATAATACCATAAAATAATATCTGTTAATTTTCATATTGTATTATTATTGATATATATTTTTAATTTTTTGTTGTAAACAAATTCTTTCATCTAGTATATATTGATCTCATATATATATATATATGTTGATAGCCATTCAAAATCTTTCTTATTTGGGGGTGCATAACTCTTTCTTTTTTTATTGTCGAATGTATGAATAAACTCTCCTTTGTTTTTTTATTGTCGAATGTATAAATAAACTTTCATTTTGTTTTTTTTATTGTCGAATGTATGAATAAACTCTCTCCCTTTTTGTTTTTTTATTGTCGAATGCATAAATAAAAAAAAAACATACCAAATACATTTTGATAACTTATTATTGTCAAACAAATTAAAATAACAAGTCTTTTTGGATTATTTAACAAACCAAAAATAAACTTATTTGATATCCCTAAGAAGAAAATGTTATTTTGTGAAAAAGGTTGGTTTGTCAATTAATTAAGTGGTTAAAATATAATGTTAAATAATCTAAAAATAAATTTTAACCACAAAGTTAAATCAATTTTGCTAATATTAAAAATTATAACAAGACTATTTGCAATAGTTATTACTACAGAAATCTAGATAAAATTTAATAGATACATTTCATGATTCTCTTAAATAATATCGTTTCAAAATATCTTTTAGAGATTGTATTGATTGTATACAATTGTGAGAGTCACTCGGATGGAGTTACTGATGTTTAAGATTATGTATATCAGATAAATTGATTTATTTGAGAACCAAGAGCCCCAATCCTCCTCTATCATGCATGTATAATAATATCGCAGTGTACATTATTGCTACGGAGCGTGCGTTTGAGTATAGGTGTCGATAAAATGAAACAAGACTCATAATCGACTGCGTTTTTTGTCAAATTATATACAAATAAACGTACACTGTTAGAATATTAAACTGTAAATTAAAGATCGTGACTAGCGCAGCTCACTGAAGGCGGTACCGGGAGATGCGTCCGAGAAGACAGCCAGGGGAAAAGTGCTCGCTTTAGCTGACTTCTCAGACCGATTGCGTCGCGATGTATTGTCGATAACCAGATCTAATAAGCACGAGCAGGGCCTCCATAATCTAAAAGATATCTCCAAAGATTTTTTTCCCCTTTAAAGTAATCATAAACACAGCAACAACAAACCGAAAACTATAGAATATGATGCGAAATATTCCAATATTAAAAGTTCACATTGTTTTTTAAGTAGTTATTAAAATTAGCTTTGTAATATCTTCATGCTAGATTTTATAGCACCGAGGTACAGCTGAAGAATGTGGACTCGCTGCACAAATCTGATGAAGTCATATATTATATCACCAGTAGTGTGCTTTTGAAATTTACGACTATCGAAGACCGCTCGGACACTACTGGAATATAAATATAGATTAAATTCACATATTTCAGTCGTATTTTAAGATATTTTGTTTGGACATGATATGACATGACATAAATAATATTTCATTCCATTTTTTATGTTATTCCGATTTCTATTTTTAAATAAAAAATAAATATTTTTTTACGTTTTTAATGAATTATGACTTTCAAAAAAGTTTAACAACATCTACCATTTTGAAGCGGAATTTCCGATCAGATAATTTTTCGGAATGGTTTAATTCTTAAAACAAATTAGATGAACCGCATAAAAAGATACACAGAATATATATTGTCACATTACGAATTATAGGTGGCAAAAGAATGTGACGTAAGTACTTAATTTATAAGATAAACGCCCTGGTTATGTGTTTTAGCGCTCGGTAAAATTGCCAAGCAGTAGTCCGAATGTTGGCCGCGGGGATCGTGACCGTCGCCTCGCATCGAGGAACGCTCGCTGGTCTTAGTAAATTATTTTGCTTGCAGCTTCGAGCTGGCTGGGTCGCCGGACGGCGGGGCCTAGGGTCACCGTCTCATTAATCTGCGCACTCTTTGTTAATATTGTAAGGATGAAGACCTACAATCAAACTAACAATTGCTTGAGGAAAGGCCCAAACAGTCCTAGTTATTTAAAAACAACATCGGCCTGGAACATAATATTCACCCTGTAGTTATTGTGTCAACAAAATACAATATATCTATCCCGGTTAATCTAAATACAAGGTGTGACAATTTAATTCCTGGAATGTACCATCCAAAAAGTACTCGTGACGCTACTGTCGTCTTCAAAGTTTTCCCCTTCTGCATCCTTACACTGACTTAGATGGCGTTTTTATTTATATTAAGTACATATCTCTCATTATGTTGTATCTGTTATATTATAAAATCTTAATAATATAACCGATTATAAAATAGCCAGAACTCACGGGAACCTAAGTCAGGTAAATAGGCGTGATGATCTAATTGGGTAATCGCTTTTCATTTTCATGAAAGTCTCTCAAATCAAAATCATCAGCTTGAGTGTACGAAATCATCCCTTTTAGTTCAAACACAAAACTTACGTGATTTCGATACAATTACGCCACGAGAGATATGGGCGACAACGTGGTCATTTCGGGAATTAAATTGTCATACCCCATATATACCTTAAAGCGTATATGGCAATAGGATGATCATATTTTAAGGCGCAGAGTTAATAGATGGTTAAAAAATTATCTTACCCAATGTACGTTTATATTTTCATATAAAGTTATGTATATGTTGAAAATTGTCATAATACAGGCTAGAGGCATCCTAGTCCATCATCAATCAGTTCTACTCCACATGAATTTAAATAAATTAAAAATATAAATCTTTCAAGTAATTTTTTTAGAGACATCTTCTCGTGTTAAGTTTATTAAATAATAATAGAAGCATCCTAATTTTATGACGTTATCAATATAGACGAAAGATTTAATCAAAAATTGGCGTCTAATTTCCATTTTTTTAATACCCATCTCAAGCGCTGATTGCTAAAGGAACAATCTAATTATCTCATAAAGATACCTCGAAGCAGGTGATTGGATAACCATTTCAATCTTAAAAGCATCCGGTACAATGCACTTTAACATAAAATCTGGATGGAAAAAAACAGAAACAACATTTTTAAGTACACGTAAAATAAACTCTCGGTAGCAAAAGGGTACAACGTGTTACAAAATATTCAATCACGATTCAAGTTCTTTACACGTGATGCCAATTGATGTTGTACTTGACAACTTTAGTATAGAAATACGTAATACCTGGGATAGTGTTTCTGTGAATGTTAATCTACATCACACGAGTGCTGAAAAATGTACCAAATAAATCTTGAAGATTATGTAAAAATGTATTATCATTTATACATAGAATCTTTCTGAAACATTTGATTAAAATGCTCATTTTAAATGGGAACATCATCAGAGTGCCTTTAACGGATTGATAAGATACCTAGATAAATAAACTGATAGTTATATGAGGAACAGAGAAGAAAGAGTTAAATCATTGTTAAACATTATGAAGTTTATCTAAAATAATAATCTGATATTTTTACTCATATTCAATTACTAATGGGGTTTCTATTTCTTCACGATGGTATTATTTATCTAAGTTGAATGAATGGGGCCGAAGGAAGTGACTGACTCCGTGAGAATAAATACAATTTTAAACTTGAACGAATCAATTATTATTATTATCGTTGTAACGTTCCATCCCATTCCTCGAAATGTAAGAGATTTTTTTATAATGAACAGTATCAAGACCAACGGTTAGTTGCCACCAAATGAAATATTATACATAAATATGAGACGAAAATGTTCTTGTGCCTAATCTCAACCATATCAGAGATTTAATCATCTTAAAAATTTCGTAGTTATACGTTTATTTCGATTAATTAAAAGATTTTGTTGATTCCAACTTAGGTATATGTTTGATCCGAAAATAATTAAAGATCATCGAAAACTATTTGTTGTTAGATAATTTAGAGTCTGAAGCAAAAAAGATATAATAATAATGAGTCAATTTCTGAAATATTTATTTGTAATCGGGGCGAATAGGGACCATGGGGGAAATAAAGACAATCGTTAGAAAAAGTTTAAAGTTAAGACTTACTTAAAATATTTTACCGGTAATATTACCATTACGATGGTGCCACATAATAACATTTTGAATTATTAATTGCTCAGATTGTACTTACCAAGTAATAATTGTTTTTAAAACTTTTTTTTTTAATTGAAAAATGTTTATTTAAAATATTCTAATACAATTTTCATACAATACAAGTTTCTAAACTAATTCTAATGTTTTTTTTATTTAGTATCAAATGTGTTTATATCCAGACACGTAAATGTTACATATCGATATCATTCACGTCGTATTTTTTAACTTTTATTTAACGAAGCAAATCTCATTAAATAAACAAAATAATCAAAATATAAATCGCCTGTCGTTACAATAGCCAATGAATGTGTCACGTCATGAAGTCCACGAGAACTGGAATTGGAGTCATGAATAATTAGTATCTTGAATGGTGCTTTCTAAATGAGATCGACCGATAAACCAGTTTTTAAATAAATTCGCTCAATTGAATTTTAGCGAATCCTGACTGAAAATGAAAGCCATGTTATTGATCTAAACACTATTGATGGTACCGACAATATATTCGGACTAAAGTTAAATCGCGTGATAATAACAAAAATGCGTGACAGAAACGCTAACGTCATTCCCTATTAGTCTGAACTTGAACTGCCTTATTTGCTATACGATCCGTTTCACTTCATTTACCTCAGCAACTGATATTGATTTGGTAGAGTAAATCCTTCATAATTTCGGTTCAAGCAGTAGATTAACAAAAATACTGTTTCGTTTAATTATTATTATAATATATATTTATAAATTTATCTTTTTCTAAAGTGAATAAACGCCGACAACTGTCGCACTAATTCTTAAAATCTTGTTTATTCTTTTCAATTTGTAATAACACAATGCAGACAATCATATATCAATAATTTAAAAATAAAAATAAAATGGTATGGTATTTTTAAAATTCTCACTAAAATAATATCGGAAAAATTTATAAATCATACAAGAGGAAAAGATAGACAGACTACCATTCAGGGAAAAGGATAAATCTCAGAAATCGATGATGTACAATGCGATGAAGATCTTCAATGAGTTGCCAGATGATATAAAAAAGGAGGAGAAACTATTATATGTAAATTCAAATTGAAACTAAGCAAATATGTGCAAGATAAGTTTTGAATATTTTGATATTATTTACATTAGATCATATGCATATATGCACTATATTAAGAATTATAAATAAATAAAAACACACTGACTTTAATGCCGTTCATCTTCTTCTTTCATATTAAAGAATAATCACAAGTAGTGGGTGATGATGGAATCGGACGCGATGGAATGGGAGAAGAAAACAGGTGGATGAGTAGTTGGGAGGAGTTGGCGAATGGAATAGGGAATTGGAAATGAGGGAAGGATATGATGAGGATAAGGGAAACCTTCGATAGCAAACTGGGATGTCTTACGGGATAAGGAGGACAGCTCGACTCGCCCCTCCCTTATTATTATGCTCTCTGGCATATTCTGAAGTTCACCCCAAAACTTGAACAGCTCGAACCAGCGATTCCGATGAATCCACCGCACACTGTTCACTGAATTTCACATACATAAATCTTCTATTATTCCAGTGGATTCAACATATGACCCAGCGAGAACACCACTTCATTTTCGCAAACTATTCGAGCTGGGGAACAAATGTCGACAGATTGGGAAGGGGCAAAACTAAAACTGGTGACAAACTTTAAAATAATAATTTTGATTCAAGTCATTTAATAAAGGTATGTTCACCTATCAAAAAAATTATTAAGAATACGTAACACTGTTCTTGTCTATGCCCCTATCCAAGATTTAGTTGCCTGTAGGTATCTGCATTCGGCTTACTCATAATTTAGTCAATTTACTTTTTTTCTTTTTCCTTTTTACCTCTTTTTTCGCACTCTTTTCAGAACCTCATTCATAGAACACTTTAGTCCAAGGTTATTCTTTCTATCTTTCCATAGTGACCATATACGGAGGGGGTGTTTTATGTACTCCCCTAGTTGCCCCTCTGTCCCCCGGCGCCTGTGTATTATTATGTATCTATATTAATATTATATCATTAATATTATTATTATTCTTCTGTGCATTGTTTTAAACAATAAAGAATTTTATATTGGGTCATAGGTGTGGTGAGGGATGTTTTGGATGGCGGCCGTGCGTCGTTGCTTGGACGCTTATGCACTGAACTGCGTTGCACGATAGCCTGTTTAATATTTAAAATATGCCAACCTGGCGGTGAATGCGCCATGTGCCACGGTACATTACGTATATAAAACATTCGGAGTTTTGCGAAAATTTTCCGGTTCAAAGATTATTACTATTAGATTGATTCATTTAATTTGTTTTTTTTTAATTACTTACGTTTACAAATACGATATTTCAACGTGCGTTGGAACATATCTCCGCGCTGTCAATATTCTTCAGTGGCAATAATAATATAGGTATTGAAGATATTTTTGATTTGCGCACGGATTGTATTGATTTAATGAAATACCGAATAAATAAATATTAGTTTGTTAGTTTTTCTGTTGACACTGGTTGGAGTACGCAATACCGGTTAGTCATGCATGAACTAGAATGAACAAACAAACGAAGCCTTGAGATCTAAGCGTACATAATTGTAGCTTAATACCGGATAAGTACTGCATAACCGGTGTACCGCACAAGCGGAACAAGATTACCAATCTTGTAGTCATAAAAAATCTAAAATAGTAAAAGTAAAGGGAGACTTTAATATGTTCTGACCATTTCAAAGTTCAGACTTATCTAAGACAGCGTGACACTCTGTCAACAATGGTGTCTTTATTGTGCAGTATACAATAATCTATTAGAGTCAGTTCAAAAAAGTTTCATTAAAATATTCAGAGAAGGTTTAAGCTGAAATGTTGAAACAAGTGGTGATTTATTGATAAACAATAAATTGAAAAGTCTCAACATGATGCGCAATATTGCTGATCCAATATTTCTGCTGTTTTGACACATAATTCTCGCCTCATCCATATTCATATATCTTCTTACACAAGCTCGCCGATTGTTGAGGCTTCGAACAGAACCGTCCTCCATTATCTGGTTTACCTGGTCGTGCCAAGTCTTCCACGGACGTCCTCTATTTCTGGTACCATCAACACTTGCGTCATATATCTTTCTTACCATTATCTCCACACTTATCCGTTCCATATGACCAAACCACCTAAGTGATCCTTTCTTAATCTTACTCACTATACTAACATCAGCTTTACATTCTTTCCTTATTTCTTCATTCTTTACTTTGTCATAAATAGATTTGCCACCTATACGCCTAAGTGATCTCATTTTCACTGCATTCAGTCTACTTTCGTTCCTATTCTGCCAGCTCCAGGCCTCACTTACATGCACCGTTAGTTTTGCCTCGGTTGATAAATTCCCGTTAGATATAATTCCATACAAAACGCCGTTCATTTTATTCCCTGCAGTCACCCTCCTTTCGATATCATTCTCAGCCTTTCCGTTTCTATCAAGCATACTTCCCAAAGTCATCTACTTGTTCCAAACATGCATTACCTACAAGTATTTCGCACGGTGTCTTGCTTTCCTCCATTCATCATGAGGTCGCTTTCCTTCCATACGTCGTACATTCTACTCACTAGACTCTGTAGTTCTTGATCATTATTTGCCATTAGTACTGCATCATTGGCATACAATAAATAGCATACAATCAAATCGCCCATTTTTGCTCCTACATTTATATATTAATCTGTACAAGATTGTTAATAACATGGTGGACAGCAAACTCATATCTAAAGAAGCATAAAATATTCAAATAGAAAAATTCATAGACCTATTATTAAGGAGAACACATTCTTATTGTGAAGTTGTAATTATTAGAACATATGTCTATGATATTTTCAATACAAATTAAACATATTAATTTGAAAGATATACATTATTGCGTTCTTCCTTTTCACCGGCTAGTCAGTGATGAACACAAGATCCGCCGGTTCTTTACCTCAGAAACACATACCCAACTTATTTTGTCACATTCTGCCTTCTTTTTAAACTGGGAAAAATTTATAAGTAACACCCGGAAGTGAAAAATAAAAATATATTATACATTATAAAAATGGCTTTTAATCATAAAATCAACACGAACAAATTAAATAAATAAAAATACATTCCACCTTAACTAATCCACATTTCGTCGGGTTAGACCCGATTATGACGTTCTTCAGGCAGGCAAGTGACAACCAGATGTTATTAGATGGCATCTCTCCAGTTCATGCCATCCGAGCATCCCACCTCCTTGGCCTATCATCGTAGATAATCCTTAGCAATCAGGCCGACGCGATGACATCCGTAAGCGGAATTGTAGATGATCACATCACATTAAAATGTAGCCTTCAGTGAGGTGAAGAAACCAATGGAGAAAAACCAAAAGTATAAACCAAAGGAAAACTTCTCGATTATTTACCATGCGATTAGATTAACAAATTAATAGTAAATAGTTATGCACTAGTGATTGAATAACATAACAATATTTACCCTTTGGTCATATTCGATCGCTCACAGTCACATTTTATAACCGTTGGCCGTAGCAATTAACCGCCTAATCTGACAGTTCTCCTTGATGATTTGAAAAAGAACCATAGATGGTGACCGTTTTTATAACTTTCAAAACAGATTGCAATACCAACATAAGGGCAATTATTTGTGATTTCGAAGTGCTTGGCAATAAGACAAGAGATGGGGCAATTTCGAACGTGACCTTAATTTGTAATGACACAATAGATAGATATAGTGTTGTTGCAAGGGATCTCAATTATTTTTATATTCCCGTATGTAATTATATTATTATGTATTTTTTTATGCTTTCGTGTATATCAATTATAATTTGTTAAGATATATATAATATATACTGCAACGTCTCATTTTTATATATAACACATTATATTTCATTGTCAATGCATAATTCATATCCACTTTAATATTAATAGGCTGCGGTGGGTTGTCAGATTATAGTGAACGCAAGTGATGAGTGCGTTTACCATATTTTTAATGTAGCTGGTTTATTCTAGCCAACGCTGTGCCATTGAACTGTTAATGCTCTGTATAATATAAAATTTGATTTAAAAAAATATTAGAGAATACCATTAGAAGTATGCCTATTGACTGTACAGGAACAATTCTCAACCATTTTTAGAATATGCGGATTACTTAGACATCGAAAGCAGTAGAAGGTATATTGCGGAAGCCTTATTTTATAAAAGGAAGTTACAGTAGTTGGTCTGCGAATAAACGTCGACAAAACGAAATACATGATAGTGAGAAAGTCATAAAGCAACAATAAAGAACAAGAAGGTGGATATTATTTCCACGAATTGCAGTTGAGTACTTAAAATATCAACAATTCGAACATAATGAAAATGTAGTTAAAAGCATGACTGATCCAAGATAACAAATATCAATATAATAATAACATTAGATTATGAATTTATCTAGTGCTTTTTATGTAAAAAAAAATTAAGTGTTTTAATTTTAAAATTGTTTTTAATGAAAACACATTATCGTCGTGAAGTTGCAATTTTACAAAATAATTCTGTAGTATTTTTTTTACACAAAATGAATTAATTAGAAAATATATATTTATCGAACAAATTTTCGCAATATTTGAATACATCCAAGAACACACAGTTACTGGATTTTCACCTACAAAGGCACTATTATTAAACAAATAAAAGATATCTCATAGAGACGAAGGCACTTTTTTTTGATGGCAAAATACGACTTACGACATGTCATCGGCTGGAGTAAGTGATCACTTTACACAATGTAACGTTCACCATTCCACCCAATCAACCTCAATATCTATCAAATTTTTGAATGTTGTGCATATGTTAATATATATAAATACTTTGAATATCACTACTCTATCGCCATCTATGGACTAAACTTTATATTAATTTCCCTGAAACAGCATATGTCACAATCAAAATTTAATTATTTTTTGAAATTATTTAAAGTAATATTCTTTATCTGTAAAATGTTTTTAAAACAATATACTAGAATACGCCTGAAAACAAATATATACAAATTTCAATAATTTGATAGATATGAGGTTGATTAAAAATTGTAGCGTATTTCTCCTGGTTGTAAAAGGTTCGAATCCTAACAGCAGCCGAATATTTTTTCGATAGATAGATTTTCTATGTATATCTTTACAATTCATTTATTTAATTTATATTAAAAGTTGTTATTCGAACATATGGATATAATTTTGTGAAAAGGTGCATTTTCAGTCTCTTTTTAAATAAAGTATTTGATGCACTGTTCTTTATGACGAAGAGCATAAGGTTTTACGGCCATGGGGTCACGGGTTTGGGCCTGCCACCGCAAATGCCCGTTCACTGAACTTAGACTTCTGGTAACGGTTGGTCGATTCTTCAACCCTTCCTGCGACTAAATTAAAGGCTCACCCAAGAGTTTGACATCTACCATTCAAGTTATCTGGGATGCAGAGTTCTTGAACTTTTTTCTCTTGTGCATCAACAAGTAAATTTTAAATTTAACTCTTTCAAGGAAACGGATCCAATGTAGTTCACTCAAAAGGGATGATATGTGAGCGAATTTAGAAGTTTCATATATTATTCGTGCTGCTTTAAATATTTTTTTTATTTATAACCCCAAAGAACCACGTGACAGTGGTCAGCACCACAGCTACCACGAGAAAGGCATCGAAAATGTTGGCGTGACAATTTTGAGAAAAAAGTAAGAAAACTTGACGTTCGTTACTGAAGGACTACCTATGAAGATAGGTAGTGATGAAAAAATGTCTGCTCGAGAAAGCAAAGATCTTCACGAAGGTGGTATAGAAAATATATGAGACGAGCAATAGAAACAGAGGGTATCCGATAAATCTGATATTGGAAGACGGTTCTGTTAGTTTCTACAAGCGATGGGCGTGATTGTAAAGGTGTTTGAAAGTGTATAAGGAAAGAGTGGTGTGCCAGGATAAAATGTGTCACTTTAGCATTGTTTTAGTGAATGTATGGGAAGCACGTAGCTTTATATCATTCTGTCTCAAATTTACATTATTGTCATGGTTGCATAATATTTTCTTCGAGTGGAGGAATTTCGCTCGATCTTGCTCAGTACGACATCTAATTTCAATAGAAGGATCATAGTTTCCATTTAATCTTCATCCCAGGTAGATTGTATTATTTACTCTTTCTGCCATGTCTATAAATGTATATAGTTAATGATATATGTATTTGCGCATAATTTTTATTTTATTTTAACGTAATGTTATAAAAAAAAATATATATGTTATTAAACAAATACTTAGACGAAGATATTTTTGTATTATATTTATTTAAAAAAACATATTTACCTTTGTAGGTGAAAATCTAGTAATTGAGTGTTCTTAGACACATTAAAATATTGCTAATACTATACTGGTCAAAATTATAAAATACATAAAAATTGATTTTTCAAGTGTACTCTAGTATCATGTATTAAAAAAAACATTTTACAGATAAAGAATATTGCTTTAAATAATTTCAAAAATAATTAGATTCTCATTGTGATATATATACTGTTTCAGGGAAAATGAAAATTTAGTCCTTAGATAACGATAGTGTAATGGTATATAATGGTAACATATATACAACTTCCAAAAATTTGATAGATAGATCAGTGGGTGAGAATGGTGAACATTATATCTGTATAAAGTGATCAATTAAGCCAGCTGAAGACAGGTCGTAAACCCTGTAATATACCCATACTTTCATGTCTTTCCATTAAATATAATAAAAAAATAACTTCGTCTCTATGAGATATATATTATTCGTTTAATAACAGTGCCTTTGTATTTGAAAATCCAGTAATTGTGTGTTCTTGAGCATATTCAAATATTGCAAATAATTGTGTGTTTTGTTTTAGTTTATGAACTATTAATAAACGTTTGTTTTAAAACATTATACATTTAATTCAAAAGCAAAACCTCAGTTTGTTATTGCTTTTGACGAAATTGTGATAAATTAATTTATAACTGATTTAATAACTGGAGCTATTTGCTCCATATAATTTTTTTTTATGAATATTTGCAAATTGAACTTTGTGGTTTATGTTCAATTTGATATAGATTATTTTACTTAATTAATTAATTAATACTTCTTCTATATTAGCAATATAACTTTGTGGCCACATATTTTATAAATAATAAGACTTTGCTTAAATCACTATTTATTGATCAATCAACTTGTTTCGACACCTATGGTATTTTCTTAAGGAAACAATGTTTATTAAAATTAAAAATACAGACATCGACATTAATAAGGGTTTAGAAATTATACATACAAATACTAGGGGTTTACAGTTAGAAAAATTAGATAATATAGAAATTAGAAAAGTGTTAATAGCAAGCTAAATATTATAAATAATCAAATCCTTTTTGCAAATAGTCTCCTTTTAAATTTGTTTTCACTGTAGTTCCTATTTAGTTACCTACCACTTATACTTTTATTGTTTTTTTATCTATGTTTGTATTTTTAATTTTTGTATACATTGTTTCCTGAAGAAGATGCACTAAGTATCGAAACATGTTGATTTATCACAATAAATAGTAATTTAAACAAAGTGTTTTGTCTTATTATTTAATTCACTCATAATTCCAGTATTTATAAACATAGCTGTAAAGATTGTATTGCTTTTTATATTAAAAAAACAGGTACAAGATTTAACATAAAAGTTAGAGAGCATTTAAGATGTTATAATAGTAATAGTTTTTCAGAACTTATACTTTAATGGATCATAATGTTAATAAAAATTTGGGATTCTCCGTTTTATATATAAATAATATTGGTCTTAAATTGAATAATTTAAAATCATTAAAAATAAACCAAGTATGTAAAATTTACCAAAATATTATAAATATTCTATAAAAAAAAATTTTTAGTAATAATTTTGTATCATCATTACAATTTAAATTTTATTATTTTAATTAATTCCTTTAGAATTTTTTTTAAACATTACATTAACGTGACATATATGGTTTTAGTAAGTTAATTTTACATCCGACATGACGAAGGAAATGGTATTTTACGAAACCGGTTGATGTATTTAAATAACTCATTAAGTGATTAAAAACAAAGATAAACAATCTATATTAATATAAAAATTAATGTGATTTTAATTAAATAAAATACTTCTAAAATATACAAACATGTCTCCAAAATGTAAAACAGATATGAAACTTGCCACTGTCTATTTTGTTTTTGAACCCTTCATATGAATTTGAACATATTATGTAAAAGCATATATGAGTTTTCATTTACATAGTTTTTTAAGATGCATACACGGGATACGTGTCACATCAATATTTTTAATTATGCAAAAATAGGACTTGGTAGTTTTCTGAAACTAGGTTTGAACCCCCGGCCACTAGATTACTAGGTGAGTGTCTTAACCTCTAGACCAATGATCTAATATTTTATAAATAAAAATAATATCTGTACAGTATTATCGACTCTGGGTAAATATAATGTATTATAGAATTGCACCATTGTATGTGTACCGTGTACACATACAATTCTTCTTCTTCTTATTTATCTTCTTTATCATCAAATGCTCAATACTTCATCTTCATCATCTTTAAAAAAGGCGTATCTCGTTTTTTGTTAAAATTCAGTTACAGCTAAGTTACATTGCTTTAATGTAATTCATTCAAACCGCATATCTGAATTTTATTCTAAAGAAGTAGTATTACGTAGAGACATGTTGACTATTACGTAGTTTGAGGAGGAGCAGCAAAAACAATATTAGAGTTGGTTAAAAGAGCACAAAAGACAACTCTTAGGGTAATAAATGGTTGTCCATTTAGATATCCATCAGGTCATAAA
The DNA here is from genome assembly GCA_031772225.1 of Eubasilissa splendida. Lineage (NCBI taxonomy): Eukaryota > Metazoa > Arthropoda > Insecta > Trichoptera > Phryganeidae > Eubasilissa > Eubasilissa splendida. Next base: position 33,140,163 of record CM062849.1, read on the forward strand.
TTTAAAGAGTACAATGCCCTAGACATAAGACTAATCTATATGTTAAGACTCGTGCAATATTTCCATGCTAACAACAACTCACCCCAAGCAATGAATCATGGACACAACACAAGACAAACAACGAACATCTAAACGCCAGTTCTGAGAGCAACAACGACATTTTAGTCCGAAACTGTACAATACACTAAGCACCGACTGGAAATCGTTCACTTCCAATAATATTTCACAAATATATGATCCAATTGGGTAGAGATCAATCAGAAGCATCGCTATCCAACATTCTAACATAATCATTATTCAGTGCCTTCACTAATAATTTACTAGTTCTACAACACTCTACTTTTTTTTTTCTCGAATTTTATTTTCATTCCTGTCAAATATTTATCTTTCTTGAATTAAATAACACCACAACAGCACGAAAAAAACTGACTACTTTAACACAGACGGCAGTCTATCAAAGTAACTAGGACAATGCTGTATATTTCAGAAGTGGAGTCTACTCTAACCTACACAATAAACCACGAGTATATACTTATGCAATATAGTTGTGTCTTATGTTTATCATGTTATATTATTATATATTCACTTCTATTAAAACAAAAACGTGTAGTCTAATAAATAAATAGAATCACTTTTATTTCGATGTATCATTCTTACAAATGACAGTAATGAGCAATATTTATATAATAAAAACACCTTACATTGTCTTTAAATACAAAAATCTCAGTATAAATCCTAGTTTTATAATCATAATATTTTTATGATATATAAAAATGAATTGATAATTCTGGCGTCTGCTATCAGTTTACTCAAAGGTATTTGAGATTCTGTAAAAATAAGGTAGATGGCTCTGTCAAATGATGGAACGATTAAATGTATTAATATCAAAAAGGTAACATATATGGTCGAAAATTGTCGCTAAAAATAATGTCGCTGTAGCTTAGTTGGATAAAGCACCTTCCCCGGTTAGGAAACAGATCCAGGTTCGAATCCCGGTGGCGCAACAACAATATTTTTCGATAAAATTGATTTTATATGTATATCTTTGTAATTTATATATTTAATTCATATTTATTTAATCATAATATTATTGTAGCATAATTCTATTCACTTTTGAAATCATTATTTTCACTTAATAAGTCGTTAATTAGTTGCAAGATTTGAACAAAGTGACAGGCGTAAAATGACTAATCTTCCATAGACCAAAAATAGTTTCAGAGACCCAAAGACGAAACTTTCATCTGTGTTGCCCTTATACCACTTTACACTGAAGAAACATTATAAATGAGAAAGAAGCGTTTCGTTACTGTATCTTTAAACGTTTTATTTCATACGTAATTACACCCGAGCTTATTTTAGAAACCAATTAATAAAATATGAGTTTCATATTTGGGTCACTAGTAGAATTGATTTTTCGGATGCCAGTTTAATATTTAACTCAGAATTGATTTATATTGTTTGACTCTTATGCCCCAATAGGTATTCAGGGCCGAGACAACGCGAGAATAAATTCTCAGGATGTCCATGGTTTTTTGCTGTCTCGAGTCCTGGGACTCAAGACTCAAGACTCTCGAATTTTTTTAGATGTTGTTCATCTTATACAAGATATTTGAGTTAATCCCATCTGACCATTGACATACAGCAGGTAGTGACCCAGCGGCAAGCAGTGCATGTGTAAGCATATTAAAATAAATTGAAAGTTTCCATAGTTTATATGGTCAGTCATAAAATTAGCATTAAGAACAAATTAGTTCTCAGATTTTTACTACTAACAAAAAACATCTTGAAGTATATGGTTTTTCTGGTTTGTTTAAAAATATCAATTCACGTTATCTTTCGTAACAAAATTTAGGTGGGATGATATTATTTGAAATTCAGTTAACTTTGGCCAAATACGTACGTTATTGTCTTTCAATGTGTTTCTTTATTAATTGTTATTTTTTTGTTTGTTTTCTATTTTGTATTTAAAAAAAAAACTATCAACACATTATGATTCAATAAGTATTTTATCAAATAGTTTTTATTTATTATAATATTATAATTCTTATATATGAATAATTATTAAAAAATTTAATTTAATTCATGGTCTTGATTCTCGGGAATTCCCGGTATATGAAAATGTTGATTCTCAAGTCCTGAGAATTGAAAAAATTCCAGAATTCAGAATCTCTAGTCCATACGCTCCTGATATAAAACATAATAGTCGCGTTAAAATCATGTTACCGCGCGCAGCGCACGTTTTGTTTTAGCTCCGCAGAGAAAGGGTTAAGAAATTTTGGAATTGTGTTGACAACGATTGAAGGAGCTTCGGCGATCCAGCAATAATTTGACACCGCCGAGAATAAATCTCATCTCCTTTGTGAAGCCACATCCGCTGGAGTGAGTTTGATTGGTTGTTGGCGTAACATGAGCGCTCAGTCCCCGTTCCGGCTGAGGGGCCCCCGCGGTCTGGTGGTTCACGCTCCGGTTGGCGAACATCTTAACGAAGACGTTGCAGGTCAACAGATTGGTCTAGAACAAAGTTAGCGGGACTCCGTGACCCTGAAGAGTACAAAAAGACACGTCTAATATATGAAGAAAACGTGACTACCTACATACTTGCGACACTTGCGACCTGGATACGCGTGCATACGATAACCTTCACGTAATACTGTTTTACACACTAAAATCAAATATTAATATTCCCCATCTTTTATCTATGACTTACTGGTCTGTATTGGGCTCGGATTATTGATTAGTGGCAAGCATATTGGCCATCTATCATCTTATTTTATTATCTATGGTCATCTCAAGTCGTACCATAGAAGCCGTGAATAATTGTTGGTTATGTTATTAACCGATCTTGTTTGTGATCTACTATTTGTCAAAATCTGCGCGGGAATAATTCATCGTAACCAAAAATTTTAATGTGTTTAAGGTTGAGTGAGAAAACCATTCATCCAATTCCATCTTGATTTAAATGCACATTATACTGGTAAAACAGCAATTATGTGTTTATTATTGTATATCCGCAATTTTTATAACGTCATCTAGATGTCATTTTTGTTCATTTTGACAACTTACAGTGCTACTTACAAAGGTGGAATAATTTGAATTACATCGAGATTTTATTTACGTAGGTTTGTATTGGGGAAAACGCGATTCATGGGAACTATTTTTTATATATTATATTTTATAGCATAGTATTTTTTTTCATATTGACAATAAATATAAAGTACACTATTTGAAGCATTAATATAATAAGGGATTGCCGCATTGAAATATAGATTCTATTGAGACCCTGACCGCCCAGCGGTCACCAATGGCCACGTAGCGGTCACTATTGACCGCAAAGCGGGTATAACAGCCGCCCGAAGAGTCTAGCAGCATACATTTGGTCATAGCAGATTGCTTATCTACTACTACAGGTTAAATGAATCATTTACAAAATATACAGAAAAAATCTGTACATTGAAAAAATAATTTTGGTTGCTACCGGGATTCGTAAAGGTCCACTTTTACTATCCGAGGAAATGCGTTACCATTCCACTACATCAACCACTTACGTTTTCAATAAATTTATATGTATATTCTATGGTCTTTTTTGTAATTCATACATCTATTATTCCATTTTTAAAGGCAATATCTTTTTATTGCAGTTATACCCAAACACCATTGAGTAATATACGTTAAGAGATGCCAGGTTCGAATCTCTGTAGCAACTAAATTTTATTTTTCAATATATAGATTTGTTCTTTAGATACAGAAAAAATTGATATAATGAAAATACATTTTTGTTGTGAAGTTACAATTTCATAGCATAGTTCTGTGTTTAATTATAAATATTTATAATTGATTAATTTAATTTGTATTAATAATACCACAGAACTGTGTTTTGAAATTGAAACTTCACGAAAAAAAATGTATTTTCATTAAAAATAAATAATAATGTATTAGGTCAGTGCACTTACTCGTATTAATTTATTCCAATAAATTTTTTACTTATTTTTTTAAATGGAGTCTACGGTTAAGAGCTCAAATATACTAGTAACCCATTGAGCGTCAGATTATTAACGAAATTTAACGTTTTTTAAAATTATTAAAACTTTTGTGATTTTCAAACTAAAAAATTTAAAAACATTTTTTACTAGCCGTAAATAAAAATCTGGTAAAATTATGTGGTAGCTACATTATTACGGCAAATGCGTGCCAAATTTCAGTGCGGTAGGTTGAGTATTTATGTTACAGCGGTCATTTTTATAAAAACTGGTTTATAAATCACATAAGTTCGAATATCTTCTAAATCGTTGAATTTCGGATAATCCTGTTTGACGCTTAATGGGTTGCTAGTATATTTGATATTTTAACCGTAAGCTCCATTTAGACAACGGTATCTGAGACGCTATAGGTAATTTAAGATAAATATTGTAGTGTCACTGGATTTTATTTAAAAATATGTAATTTAATGTATTCATTATAAATATATACATATAAAATGAATTTTGTCAAAAAATACTGTTTTTGCGCTACCGAGATTCGAACCTGGATCTCTATTTCTAATCCGGTATATAGATGGCTTTCAAATAATGGACCGACAGATGTATTAATTTGAATAAGTGTAACATATAGGTTCGAAAATTTGTCATGAAAAATACTGGCGCCACAACACAATTGGTAGTGTACTTCCCCGCATTGGAAATAGAGATCCAGGTTCGAATCCCGGTAGCGCAAAAACAGTATTTTTCGACAAAATTCATTTTATATGTATATATTTATATTTAATAAATTAAATTAGTATTTAAAACATCACAGACCGTCTGTTCTGAATAATTACAACTTCACAATAATAATGTGTTTTCTTTAATAAAAATATGTTTTAAATAAATACATTGCATTTTTTGCGGACTGCATCTTTCACATTTTCATTTTATTTATTATTATTATTTATTTATTTACCTCTTCTTGAAATGGCCACGTAATCGCTCGTGGCGTAATTCGTAACTAGTGACGTATTCGTGTGTGAAAATGTCAGAACAAGCCAGTTGTTTGTTTTTAGTGCTTTGCCATTTGGAAGGTAACAGGTATAAAATTTGGCATAAAAATGAGCGATTGAAATATATTTAACGACTTATATAAATTTCTTTAAAATGTAATATAAAATAATATTATATTTTTTATATAATCAACTTTGTTAATCATCAAATTCATTCAGGAAAAAGAACTACATTTAATAATTAATTTATTAAAATAATAAATATTATTTTCTAATCATTATTACCTATAACCCCCAATTGTTATTGTCAATTTTGTTTATACGTCATACAAAAAATCACGTACATACTATTTCTTATGAGTTGTTGCAGTGTCGCCCTAATGAATTCCAGATTTCTATCGTATGCGGTCACCGCAATATACAGACACAAGATTTTAGTTCATATTTCTACAATATAACAATGCCGTCATGTTTGTTGTACGGCAATCTCGAAACCCTAAACAGGGATAAGGGAGCTCTAGGGGTTATTGCATTACCTTCACTACAAATATTGCCTGATATTATGCAATCAGTTCGGTTCATATGACTCTAAACAGACGCGAGAGTTGTGTATAAATTATTAGACTAATGGTATTATGAAATATGAAGGTATTATGAAAACACCCTCAGTAGTATAAAAATCTAATAGCCTTGTACTAGCAGATTTTGATTATGATATCTCCCGTTTCATTATTTTTTTGTATTCTTACATTGTTGAGGATTCAAAGAAAATTATCTTGTACATTTGAAAGAATTTATTTTAAATAAGTCCTTCAATAATTAATTTAGTCAAATAATCTTTTGGTTTTTTTATTAATATTTTAATAAATTTTTGTACATTTTTTACTGGAATCAGCCTATTATTACATACTGATCTCCAGCTAATGTGGGAATATTGTAATATATATTGAATAAACGCATAGTATACTAAGTACAATTTTTTTATCGTTATATATATATTCTGATCCTTAAACATATGTATATTAATTTTTTAATCTTTTTAACAACTTGACAAATTTCATTTCACTACTACTTATGTCATTCTTTATATATATGGATTTGACACAAGCCTGAATGATATATTCACTGAGTGTTAGTACTTACTTCATGTTACTTACCCATTTAATATTTATTATATTTACACTGAACTTGCAATGGTATACACAACTCTCCACTTCCAACTTCTTTATTTCCTTTCTTTATTCACTGAAATCATTTCTCCAATAGATTAATTCCTACAGCACCAATTCATACAATTTTATATTAAATAAATAAAATGAACGGCGCTTTGAATGGAATTATATCTAACGGGACTTTGTCAACCGATTCAAGACTAGCGGTGCGCAATGGAGTCCTGGTACCAACACCGAAGTATGAAAGTGAGACCTGGAGCTGGCAGAAGAGGAACGAAAGTAGACTGAATGCAGTGGAAATAAGTTCACTTAGGCGTATATGTGGCAAATCTATTTATGACAGAGTAAAGAATGAAGAAATAATGAAATAATGTAAGGCTGATGTCAGTGTAATGAGTAAGATTAAGAAAGGATCACTTAGGTGGTTTGGTTCTATGAAACGGATGAATGAGGAAATAATGATAAGAAAGATATATGACGTAAGTGTTGATGGCCCTAGAAATAGAGGACGTCCGCGGAATACTTGGCACGACCAGATAAACCAGATAATGGAGGATGGTTCTCTTAGAAGCCTCAACAATCGGCGAGCTTGTATGAGAAGATGTATGAATAATGTGGATGAGGCAAGAATTATGTGTCAGGACAAAAGAGTGTGGCGCTCTATCCTCTCTGCCTATCCCCGCGGAGAAACGGCGTGATGGTAATTTAATAAGTAAGAAAATTTATTGAAAATTGAGATATCTAGTTTTTCAACGAATCCCTGTATATATTTTTCTTATTGGATTATCGAGAACTTTGATTGTTTCTTAAGGGGCTCTTATTATATAATATAAACATAACCATTTATCCTATCTTAATTTTTTTTATATTTAATTATTGTATTATTATGCAGTTTCAAAAATAATAATTATAATATTACTATTTTTAAGGTTCTTTATTATAAAATATTTATATTACAGTTAAAAATCCGCTACATTTGTGTATTGAATCTAGCATTTTATTTTTATTACTTTAATCCTTCAGAATGGGGTTCTCAAACAAAAGAAAAATTACAAGTAGGTACGCAATGTTAATTAAACGCGGGGTGAAAGAACCACTTCACCCCACACTTTAAACCCACCCTTTCCGCTTGTACAGTGTAAAAATACTTCTTGTTTATCAGTTTGATTAAATGTACTATTTTTTAATGAAATATGTTTATTTTTATTTTAGTGTAATAACATTCGTTATTTTTTAATATGTATTAGTTAGAAATATATTGTCGACCGGGATTCGAACCTGGATCTCTTCCTATCCGGGTAAATGCATTAGCCGATTATGCTACACCAACACAGTAAGTTGACGACAAATTTTCGAACTAATATGTTGCACTTTCAAATACGTCTGTCGTTTCATTATTTGATAGCCATATTCTTTATATTTACGGATTTTCAAACACCTTTGAGTAATCCGATAGGAGACGCCAGAATTAATTGATAATTCAGTTGTATTAAATTTTGGAAACATTGATACAACTTATGTATTTTTTAAAAGAACACATTCTTATTGTTCAGAATGTGTTGTCGTGTTGTTAAGAAAAAAAAATACTATTATTTAATTTATTATGTTTATGATTAATATTATGTACTATGATTTAGTTTATATGATACTTTTCTTTGTTCAGCTCTGAAAAAACTTTACTGGTCATATGTTTATGTATCGTGTATTATTTCAGTTATTATATTTATTTATTTTTTCTCAAAAGAAAAAAAATTAAATAAGTTTGGTATTTCTTTTTCAATAAATGCAAATTTATTTAGTGGCAACATTTCATATTAATAACGAAAACACACTTTGTTTATACCACTGTGTATTGATTACTCAACATGTTTCGAGGCCAATGGTCTCTTCTTCAGAATATAATGTATACTAAAATTAAATTTGCAAGTATAAACATAAACAAAAGTTTAAATATAAGTGATGGGTGAAGATAAAAAAGATGTGAAAGGGAGAAAAGAAGGGTGGGTAAATAATCCGATAACTACTGTGAAAACAAATTTAAGAGGTGCCTATTTGCAAAAAGGATTTGTTTATTAATAATATATAATTTGCTATTAAAACTATTTCTTATTTCTAAACCCTTGTTAATGTCAAAAGAATGGTTTGTTTCCAAAAGATAATTGGCGAATTCAGAATAGTTGTTGTTATTCAGACATCTCAATATATTTTTAAATAGCAGATGACATTAGAATTTATTTCTTACAGTGGTAGTAGTTCAAAACACAATAATGTGTATCTCGATGCTGGTTGTCGCGCTAGATGCAAAACTTCATCGGAACAAGATTACGTCATTTTGATACAAAGCCTTAAGTTGGAGACGGTATATCGGGTTGATCGACGAAGTTTGATCCACAAAGTTTTCCTTTCTTCATCGGAAACTTCACCAGGAATCTGACGAAGCTGTGATTGAAAAACCGGGCCATGAATACTATAAAATAAATAACTTCCTAATGGAGTAAAAATCTACCCACCTGTTTTGTTAATTATTATACTTTCCTTACTTAAAAAAAAGGTTAAATATATGGTAAATTTTTGTTTGTGATTGATTATATTAGTAATATACGAGTACATAGTCATGTTGAATTTAACATCAATTTTAAATCGAACATTTCAACGTTCATTAGAAAAAAAATATATTTTACTATATTATAAATGCTTATAGCGGAATAGTTAAATATACCTTTGGACAATTTATTTTACACTATTTCGAAGTAACATGGTTTTGAAAAAAAAATACAATGATCTTTTTTTACGCCATAATTTGAAATAACACCGTTCAAACAGGACTAGTTTATAAAATCTCCGTTTGAATTCAGTTCTGTTGAAATGTGTGTTTTTTGAAGGTATATATGAATTACAGGTAAAATTTAAAAAATCCATAATGCAAGGGTTGTTAGTGGAAACAACCTTGAATTGACGATTAGAATAACTGAAATATAAAATTGTACCTGCCATCATACTTACAGAATGTAGTAAATCATTTATTGTTTATGGTTAAAATATTTTGGACGTATTGTAGATTAAAGTTTTTTTTATAATATATGGGATTATAAATAAATAATGCGATTTTTTTATTCTTCTTTTATTTTTCAAAATTAAGGTTAACAAGGTTCTTGTTTAATCTAAAATATACTCACCTTCATTTTCTACAATGTTTTTCTATTTTTTTGGTAGACTTAACTAAATTCATTTGCACAGAACGAAAAATACTCCTCCAGTACTCTTCTGACCTCGTTTACAGAATTCATATATTTTCCATCTAAATGATTTAATGATTAAGACTACAGAATAAATGATAATCAGGTGGAAAAATGTCCGGCGAATATGGTGGGCGGGGCAACGTTTCCCATTCAAACTGCGTCATCTTCGCTGTATGTAGCTGAGCATTATCCTGATGGAAGAACATCATGGTTTATGAGAAACCCATTGACCCAAATTGCTGACTTTTCGATGTCACGCGGGTGTCGATGAATGGTTAAATGACCAAATAAGCTTCTCTGTTAGTTCCTCAACAGTTACTATAGGATTTTGTTCCATCAGGGTTTACAGGACGTCCTTGTCGAGCTCTACAGATCTTCCAAGACGAGGCTCGTCTTCTAGGCAGTAGTTTCCGTCTCGAAATTTCTGGAACTACCGTTTACACTGTCTTACGCTTATTATCCGATCCCCGTGTACTGCATTAATATTCCTCGCACTTTTTGTTGCGTTGTTACCTTTATTGAACTCATAAATCAAAATATGTCAAATATGCTCTTTTGTCACTTTCATTATAGCTTTGAAAAAATAACTAGTAAAGTCGAACTGCACGCTTCAAAACTTAAACCAAAAATCCCAACCTCCTCCGACTTTTAGTTCATGTAATTGAAAAAAATGCATTACTTATGGGATATTTTGTGCACATAACATTAAATAAGTAATATTATTTTTTATTTAATATTAAAACATCCTATATCGCAATGTCAGAGAATTCGGTTGCACAGAAGAAGAAAAGAAAAGCTATCTCTTTACAATCGAAGATCCAAATTTTAGATCGTTTTGCAACTGGAGAAGGTTCATATCCACAGGGAAATATTTTGACTCGAACGGAGCTACCTGATAACCATTAAGAAAAATGAAGAGGCGATTTGAAATTCTGTTCTTCCTGGAACAAAATTAGGTGCCGAGTCGCATTTGTATACCAAAGACATTTGTATAAAAAAATAAACAAAGTTTTATTAATCAATTATTATCATACTGTGATTTCTTTAAAACAATTTTTATTATCAGTTAACATCTGAGCATTATGTTATACATGTTATTAACGATTGGATAATCTACCATAATATATATATCAATAATGGTAATAATAAAGGGAAATTAGATATATTTTAAATATAAGCAATATTTATAAATGTAATCTTTTAAAAATCTTAATGTAAGGCCACAGTTGTTGGCCACCTTTTAGGGATAGCAAGATCGAATTAAGGATAAGTTTTATTTATTTATTATTATAATTGAGACCACCACTGCAACAATACTATATATGGTTTTTGGGTAGATCTGCATTATGAATGAATTCGTGTCATATTTATATCTTATTGGGCATCGAATGATATATTAAACAATCACATAAAATAAATAATAATACTATTACACACCATTGATCTAATTGATCTTACCTGTAACAACAATATATATCATCCAAGATGGCCGACACTCCGTCGTATATCAATATTTGTAAAAACCGATATACAGTGTTGTTGCAGGTGAGGTTAAAAAAATTTTTATTTAGAAAAAGAGTTACTATACTGAACTGAAGTAGTGGACTCCAATAAATTCCATAAAATTTGTATTTTTACATATCTACTTACCTAAATGATCGGTATTTATATTAAACATTGAAAAATCGTTCTAGCTCAAATAAAAGCGAAATATTGCGTAAGCGAAAATATAATATGTTGATCGTAGTACCTATAGTAAAACTCGCCTTATATGAGGATTAAAAATCAAATCAATTTTATATACGAGTATTTAAAATGGATGAATTATAAAAAAAAAAAAATTACTTTACCATGAAAATGGATGGATATAAATAAAACGATGTTATAACTCTACTTGAGTTTATTTGCACTACTTGAGTTCCGAGAGAAATAGTATCTCTCATCGATAGGTGAAGTATTAAACTCGAAAACTCGAATAGTGCAAATAAACTCAAGTAGAGTTATAACATTATTTCATTTATATCCATCTATTATTTTAAACATCTCGCTTCTCTTCCCCTAAATTTCGATCTAGGGTAATCTCATACTCTTCACGGTGTGACTATATATTTTATTTAGTACCTATAAATATTAAAATTTACATGTTTAAAAAAGGTACAGCACTTAAAGTTTATCCTTGCACATCAGTCATTAAGAACAAATTTGAATGACGTATTTACAAAAAGTATTTAAAATGTAATAAATTGTATTTCTTCTTTTCTTCCGAGTGAACTACACACACACACATACACACACACACACACACACACACATACACACACATACATATGCACGCTTGGTGTTTGTTAGGAATGTATTGTGTTCGGTTATTTTTAAATCACATTAAAAAATAATTAAATCATAAATCTCAAAATGAATTAATTTTATTAAATTTTCATCATCCCCATTTGCGTAATAAATTTATAAGAGCACCTTTATGTATTGTACAGCGTCACATCATAAAGTTTTCATCGAAATAATTAGCGGAAATTTCACGAGGGCGCCAGTCTGCGTAGGCGCCGACGCTCGCTGAAGACGTTGTTTTCTTGCACACAACACCGAAAAGTGCAAACGGACCCTAAATTATGAAATTAAACTTTGCTCTCAACAAAACTCGTCGTAAGACAAATATCCGCCACTCCAGAAACGTGGGAGTTTATTCCATTTCATCCGTGAAAATGTGTTCAGTAAACATGAAGAGCGAGTGAAAATCTCACTCCGAGGACAATCTCTATTCAATGTCACTGTTTCTTTACGTTTTGTTATGTTTTTACACTTCTGTTAGCCGGGTACATTTGTTTACGTATTTCGCTGTATTCCGTATGACAATTCTCTCCGTAATAACTCTGTTTACGATTCCAGATTTCAGCGAATAAACGCGCGAGAGGGCCGTTATCCGAATTACATTTTACAATTCGGTCGGTTGAATCTCGCTCCAAATTGCTCTTAATGAGCAGGCAGCCGCACAGAACGCGGGCAGCAGTAATCGCGATACGTTCAACCAGCTTAAGACTTAACAGTCGGTTAATACCCACTTACTATTCTCTCTCGGCAAGTCATAGTTTTTTTATGAATTTATTTATATTCGCTGAAAAAAATACCCGAACACTTTACAAAAGTTTCAAAAAATAAAAATTTATAAAACGCAAATATAAAATTCATCATAAACATATAATATTATCAACAGGTTGTTAATGAACCTAGTAGATAGTCTTATTAAGATATATTAATTTTTCCCTAGCCATGGTCTACTATTGGAACTATGGAGAGAATGGTGTTCCTCATGTCAAAATGTTGGTGGATCAGAAAGATTTGACCCATTCAATGACTTGTTGGGTCCATGTGCGAGTGTGTGGTCAGAGCAAGATGAATAATAAAATACTATTTTTAACTTTGTTTTATTAACCACTTATTGAGTAAAAATACATCTACCGGTTTCAAAAATTATCTTCTTCAGGATGTCAATAACTAATAAAAAATGTTATTGTTTCTTTAACATAATCTATTTTTAAAAACAATAATTATTTAAAAATTAAATTTACTTGATGATATAGAATTACTAGAATAATTTTTAGAATGGGACTTATAGTTAAATTTAGTTGGTTGTTTATAATTTTTTGATTAGTTTTAGATTAGATTCTACTTATGTCAATGTATATGCATGATTCAATAAATGAAACAAAGTTTAGTGGTACAATGAAAACATGTATATTTTATTCTATAATTTTAAAATATTCTAGGGGCTTAGAGAATTTGGTCAAACAACCTGATGAACATGATACAATAAACAGAAATAGCAAAAATAAAATTCACAGAGAAAATAATGAGCCTATGAAATGGTACACAAAACAATGTGGTCATGTGAGAATTTCTACATAGCGGAATAGTGTTGTATAAAAACTATGGTGACTTCGGTTCGGCACTTAGAACTAGATTATTTTATTATGGTTTCCTTGATTAAAGATGTTTTTTTTTTAAATATCTAATAATTCATTTGCTGGAATTTTGCAGTAATTTGCAGGGACTCTATATTTATATGTATTTGATTTTATATACATATAATTTTTTGATTTGGATTTTGCAATAGTTTGTACACCTTTTGGTTATGTTTATTTTTCGGCAAGTGTTTTATTTCAAGAATGAATGGGGTGATCCTGCATCATTTATATAATCTGACCATGGTCCTCCTAAGTTTTCATTGGGAGGTTTACATATGTCACCGAGCTAGCTAATGACGTCAGACATACGAAGTAATGCGTTTTAAGAGATAAATCATTTTTGCCGACGCGTGTAAATTGTAATAATATCCATTATTAAAATCAATTTCGGAGAGAGATTCCTCGCGATTTCCGGCCATGTGTTGTTATGACGTCAAAGATTTAGAATGTACGAGAGACTTTAGTTTATTAAAATGATTTTGTCAGTAAAATATTATTTTAAAAATAGAATTAGAGATAGATTTCTAAGGAATGTGCACCTGGCAGGAAGTCACTATGGAAATGGGCTAAATGTTGTCTATTGCAAATACTAGGTACATACGTTGAAGAATTAATTAAATCTTTTATTTCTTCTTCTTCTTCTTTCAAATAGGCAATCCACCCTTCAAGAGTGATTTGTGCCATTAAACAAGTTCAAACATTATTTCATAGACAGCAGTACAACAATATTATTGAATAGGGAATATTGCATTACAAGTTAATATCATTGACAATCAAGAAATTTGCTATTATATAGCTTAAATGTGGCGAGTTGAGGGAAAGAAGATGACACAAGTTAACCGGGAGTTGAAAATTACCATTGACAAGATAATTGTAAAAAAAACCTGTGATCCGCAATGGACAGGCAAAAAAGACATGGTCAAGGGTTTCCTCCTCGGCACCACATTCACACATTGGGGAGTCTATTATGTTCATTCTGAACAAATGAGAGGCCACCTGGCAATGCCCAATTCTCATTCTAGAGATATTTGCTACTGTTCTTTTTGATGTTTTTGACGTTTTATTTTTTAACATTCATTATTTCGGGAAGTATTATTATTCCTAATGCTGGTGAAATACGAAAATATATATATATATACGACACCACAAAGTTAATTTTGCCAATTTTAAAAATAATAAAATACTATTTACTGTAGATTGATGTTCGAGTTCGATAGTTTGAGTAGTAAAAAGTCTACAATGGGAAACATTGGCTAATGAATTCGTCTGGAAGGCTGCCGCCAGAATAGTAAGACGCGTCAGGGCCGGCTCCCTGAGCAGCTGCGGCGCGTTGTATTGTCATCTGTTGGGAAGTAGGTACCAGGTATGTTTTTGAGATTGATAAGAGCCCCGTTTTGCATTCAGGTATATGCAGGCTGCGTGCAGATTGTGGAGGCGCTAAACTTCCACTGACCCGATCGGGTAATCCAATTTAGAGTATTTATGAATTTTGGGATTAGAACACGTATTACGTGTAGGTATAACAGGATTGATTTTTTTTTCAATTACATTCTGTATTAGACAATACTTAGAATATCGAGATTATCTGTGAGCAGTTTATGTGTAATCAAGGCCAACTTTGAAGGCTAATATGAAGGCAGGACGCAGTAAATGCTCGACGAACCTCACATCTGATAATAAGAGAAATGCAATTGTTTGTAAACGGAGCCTCGTGCAGTCATTACCTCGAATTGGTATATAAGTATCTTATAATAATACCTTTAACAGGTGAGGAGGCTGAGCAGCAAGTTGCCAAGGTACCAAAATGTTGAAACTCTCAAAACGTGGGTCTGATATTCCTAATAATAAAATTGTTTCACATTCAAATTGTTATTTTTCAATCATAAATCGCAAATACACACAATAGAATCTTTCTTAAATATCTTACATAAATTGTACATATTTGTTAATTCTGCCATTTTAAAAATGTAACATTATTAAACAAACACCATTTTCTAATCCTTAAATGATATAATACCATTGATAATGCCATTACAAGGCGAAATGCGTCTTGAATAAATTAAACGAGTAAAATAAAAAAAACAAATGTGTAAATGGTTGTCTGGATCGTCAATATAAGAACATATATTTATCTGTTTATTTCTATTTTTTTAATATTCTTATTATTATTCTTTTTCGATCAATCGAGTGTTTGATTGGCGGGAAACAATGTTTTGAAGTGAGACTTCCGGTGAGAAATGGCAGTTTAGAAGCCTTCCATAATCTGGCCGCGGGCGGGCCGAATTACGAGCAATTTAAGGAGCAATTTCGGCGTAGAGGAATCCCATTTTCAAACTGTTTTCGCTCTGATATTATTTCAAAGTACGTATCCTAGTGGAAATTGCTTTGAAGAACACTCATTTCCTCCCCGACTCGGCGATGGCGGGCGGAAACGACTGTGAGATGTGTCGGGCTGTAGGCTGTAGGCTGCGGGGTTGGCTGCCGTGTGCTGCGAGCACTTGTCAAACACAGGCCGTTTTTACAAAGTAAATCAAAGAGAGAGACTGGCGACTAAGTGCTCCGGAGCGGCTCCCAGGAGATGCTGTCATGTCTTCTAATAATATCAAACGATTCTGATCTCACAATCACAATCCTTCCTTGGACGAGTTACGAATATTGTTTTTTATCTATGGTGTTGTACAAACACAGTCATTTCCGTAAGGATATCGAAATAATCATAACTGATAATAATAAAAACATAATTAGTAATAATTTTGATGGAGTTCGTATTTTTTTACACAACAACTGGTTTCGATCAATAATAATAACAATAATAAATTCGATTATTTTAGTAAATTATTGGTTAAATACATGCGTAAATGATAATCATGATACTAATAAAAAATTTCGTTTAATTTTGGTATAATTTTTAGTAATGATTTAAACGAGCATAGCGGGCAAATGTTAAAATGAAATGTAAGGCACTAAGAAACAGTAACAAGCTCTTTCTTCGACTGACATGTTCGAGAATATTGTATTATGTAAACACCGACAATAACAAGAATACGAATAATTTACTAATTAAATAAACTACTGAAAACGACTACGATTGCAAATGCAATCTCGCTTGTCGCGAGTTTGTGACCGCGCTAAAGAGACGACACCGCGAATCTAGCTCTGTATAGTGATTTATTGCATTTAGCTAGTTAGATATAGTGGACATGAGTTATATTTATATATAATATTAAGGATTAAATCAAAAGTTAATATATGTTTCACGTGCAATATTGATGTAATAAATGTCAAAGATGATGGATGACTTTAGAGAGAAAAGCTGAAATATGTTTGCGAAAAGTTGTAAATGGATATTGACCAACTCATCTGTCTATTATGTTTAACTTATGCAAATGGGAGGCTACTTTATATTGTCCAATCTATAGATATTGAATATTGTTCTTCTGAAAATTTTTCTTATTGAATGCCAGGGTTCACAGGGTAAATTCATTTGTATTATAAAATATGTATTATAAAAACAATTAAACATTTGTTTGATGCTATAATTATAATACTAAATACAAATGGTATCAATATTCTACTATTTTAATTAATAAACGCGCTTGAGCTATGAAAAAAAAATAGTTGCTCGAGATGAAGCTCAAACCCCTGACCGCGTAATACGCGGGCGTCTTTAATGAACTCATTATTATTTTTAAATAACTTACAAGTCGACACTTATTGTTCATTAAATCTTAATTTATCTACTATAATAATTATGTTTTTTCTGCACTGGTCGTACTATAATAAATATCTTCAATGGATTGTTAATAAATATCTGGGAAGAGCAAACAAACCAGATAGTAAATGGTGTTTTAGAGGTCTGTTTTTCGAATTGGGAACGCATTTTCCAGCGACAGCTGATTTGTACACCGCTTGGTTTGCCACTTCACCATGAGTAGACTTACGCCAGAACAACGCTGTGTAAATTTATTTCTATAATCGTGGTTCAGTTTGCGAAACTTAACGTGCGCTACGTTCATTTTACGGTCGACATAATCGTCCATCCGAGCAAGTAATTCGAATAATCATGGACTGTTTTCACACCATGCATACTCTAATTAATAATACGCATCTGTAGAGATGTCGTACAGTGCATACCAAAGAAGCTGTTGCTACAGTGGAGCGTAGTATTGAAGAGGACCCGAGTGAGTCGATTCGCCATCGTGCACAGCAATTTCACAGACGTTTTCGTTCCCCAATTGAATGGCATTAATGTGTAAGAGCTTTGGTTTCAACAAAACGGCGCAACATACCACTCAACGCACGCCATAAACAATTTATTGAAGAAAACATTCGATGAGCGTATAATTTCACGTAATGGACCTGTGGTTCTATACCTCCAAGATCGTGTGATACACCTTTGTATTATTTTATGTGGGGATAATTTAAGTCGCTAGTCAATATTGATAAACCAGAGACGATAGACGACTTGAAAGCTAACGTTCGTCGCGTTATTGGCTATATACGTTCCCAGTTGCTCTAAAAAGTGGTCGAAAATTGAACTTCCAGATTGCGTTTTATTCGAGCAAGCCGCGGCGCCCATATGCGCGAAATCATATTTAAATAATAACTTTCCAATAAAGCCAATACCATGATTGTTTTATTTCATTTTAAAGTTGTATACCTCTAAAAAAAACAACCTTTAGAAGAAGCGCTAATAATCATTGCGAATATGTATGAAGGTATTTGAGATAATAGTGACAGTGTGGCCAGGACAGAATGGTGTGGCGTTCTACCCGCGCGGTAAACGACGTTGAGTAAACAAATACAAATGTCTAAAATTATTTCAGAAAATTCAACAGAAGTAATATTAAATATTTATAAATTTACTTATGGGTAAAGTTAAATTTCAAAACCACCCTCTTGACTTTGGGATGTTCGGTAAACACCCAACAAACCTTTATTTCGAATATTGGCTGGCAAGTAGCACCCGACTAAGTACCTACATTTATCTTTATTTCAGCAATTTAGAGAGCCCCTTTGATTGGATTAGATTGAGAGTGATTGATTTTGACGCAAAAAAGGTGATGAATTGGAAATGAGTTTGCACTGAAGTCGATTAAAATGGCAATTATGTTAATTTAGTGTTTTATTTTAGCACTTCCATTACATAAAAGTAATTATTTTGAAAATAAACTTTTCACAATTTGCTTTGAAAAACATCAAGTAAGGAGGAATAACAATTATGTTCGTAGAATACTAACCGTGTGTATTATTGTGTACATGACCATATAAGGACAAACCGTTATTTTAGGTGATGAAACGGTCATGATCTCGAGTGAATCATGTTCTGCCTGATATTTGAGAACGAAAGCTGGATGCTATGTACAGTGTAGGTACAGTGTTCCAGCATACATAACCATTTCTGTTAAAATCTTTACCCGATCTCGCCCTGTCTTTTATATATTTCCCAAAATCGAGAAAGAAATTAAAGATCCTCAATGGGGATCACGAGCGGAGGTAGAACGGATTACGGCGGTTGCTCTAAATAGCCTCATGGAGAATGACTCTGAATTCTGCTTCCTGTAATGGAAAAAATGTTGGACTAGTATATTTCTTTAATGGAACATATACTATATTATGTAGATATACTTTTTTTCTATAAACTTAATTGTGAATAAATATTATTTGAATGTATTTATTGTTTTATATAATATATATGAAATATTAACTAATTTTCCTATTAACTTGAGTTCAGTACGCCTGGTATGAAAAAATCTGGATGAATTATGTGTTAATAACATTTTTTATCATTATAACTTTGCCATTTACGCAATAAGTTTGTTAGAAAAAAAAAAAAATATTTTATACAATTAAGGAAAATTTTAAAATATTACAATATTAAAACACAGTTTTTGAGAAAATTATATAAATACTCGTATAATTTACCGTATTTTAGTAGGCGTGATAATACAAGCATTTTACATATTTAATTTATTTGGGTCATGTCTATTTCTAACGGTATCGACTAACAGATCACAGTACGAATTCTGTTAGCGAACGTTATTTTGAATATTTGGCGTCATCTTCCAATCCTTACACATATTTTAAAACTAAGATAACTCACACGCTTCTAATGAACAGCATACGAAAGAAGTGATGTGGGAACCACTAGAAAAGTCTGATAAATAATCACGTAGGTTACAGTGCAGACCTAGGTTAAGGATGCCATTGTCACTGCTAAAAAGCGTAAACGGTAATGGGCCAGTTATTTTTCAAAATAACCATTTGAAAACGAATATTAATGATATTCACGAGACAAAAAATGACCTGAAGTGTAATCATAGTCTCAATGAATAGGCGAAATTATCTGAACAACCAAGAGTGGTTTGTATTTAGCAAAGGAATGATAATGACTGATATATAAGTAATTTCTAGATAGTTATTACGACTAAATTACGGTAGAAAATTATTTTAATATTTTATAAATTATTTAACTTTGTTTACAGTAACAACTTAACGAATAATTTTAAAATACTTAACACCTTTAGGTAATTTAAAATTAAACATTAAGTATTTATTATAAAAAAAAATTACAAGTTCAATTTGCAAATATTAAAAAAAAAAATCATATTATTTTATTTAATAATATCAGTTTTATTCTTCATTAAATTATGATAAATTTTTACTACTGAATACGATGTTTTCTGATTTTGTCTCAAATACATTTTTAAACACAAATTTTTAACTACACAATGGTAGGTTCTTCAGTATTATTTGTTTGATAAATTTATTAAGACCAATCTTTTTACATTACGGTGAAAAATGATATTTACTTAATGTAATTTTTGGTATTAAAAAACACCTGTTAAATACCAGCTTATAAATATGTCAAGATTACCACAATTAATTTGGCTTAAGAATTAAAACATTGCTTTTTATGTATTTCTAAAAAAAATATGACCTAATTTTTTTTGCAATTTATTTAGCTTTATGAAACACAAATTACATGAAATATTAGTGTAATTATATTAATCAGTACAGGTCATTTCAATAATGGCAGTAATTTAATATAATTATGTCATTACGCCGTTTTTCTGCAGATAAATTTGAACAATACACACTTTAATTCTGACACCCGGCATTCGTTTAATCCTTATTAATATATCTTCTGATGTATTGTATGCTTGTCGGTTATTAAGATGTCCTATGTGTTTTGAAGATGTCATCCATTATTATACATCTGTTATGTCATCATCTTTACGTCAAACAACTTTCTTACCTCTCTCTCTTCACTCTCGCGATCCACGTAACGAAACCACCTAAACAACTGTACCTCAACCATTGAAAGTATAAAATACTTTTAATAGATAATGTACGCTTTGCTATATATCGTAGCTCATTATTTAAGGTATTATTTGTTATTAGCTAAGCTAAAATACATTAAGCAAATAATATATATCTCATTGAGACGAAGGTATTTTTTATTATATTTAATGAAAAAATATGGAATAATGGGCTCACGACCTGTCTTAAGTGATCACTTTACGCTACACGTTACATTTAACGTTCACCATTCCACCCAATCAACCTTAACAACTATCAAATTTTTGAAAGTTGTATATATGTTAATATTTGCAAACACTTCGACTACTACTACACTATCGCCATCTATGGACTAAAATTGATATTAATTTTACTGAAACAGCACACGTCACGATGAGAATCTAATTATTCTTTTGAAATTATTTTAAGCAATATTCTTTATCTGTAAAATGTTTTTAATCAATATTTTTCAATTTTTATACATTTTCTTATTTTGACCAGTATATTATTAGCAATATTTGAATATGTCCAAGAACACATAATTACTGGATTTTTACCTACAAAAGCACAGTTTAATAACAAATAATAGATATTTCATAGAGACTATTTTTATTAATGGAAAAATATATAAGTATGGGTAATTACAGGACTTACGACCTATCATCTGCTGGCTTAAGTAATTACTCTGCACAAAGTAAAGTTCACCATTACATTTATTTCTTAATTCTATTCAATTTGATCAGTTTTTCATGCAATTATTACATGTTCAGTTTTTACTTTTACTATAAATATTATAATAAATTTTATCATCAAGTTTTTAATATCATTCATGTGTCCTGTCTCAGATGGCTTCATATTATTCTTCTTTAATGAAATTAAAAGCGTTGAATTCAGTTTGCCACAAAAAAATTATTTTCACGTCACTTTAAAAAAGACTAAAATTAAAAATTACACTAGGAACAACTAAAATCGTGGTAATATATATCAAATATCACGTTAATTTTGTTATATTTAAATGTGCTATAGTACGTGGTATTTTGTATTTATTTATTTTTAATATATTGCATACGTAAGTGTTTTTATATGCTCTAATATAAACAAGATCAAAATAGTTTATTTTACTAAAACTTATCTTTCACATATTTGTTTCATTTTGAATCTATAAAGTTTCTGCACTTTTCTGGCATTATATTAAAAATCTTCATGCGTAATTCAAAAAACTTTATTTACCGAGGATGTGAACGTTATGCGGTTGATGCATAATTATCCGCCGATTATTACAAATTATATTGTTATTATATTGTAACATAACCAAAAACGAAAACACATTATGTACAATTATCATTCGATAGCGTAGTCACCATCAACGCCAATTACGCCAAGACGATCGATTCCGTCAACGATGAAGCACTGATTTTTTGACGTAATCTACGATTTGACATCTTTCATCAACTCCTCCAAATCATAGAATTTTCCAACCTGGCAATTTTTCAGAGAGCGGTTGATGCAGTAGTCCGTGGGGGCCTCGGCGGGAGAGTGGGATGGAAGGTGGAGCAAATCACATATCACGCTAGCGATGGATTCGATCACACGGGGTTTGACATGAGGGCGAGCGTTGTCGTGGTGGAAAGCGATTTGGTTCTTTTTGCGTGGTATTTTCAGCTGAATGTCAGTATAAAGGTGATCAAGCTGGGCCAGGTAGGTACACGTCGCTGTTGATGTCGTACTACCTTTGGCCATTTCGTGACATTCGATACTATTGACACTTATCACCAGTAGCAGTGGCGAAAAACGTCGCAATAAAAACGGCGGATAATTATGCATCAACTTAATATAATACCTTACCAAATTAGTTGTACTTCATAACGAAGCGAAATTTTGCATACATTATATAATTTCTATGCGACTGTCTATCAGACAGTCCGTGTCGCATCATATTTTTCTTCTGTAACGGTATTGCAGGACTCAGAAGTCCATAACTGCAGTCAAAACGGCACGCTATACATCCCTTGACAATCTCTTACCTCTTGCCGGTCTATCTTGATATTATCCACCCATCTTAGTCTTAGTCCTTCCCTTTAGCCTCGATACTGTTGGCTTGTAGGGCTTTGTACATGTTACGGAACATATCTGCTTAAGTTACATGTCTCGCCCACTGCAGCCCCTTTTTTTTCACCTGCATTAGAATATCTGAGGCGGTATACCGTTCCCTAATTTCCCGGATCTTTAATCTCCTCCATTTTCCGGTTAGATTACTACATATTGGACCATAAATCTGGCGCAAGACTTTATTTTTGAAGACCTAGTTGCTCACCTACAGGTTTAAGATATTAGATAACTTTTACTCTAATTTTTTACAGCATTTTTAATTTCTTAACCATAAAAAGTCTGCCTTATAACATATTTGATTTCAGTACCGATAAATCATATACTTTTTTACATAATTAACAGACCAGCAAATACAATAAGTTTTGATACAGATCAAAGACATGTAAGAGGTAAGTAAAAAAGTAAAGAACATTAGAGTAATAGCATATTGAAAAAACACAGTAAAAAGCAGGTTTAAAAATATATATATAAAAACAAGTAAAATAATTTTATTTCGCCCCTAATCGCCTTAAATGTTTATATATTGTACCTTAATGTGTCATACTTAATAAGGATTATCTACTAAGGTCCTTACAGACATGTTGATAATCTGTATATGAAAAAAAAACTGTAACTGAATGGCCCCACAACGACATGCTTAGTAAAATATTATAAACTATAAACGGTACTTCGAAGTTATATGTCCTATCCCACACATCCCACTCTCCCCTACCAGCTAAATAAACACCTGGTAAAAATCAGTATAAAAATACGTTTCATTATTACTGTTATCAATTTGAAAGAAAACCGTGTGCAAAATTTACTGAGGAATTGAATGTAATAAAATTTATAATCTCGGTATTCTACAGTTAAATGATATTAAAAAGCATGTGCCTGAAATGAAAAACTCAATTAATATTTAATCTAATATAAGCCGCCCTTAAATTCTCATCAAAATCTAGTTAGGATTTTATTCCCGTATAATATTTATGAATCGCTGAAGAATAAGCCGTCGACGTGAACGGAATTGATGAGTTATTTGGGTTTACACTGTACTTGTATACAGTAAACCCCCGGTCGATTGCTTGTAAACGGACCGACTGTATTCAACGACCAATAAGGAAATCTTGTAAATAAAATTGTATTATACAACAAATTACATGAATCAATTAGAAAAAAAAAATAAAAAAATATATATATATATATATCAAAAAAATGTCAGTTACCACTGGGATACGTTACTCATAATGCTTTATCATAACGTCATATAAATATATATATGTGCATTGTTTTAAATTAATATAATATGATGCAAATTGTAATAATTGTGAAAAATTTAAAGCGTTATATGCAGTGTACTGTTACGACGTTCAACGGTATTCCGCTAGTGTTTATTTTGATAATAGATTCAACCTGAAAATTATTTATTTCGTTGTAAACTGTATGCAAAATTTATATGTCGAAATAAATTATAAATCTAGAAGACTAAATAAATTTTGAATCATTGTGTTTCATCAATTCAAACGCAAATCTTTAAATATCTTGAGACGAAAGACACATGACTTGGATTGGCGTCTCTTCTACGTTAGATCACGTTTTTTGTAGATGGTTTCCTTGGGGAAGCCTAGGTCAACTCGACTGTGTTAGATTTATATCTCCTACATAAAGTACGGTGCTGAAACATCGGCCTTGGTAACCATTTACAAAAACCGCGATCTAGCCTGAAAAAGACATCAATTTCCATTCACTAGTGTTCGCGGAAACCTTAAATTAATCACACTCGTATAATTTCCTTAGTTCTTATCAGATTTCATTAAAACGATTTCAACTCAGGTAATTGTTTTTTGTTACGCTGATCAAAAATTATATAAATCATATCTCTACTAATATTAAACGTTTTGAAACAAGAAAAAAATAATACTCCTTTCCAACACATATCTACTAATAATCTAGCCGATTCTTGCAGTCAGTGTCGGAAAGGATTTTCTTATACACTATATACAGTTTCACATTCTTTTAGATGCGCCACCGGTTAACTTCTTTCACCGGTCCAAATATTCGTCGGAGAATCTTATCTTCAAATACTTGGAGAGCCTTCCCACGTTTTTCCGTTAAGCTTCGTGCATCACCCCAGTATTAGACTGTTGGTTTGATA
Source organism: Eubasilissa splendida (assembly GCA_031772225.1). Taxonomy (NCBI): domain Eukaryota; kingdom Metazoa; phylum Arthropoda; class Insecta; order Trichoptera; family Phryganeidae; genus Eubasilissa; species Eubasilissa splendida. The sequence goes on from CM062849.1 coordinate 33,165,068, forward strand.
GTCTGGGTGGAATTTAAACATCCAAGAGTGCCATTTGGATCTCTGCAGGGTGAAATAGGCGCCATTTCCTTTATTTATTCTGACATTTCCAGCTAGATAGCAATGCAAAACAAAAATGTATTATAAAATATCTAGTACCTAAATATATTCACTGCTGTATCACGCTATGCTAGATCTAATCCAATTTATGCGATCATGACTATCTGAATCGTATTTTTAATATGTCTCAAAATAGATTAACATCAATGGACCGGTTTCTTGGAAAAACTTTTTATTTCTTCCTACATTTCAGTATTTATATATAGATATATTCAGTATTTATTTAGACATTCAGACTGATGGTGTATGGTAATGATTGAAGAAATGATAACCGCGAATGACAAACATCTAGATATTTTGAAATCCGACCGTCAATCATGATGGGTGGAGGGAAGACTGTCAGTCGGAATGATTGTGTAGTGGGGCACGTCAGTCCACTCTTCAATAATAGAAGATGGTGCAATCTTTGACGTTAACGACCCAACCAACTACGAAGACATTTATTGATTTAGTTAAATCAATGTAAACTGTTTTAATAAAAATAAATAAAACCGTTATTTTCATTTGGTCTTACATTCATCTAGTCTTGGAGAACAAAAAAACTTACATGACATGTTTCTATTAAAGCTTGCGAAATAGTTAACCCTTCCTAAACCATGCTGTAACACAGGTCTACCATCATAATTAAACCTATAATATTTAGGTTAATACATGCTGTTAGAATTAAACAATTATTATTATCGATCAAGTGACAAAGATTGATGTTTTGAATTGGCGCGCATGCGCAACATAAATTCTTCCTAGCCTTTTATCAATCGTGTGTTATTATTATTTATCTGTCACCTTTTTAACTAACCATTTAATTATCTGTCAGGTTATGGGCCCAGGGACGTGAGTAAAATAGATAATGTGAATAATTGTGAGTCTTGTAGTTAGAATATATATATATTGTCGCGTAAACAAGTACATTATTATTTGTTGTCGGAACGCTAAACGAAGAGTATTAAAATGAATGCCGCTGTAGGATTCACGAATATACAAAAATGAACCGTGGACAATTATGAACTGTGAAAGGTGCAAATGAAAAGTGTTCTTGTGTTCAATGATCTATGGGATTATGTTGACGGTTCAATCGTGAAACCTGAAGAAAACGCCCAAGAATGGATCAAGAAAGATTCGAAATCCTTGGCATTGATAAATTTAAGTGACTCCAACAACCAGCTTAATCACATAAAAAAGCGAATACATCGAAAGAAGCGTGGGACGGTCTCAAAGCAGAACCTGCAGACCTGTCAGAAAGGCTGCGTTATACAAACAGTTATTGAGAATGGAGAAGAAGCCGGACGTTGCCATTACACAATACGTGTCAGATTTCACATGTAAGGCGGAACAATCAGAAGAAGCTGAAATCAAGATACCAGAAGAGTTGTTGTCGATAATGTTGTTAGATTCTTTACCGATGGAATTTGAAAAATTCTGTGTAGCGATAGAGTCGCATGATAATTTACCGATGCTGGATAACCTAAAAAAAAACTCATCGAAGAAGAAGCGAGACAAAATTATCGCACGATGAAAAACGATTCAAATGAAAACAAAAGCGACGCGCTGTTGGTTAAAGGACAAGATGAATTATTGAAGCAGTCAAACTCGGTTCAAAATAACTTTAAATTTTTTGGAAAGTATTTTTCGTGTGGTAAATTTGGACACAAGAGTCAATTTTGTAGATCAAAAATAAGAATAAATCAAATAGAGCTTCTGATGCGATGACTGCGATCGCATGCAATGCAAAACATGTTGAAAAATCAAACATTTGGCACCTTGACAGTGGCGCGACGCGGCGCATGTGCAATGAGGAAAACAAATTTGCCTATTTAAAATCCAATGAGAAACTCCGAGTTTGTACCGCAGCTGAAAATTTTATCGAGTCAAAAAGTGCTGGCGATCTAAATTTAAATATTAAATTAAACAATAATATTCCGAACCAAGATTAAGAGACGCGTTATATGTTCCTGGTCTTCGAAATAATTTGTTGTCGGTTTCAAACGTAACCAATAACAACCACTCAGTGACTTATCACAAAAATCACGCGACAGTAAATCGACAGGATGGCTTCGCTGCTCTGCAGGCGGTGAAACAGGGAAAGCTTTACGATGTAAATGAAAGAAAAAAAAAAGCTTTTAATATTGTTGAAAAAGATAATCTTGATTTGATAAAATGGCATCAACGATATCAACATCTCAATGTTAATGATTTAAAGAAAATGATGAATGAAAAAATGGTTAGTGGTATAAAGTTTGGGTCGAATATTTGCGAAATGAACTGCGAAGTGTGTGCGAAATGTAAAATCAATGTTTTACCATTTCAAAATTCAGAAAGTCGAGAAAAAATAGTTTTGGGATTAATACATTCAGATATACATTGTTTCCTGAAGAAGATACCACAGGTATCGAAACATGTAGAATAATCAATAAATAGTGGTTTAAACCAAGTATTTTGTTTTATTATTTATATAAAAATTAACAAGTTTAACTAACAAATAAAATGATTAGTACTAGTGCCAGATTATACTAAAGTCTAGAATTTGCCAGTCGGTTTTACTTGTTTGAAAAATTAAGTATTTGTCGCCAAAAAATTTATTGCAAAAAAATGTTTTTTTCTTCTTCATATTTTCTGATAAAAGATACTTACCAAACGTACTGCACAAACGCACAGACAACAAGGTATGTTGGAAAAATGTAAAATAACACAACTTTTCAGCGGTTCCATTTCGAAAATGAAGCCTTTATGGTATGAAAGCCTCCCGGTGAGAGAGGTGCTATTATCAGAAGCCCCAGGTAGACAGTATAGACAACAGAGGAGAAGTTTAAAACTCTACAAGGGGTGCATTAGCGAGTCTTTCGCAGAACAATTTCAAATACGGCCATTGTTTTAATCGTGCTTTTTAATATGCCACAGAGCAAAAACTATGTCCTCTTGGCACACAGACTACTACCACACCTCGAAAGCATTCTCATATCAGAATGTAAAAATGATATTTTTTACCATTTTTACTCTTTTATTATTCCCCATCATTTCATTATTGATATTACGCAAACTCCGGATCGCACGTCCCGCGGAATAGAATACGACAATACTGGTCATAAATCGGAATCACCGCAAGGTAGGGGAGGAAGTAGGGAAACGTGGTACAGGATGAGGTCGCTGAGGGGATAAGGGTTCTAGTCGAAGAACCAGTAATCTCGGGAACCGGGATTCAGAAGGACTATTCGCCTTACTTTGTATATGACGCCTCCGTAAACCCTGCATATGGCACGCGTATGAGCCGATCTCTGCTTCCATTTGAATACGGCGATGTCACAAGTTCACCCACGGCACATAAACAACAAACAACATGTGATCAAAACACAATATCATAAAATACAGTGCTGGTGCACTGGAACTGAAGGATCCACACCGCGAATGCTATCGCGATGTCAAGATCGAATAAATATCGGTCAAGTTGACGTCTGATGGCGTCAAGGTCACAATTCACACTGAAAATACGAGCGTGAAGAAATGCATGAATGGGAATTTGGACGCGGAATGTGTCAATAACAGTGATCGCGGTTAAATCAAAAAGACGCGCCGAAAGGGTGTTTACAAATTCGAAACCATATATTTCCATTAAATATAATAAAAAATAGCTTCCTCTCTATGAAATATCTATTAATTATTTAATAACAGTGCCCTTTGTAAGTGAAAATCCAGTAATTGTGTGTTCTTGGATATATTAAAGTATTGCTGAAAATACATTACTTAAACAGTTAATTTATTTTAAATATATACAAGATATCAATTTTTAAAAATGAGATATTGTTTTATTGAACGCATATACGTCAATTCTATATTCTGCTAAAAACAACCAGGCGCCATTTTCATACAAAAAATCATAATAATAGCCTTATGAAAATTTTGTTGATCGCAAATACCACATATTAAAATCTTAAAATTACTACAAAATACGTAAAATCACCAAAACTATTAAATCAATTTTTACATTCTCTTAAAAATCATACAAAATTTGGTACCAATATACCTTATTTATCATTTTAGAGATAAATAAAATTCAAGTTGTTTAAATTTGATTTATCTCAGTTTGAGTTTTCTGTGACTGACTACACCCTGCAATTTCTATTTTCAATTATTTTGTTACTATTATACAATATGTTACGTTATGTTGTATTGAATCACTTCCTTTTTTTTGTTATAAATTATATTTTCAATACTAAAAAATAAATCGCTCATGGCTGCACAGCGGTCAACATTGGCCGCAAAGCAGCCACCATGCAACCTAGTAAAAACAATCGGCAGTGGTGACTAGTAAATATATGAACCTCCTAGGGAAAGGCAATCAATCGGCTATACATTTATTTTTGATTATCTTTTAACCCAGCATCCCTTAATTCTGACAATAATTAAATTATTATTTTCGTATTTAGTTATGAGAAATAGCATTCTGTCAGCTGCGAAACTTAATTAGTTCGTTTAATTATACATTTTTTAATATTTTCTGTTTTATTGAACCGGAACCAATTTACGTAATATTTAATATATTAATTATTATATTCAGATTTACAGATCTTACTTTAATTCATTATGGTGTAACAGATTTTTGCCTAATATCAAATTTCAACATTTAATTAACATTTAAACATTTATTTGAAGTTAAGTCTCATTATTACGTTAGACATGAATTAATCTTTACATCATTTTTTTTCACACACATATTCACAAATAATCTCTCTCTTTTATTCGATATGCTAATGACAAAGCATCGTAGTCTCTTCAACAGCGCTAACTGCTTGTCTGCACTCTTCGCGATTCTGAGGCTTGTTTAGTACTTAGACTTATATATAATATTATAAGTCTTTCCCTTAGTCGTATTCAAGCTCTTTCAACTAGTTTTCTTTTAGTCGTGTCGATTCTTTAGGGTGTAGGTAATTATATGTAAAATGATTTCTAATTAATATTTGCCATGTTAAAAATATAATATGAGAATTCCGATGGATTCATTAAAGTACAATGAAATACAAAAAATATACATAAAAAAGTTTTGTAATGTCGAAAAGCTTTTCGTATTTTTATGTTTAAAATAGGCAAGTTATTGATAATATTGTTTCACTGAAAAAACCGTACTCAAATAAAACAATAAAACAATTTTGTTATTATTCTATCTAATCAAAATGGTTTTATTAATCGACATCATAATAATAATAATGATGGATAATTTGTAAAGCGCCATTTTCGTAAAAACTTTCACCTCAAGGGCGCTTTACACATAAACTGTTTATAGTTCTACAATTATCTTTGTCTTTTTAAATTAAAAATCGTTATTTTCACTTATGGAAATGATTTTTTGAAATAGTGCGTTTTTAGTTTCTTTTTAAAAAAAGTCTCTGATGCACTGTTTCTTATAACGGAGGGCAAAGAGTTCCACGCTTTTGGGCCTGCCACTGTGAATGCCCGTTCACAAATGCATTTATAAGTAGACGGGCTGCCTCAAGAGGAAGATATCTCCGAATACTTTTAATCTGTCTCAATTGACGTCAACATGCACTGACAGTTTTACTTATTTGTGTATTCATTGAAAGATCTGAATTAATATGCACGCCTAACAATTTAACAGAAGATTTAGCATTCGTATACATTGACTCCTGTATTAAGTTTTGCCTTCTGGGTGTTGCTGTCCATAGTAATTCTGTTTTGGATCGATTCTGTCCCACCCGGCTTGCAGAAAAAATAAACTTGCGTATCGTCTGCATAACAGTACGATATTAGTATGTATTCTATGTCTTTCGCATATAAAACATATAATAGTGGTCCGAGAACAGATCCCTGAGGTACCCCGATGTTAGAAGTAGATGTAGGGGAGGTTGAATTTTGAAATCGCACCGATTGCGATCTATTACAAAGATATGATTTAAGCCAACCATGGGCATATCCGTCTACTCCATAGGATTTGTGCAGCCTCTCGAGCAAGATTTGATGATCGGCTGTATCAAATACCGCACTCATATCTAAAAAATCAAGCAGCACTAGATGGCCCGAGTCAGTACGTGTTATAATGTCAGACAGGACTCTAACCACCCCTGTTTCTGTAGAATGATGACGTCTGTATGCAGATTGCATATTGGGAAATAAACTATTTTCTATTAAATACATATGAAGACGACATGATACAACCTTTTCTATTATTTTTGAGAGGAGCGGCAGATTAGAGACCGGGCGATAATTCATGAGGTCTTCGAGATCAAGTGTAGCATTTTTCAGTAGTGGAGTCACGTGGGTCATTTTCATAAAGTCTGGAACGTTTGGTGTTTCTAAGGATTTGTTAGATAAATCCACCAAAAATGGAACAATTTCTGAATGACATTCCTTTAGTAACTATGATGGTATTGGATCTAACGCACATTGCTTATTAGATAAGCCTTTGACTATTTGCGCTATTTCGGCGACCGTCGTCAGCGTGAAATGATGCAATCGCGGTGTAGTTTCTTCCTCGATTACAGGTTTCAAAGCTGAACTCATCGAGACACGAATAGCAGTGACTTTATTTGTGAAACTGTCAGCAAGGTTGAAAGCACTGCCAGTTGTCAAAATTTCCGCGTCGGTCGTCACGAACAGATTTGAGAGCTCTCCACAAATTTTTATGATTTTCTCTAATCTTGGAACACCAATATGCAGATTCTTTTGTTTGTCTGGTTGACCTGTAATTCTTCTGCGCTTCGAGCCAGACTCTTCTATCAGTCTCCAAGAAAGTTCGTTTGAATATTCGTTTAAGGCGTCTCACTCATCATGATAGAATTGTATTATTTTAATTATATAATAAAATGAATAAGTAATATTGTAATAAATCAAATCAATAAAATTATGAAGGGGGTTAGAGGATGTTTTCGTTTTTTGCATGTTCTATGGGGCGGAGTTATTTTATTTTCCTCAGGGTCCTAGAATACAACTGCACCGCATTCTACACCGACTGCGTGCAGCAATACTATCGTGGCCAGCGGTGGTCAGCAGCGTCACTCTTCACATCACTATCTTCCAGTAACAGCTCCAGGAATCGCCTCCAATAACAATTCTCGTAGTAACTACTCTGTGACTACAATAAACCCAGCGTCTGTTGACGTACTGTTGTAAGTATTTTCTTTCTGCCTACCGCACTTACATATACACATACATACATACATGTCACATTAATATTCTTACTATTTTCAAAGTAAGCTAAGAGCTTGTGCTATGAAAATATGACATCTTGCTGGAGTCCTGGAACGAGGTGCGAACCACCGACCACTAGATCACTAGGCCAGCGTCTTAACCACTACACCAGCAAGCTACTCATTACCTCGTATCTGTAGATATTTTTTTCTGTATTTTCAGGTGGTGATTTAATCCTTATATGATTTATACGGTGTGAAGATATTGTATAATTAAAAATATTAATTACTCAGCCCAAATCATTTCCATAAGTGAAAATAACGATTTTTTAATTTTAAAAAGCAAAGATAATTGTAGAACTATAAACAGTTTATGTGTAAAGCGATCTTGAGGTGAAAGTTTTAACGAAAATGGCGCTATACAAATTATCCATTATTATTATTATGTAATACCCGTGCAGCCATCAGATGCGGTAATAATATTACGTTATACATAGTGCATTAGAAAATTTCATAATATACATAATGTGCTAACACGTTCGTAACAATTTCTTTACAAACGATTATCTGTTTCTTTTTCATTTTCCTTATCTCTTCTTTGTTTATTACGCCAAGAATTGGACAATAATCTCTTTTGTCTTTCGTACAACTTTTATAATGTCATTTTCTACACTGACTCACTTTAAATTACTTTCACATCATTAATTCACTGTATTTTAAAATAACTTTCGTAATTTGTAATCTCACCATTTACTGACAATCATAACAAACATGAAATTGTTTTTTTTAATATTTACATTTGTAATTATATTTTCAAATACTATTGCTACCTACCTTCTTATATGAATCAATTTGTTTTATTAAATATTCGATTCGCTGTTTTGACAGGTTTTAAGTTTTTTCATTTAGAATTTCATTTGGAATTTCATAACCCCCTAAAATGACTTTATGTGTTTTTGAGTTGTGGATGAAAACGTATATTTTGAATGCAAATGTACACAATGTTTATTTTTACATCAGCCAGTTTTAAAGAGACAATTCTGGAATATCCTAGCAGCCATACAAGAAGCGTTGCGATTGACCGATTTCATTTTAGGGGGAATAGCAACTTATACTCTGTCTGCTTTGGGGTACTTTGGAACATACCTGCTTTTGAACATTCAATATCAATGGATGTAAGTGGCTTTTGCCAGAAACAATATGTTCTGCATGTAGCTGACAAAAAATATACAAAACAGCATAATTAATTCTATTTATCTGAAATCCGTTTAAGGGGGTTTTGGAATTAGGCGCTTCTTATATCCGTTAAGTTAAAACTCGATAGCGGCTGTACTGATTTTGATACGATTTTCTCCAGCGTATTAGACATTTCTTTAGAAATAATTTAGAAGCTAAGCAGTATAGAAAAATATACCGCCCACCTCGCTATATATTTTTTTGTTTACTATTTATTACTTTATGACTCATGTTTGTAATCGTTAACACGGTACCTAATAATAAACAATAGACATAAGACTACCACTCGCCGCACACCACCGGTACCATATTAAGCAAATGGGATTACTCGTCGGCCGCATCAACACTGAAAAGTTAACTGTTTATGGGTTTACGACTTAACTTTGTATTGATTAGGATGGCATCTTTCAAGATCTCAAAGATTTCAGATTATTTCACAAATATGCATTATTATATATTAATATGTAGGTATTATAACGTCGTAGAAATGTACTAGAAAAATATATTTATATTGTGTCACATTAGCACCGCTTTACTTTAAATGATATATATTGTTACGTGTGCAGTCTGGCTCCTGCGGAGAGAACGCCAGCGCACCACGCCACCGGCTAGACTCATTCTGTGGGTAAGGTGTGTGTGGTATCGATATGCCTGTCTCGGACGGATGGAAATGGTCTTTGACAATAACAACACTGATTCAAACATTAATCACACTATATTTACACAAATGTTCTTATTACACAAATTGCAATAACTCCCAGCGATGTCGCTGTAGAATCTACTGTTACTTATTTATGATTTAAAAAGCACGGGTAGCGGCGACGGCCAGTTAGGCAGCCGTTCCATGCCCAGTCCAGAACTTCGATAAATCTGCGCCATCCTTCCAGATAATTTGTCTCGCCACAGGTCAAATCTGGCGCCTAGATCTCATCGAGGCTATCCTAACGTTGGCTCCTTTACGTGTATAAATCGGACCCCAAACTCTGCCAATTTACGACGGGTCTCCAGGCATCATAACTCTGCGTCTGTCGCCATTATTTTCTCCTCCGGTCCAGGTTCGCGCGCCAGACCTCTGCCGCTTGTCAAAAGGTCCCCCTTCTACTCTCGCCTTCTCTCACTTCGACCGCGTTTGCTCCGGTCGGTAATGCAACGCTCGGTATTTTGAAATTTAACATCACGATGTATTTAAATATACCTACTCAAATTATATTTACTAAAGAAAATGCCAAGAAAATGCCAAACATTGCGCTACCACACAGGCAGATGGACTTTTCTCCCCTTCGTGGAGGTGAAAATGAAAGGTGGAGGTGGTCCTCCGGCACTGGACCACTACGAGATGCAGACAATCTCGAGTCATGGGCATTTCATGAGTAAACTCTTCGACTTAGGACTTGTCCGTGAACCGTGGTGTATTTGCGCTCAGGTAAGGCAGACATCCTCATGGACCACATCCTCTGGGACTGTGTGATTATGAATGGTGCACGTGAGATCATGATGCGGGATTAGAAGGAATAGGTCATCGGATCCCCCGGAACGATGACCTATTAAAAATTTAAAGGAATCTCGGACATTTCCGGGTATTTATTAGAGTGTGGATCTCCCACTGGGGGTTGCTGGGATGGGCGACGCCTGGAAGAGCAGTGGCTAGAGAGACCTAACGGAGCATTCTACTGGCTCTCCCTCGCACTCTTGCGACCTGGACAGGGTGAATTTCTGCCGGACTGTGACTGAGTTCTGCGACTGAAACACATAAATGTGACGTCTACCCTCCCCTTTTGGGGGTGTGTGATTTCTGTAGCTTCTTTCTGGCTGCCTTTTGAAATAAATGTGACAACAAGTCTCTCATATTGTTCAGATATGGTTCTGGTACGACGATACCGGACCCAACCTACGATGGTGTTATGATGATATGACTGAATGTAATAAAATAAATAAAAATATATGTAATTATGACGAATCAAAACGAGGGTAAACTCTTAAAACGATTCGGGATAGGGTGGAAATAAATATAAATATTCACGGACATTAAGATATGTTTAGGAGAACACATTCTTATTGTGAAGTTGTAATTATTCAGAACAGACGGTCTGTGATATTTTAAATATGAATTAAATATATTAATTATAAAGATATACATATAAAATCAATTTTATCGAAAAATATTGTTGTTGCGCCACCGGGATTCGAACCTGGATCTCTTTCCTAACCGGGGAAGGTGCTTTATCCAACTAAGCTACAGCGACATCATTTTTAGCGACAATTTTCGACCCCATATGTTACCTTTTTTGATATTAATACATTTGATCGAATCCCAGTGCCGCAACAACAATATTTTTTTATAAAATTGATTTTATATGTATATCTTTATAATTAATATATTTAATCAATTTGTTTCTACGACAACTAAATGCAATCTGTCAAATGTTTTTCAAACTGAAATGGCGGCCAAACAAAATCGACCTGGAACATAATATTCACCTTGTACTACACGAAAAAATATATAAATACATGAAATAACTGCATTTCTATACATCACGCAGAAAGAAATGTAAGAGTCTGATGAAGATCGCTGAGCTCATGCTGGCCAACCTCTTCACTTCTTCGGGACCGTCCCGCTGTCACCGCTCCCCTCCTCCCAGCTGGCTCACGGGACCATTGTTTCACGCAGTCCATGTGTAACGGACCAACAGACCGCAAAATGATTCTCATCCTTTCCTTCGAACCGTGTCAGCCGGAAGTCGGTAGTCCATTCACCAACAGAATGGGGTTTTTTTTAAATTTCACATTAATCATATTAAATAATTTATAAAACATCATTTTCGTTAAAAAAAAACAACGTATGCGTAGAATAAGTTTTATAGTTTAAAAAAATATTCATAAATTAAGTTAAACAAATGAAATAATTTTTTTATCTGCCTGTCGGGAAATCAAAACCTGACTTCCCGCATGAAAAGAGACGAACCACAAATAATGGATCTATAAAAATATTAATATATATTTGTTTAAAAATATCTTAAGCTCTTTTTAATACTAGCTTGATACAAAATTCAGCAGGGTAACTATTTTTAAATGAAATTAATTATAAGTAACTAATTAGGCAATGCTTAAACCACGATTTATTGATTATTCTACATGTTTCGATACTTATAGTATCTTCTTCAGGAAACAGTGTGTACTGAAATTTAAAAAATGTAACCATATATAAAAAAAAAACTATAAAGTGGTGAATAAGTGTGATGCCCATGGAATGGTGAAAAAATGTGTGTATGTGTGCCGCACCGCTAATGCGAGTATGTGTGGCTATAAAGACGGCGCTGTTATCTGATGTTCATCGGCTTAATAGTTTGACCTATACTGTACCTTGTACTAAATTGTAGCTTATTGTAATAAAAGATTAATTGTTACAAAGTCTATTTCTTGAACTTTCACATTATGAGGTGTATACTAAAGACATAGTAAGAAGTCAAATACGTAACAATACCAAGAACTAATATGAAAACAAATTTAAAAGGTGATTATTTGCAAAGAGAATTTGGTTATTCTTATAGTGCATTCTAGTCTAATACAATAAATTCTTCATTGTATACCTATATTTTTTATGTTTTTTTTTTAAATGTTATGTACTAAGTAGATGTAAGAATATTTAATAACCTTTAGAAATAGATACAAATAAACGTGCATACATCGATACATACGTCAGAGAAAATGAGATTATTCTGGACACAACTTTGGGCTGAACAAGATATGGAAGAGTACCACAGTGGTAGATAGCTGAAGAAACTCTGAAATCAGCTATGACCGGCACTTGTGATGGTACATTACGAACCGAATCTCATCTGATTGTGGCCACTATATGTCTATACGGACATGGAAGAAGAAAGAAAAAGAATTTTAAATAAAAATCCTCACATTTCGAGCAGACTATACGGAGTATTGTTGGCATGCATCAGTCATGCGTTCCGTAGCTCACAAAAATTGCCATTGTTTGCCGTTTGCTGGCTTTCGCTTTAAAGACAAGACAGCCATTGTGTTTTGTTTTGCTTCGCTTTTTTGCAACCAAATGGCACAATTATCCACTCGATTGTAAGAAAAAACTGCAGACCGCATGCGCAGGCGCGCCGGTACCGCACCAGTACATGCAACGTTTTATTGTCTTTCTAAAAATATTTTTTTCAATCTTTAAAAAAATATACTATTCATATTTTTTGGTAATCATTATCAAAAGTTATCAGAATTTACACAGTAAATTTTACATAAAAATTCTTTGGTTTACTTAAACTTAAATTAAGGTGAACACATTTTTGTTGTGAAGTTGAATTTTTCATAAAATAGAAGATAGATTTTTTTCTGTATGCCTTTCTAGTTGATTAATTTCATTTGTATTATTTAGATATTATCAAGGAGAACACATTATTTTTGTGAAGTTTCAGAAAATAGGTCTTTGATGTTTTTAATACAAATTTAATGTATTCATTTGAAAGATATATAGGATTTATGCCACTTATTTTAGATTCGTCTTAAGATTATCAAGTAATTTTTCCTGAAATAATTAATTAATTAAATTTTGTTAATTAATTAAAAAAATAAGACTAACTTGAGTTGATCAGTTTACCGGGAGGTGGCTTAAACCACCGATAACTTGCTAACTTGCCATCTATTTGCTAGACCAAACAAGCACATCATATTTACTTACAATATCTACTGACAACAAATTTACAGTTTATGAGAAGTTAAAGTTTATGTTTTGAAGAGCTGTCAAGATTGAAGATCTGTTATGTTGTTCAACAAGTCCATTGAACGTAAGCATGATCACAATTAATATCTTGTACGGAAATGCATCATTTAATGTTAATTAATCGGATATTTAAATTAATGAAAAATTATGAAGAAAAAAAATGAAGACATTTTGAAACAGAAGATGCTGGATAATTTTAGTTATAATGCTGTGGCATAAAATGTCACCACAATTATTTTTCCTGTAACTTTAAAGCCAAGAAAAAACTTTTCTTCTTCTACAGCTTATCATTATCTCCGTCCGTCTGTACTGAACACCGCGAATCGAACCTCCCACCAGCCGAAGAGTCTCCCAGTACCGACATCATGCAGCAATACTAATGTGGCCAGCAACCGTCTCTCGAACGCCACTCTTCCTTTCGCTGCCTTCCCATTAACGTCTCCAGGAATCGCCTCCAAAAACAATTCACATAGTAACTATTTTGTTCAGCTTAACTTCTCAATTTTTTTAAACTGTATCTAATAATAAATCAGGTGTCAACCGTAAGTAGTTTATAGTTTCCATAATCTGCTCTGGCGACATATAAAACATACACTAATGCACTCCGCGACCATCAAACGGACACGAGAACGATAGATGAATATTGGAACATGCAGCACTCTCATACGGAACGGATGAATAAGACGCAAGTGTTGATGACACCATAAATAGAGAACTTGATACGACTAGGTAAACCAAATACTGGAGGATGATCCTGTTAAAAGCCTCAATAATCGGCGAGCTTGTATGAGAAGATGTATGAATGTGGATGAGGCGAGAACTGTGTGTCAGGACAGAAGAGTGTGGAACTCTATCTTCTCTGCCTACCTCACATCTCACCTACAAAACCTTTCTGATTAGAGTCTACACACACTTACACCAACATAAGCATTTATCCATAATTCCGATTCTTAATCCCCATTCTTCCATTACTGGACATACGTCTCCCACTATCTTCCATGATACCGGTTTCGTATGGCTCTTCTCAAACACCGCTACGAGTCCTCTTAACATCGTCAGTATACCGCATTTGCTGGCAGCTTCTACTTCTCCTAACCAGCCACGAATCTCACTGCAGAATTACTCCGTTCAGTCTGAACACATGTCCGGCACAGTCCCACTTCAGCATAGCGACAGTTCGCACAAAGTTGGCAACCTTGGATATGCTGGGTATCCCTCAAAGAGATACCCAGCATTGTTCTTTCCATGACTCTTTACCTAATTACCGGAAGAAAAAAAAACATTTTAAAATGAGTAATTATATTTAATTTTTTAACCTTTACCATACCGTGATATAAAATACTCGTACGCAGCCGTGCTGTCAACTCGTGTTATCGAAAGAAATTAAAGTTCTATTAGTCTTTAAAATGTGAAAAAATGGTTAACACCCATATAGTTACTTTAAGTATTAAGCATTAAATATTAAAAAAATATGTAATATTATATTTCGGAGCGTTCATCAAGTTCTGTGTAGGAGGTTGCATTATATAATATAACCTTCCTTTTTATCTACTATCTTCATTTAATTAGTGAGAAAGAGAAACCATTATATTCGTATGTTTGTTATTGTTTTCACTGTGAAATTAATGTGTGATTTTTGGAATTTTTGTCAACGTATTAATTTTACAACAAATTTTAAAAATAATTATTTTTGTAGGATTCTTCCTACACAATTGAGTTTTCACTAATGATTTCTAAGCGTAAATATGTTCCTTCAAATTAACTAAAATATGCAGTGCATATTGCGTATATTTACCAAAATATTACAGATTTGATTAGAGCGGTATACCTGTGTTACTACATGGTTCGGGAAGGGTTAAAATAACATATAATAAATATCCCTCTGCATTGCGATGAAAAATTTTCCATTTTATTGTAATATATACTTCTTCTAAGAGAAAAATAATTTAATTTAGTTGTACGAGTATATATGTATACTATAATATAATATATATATAACTCGTATATATATATATATATATATATATCTTGGTTCATTTATAAACTATATTTTATTGACTTGGAAAATATCTGATGCGATTCAGTTCGGCAGCGCTCGAAAAAACTTAAAATCTAGCTAAAACAATTACTACTACTAGTGTATTATCATTCATTAAAAAGAAATTAAGAAATCAATTTTTTTACATTTATTTTCGACATTTTAAAAATTTATTTTTAGTAAGTAGGCGCAATCCTATTATATAATTACTATACATCGCATCCTCCATCACTGTGGATATTCGACAGAGTAGCGAATATGTCGAACGTGTTTTTAATATTTCTAGGTTAAGATTACTTAAATGTTTTTTTTTATATATTCAATAACAGTACGTAAATATATATTCAATTTAATATCAAGTGTACATTGTCTTTATTACAAGTAAGACAAAAGATACATTAGCGAAATTGTACTAATTTTTACGACTGGCGTCGCACTGCCAAATATATAATAAATAATTAGAAATATATATATATAATTCAAAGTTGATACGTAAGAACACCGTTTGTACAATTCTAGTATCGCCGATTACTTGTTGCTAGACTTTGCGGGCGGGCTAACAGCTATTATGGTCGCTTCGCGGCCGTGTTGTGACCGTAAAATCGATATTTCATCTAAAACAATATAATATGGGTGCACAATACACTATTGTTAAAATAATATAATATGGGTGCACAATACACTATTGTTAAAATAATATAATTAGAGATTTCCGCAATGAAATACAAATTCTATGGAAGCCCTGGCTACGCAGCGTTCACCACTGGCCGGGTAGCAGCCACTATCAGCTTCGAAGCGGCCACAATAGCCGCCCGCCTGGGTGCTGAACAGAATATGTTGTCACCATCGTGACAAATAATATTAAGTATTTTTATAAGAGTAATCGTACCTGGCAATTTATTACGAAATGTTTTGTGGAGGGGTTGAGGGTGACGCATCAATAAATATAAAAATATAAAACAATCGTTATAGTTCCGTACATATGCGCGAGCTCAGGTCATTAAATAAATAAATAAATAAATACAAATTATTTGATTGACTGCTACTTTATACACAAACAAAATGTCAAACTGTCTTTTATTCCCGTCGGAAATCTAACGGAGCCCGGCGCGAAATACTCGCGCTAAATATTGTCACACGTGACAAAGGTTGTGACGTAAAACAGCGTTTGTGACGTCGCGCCAGGTTTTCGTCAAAGCAGCTGATGTGCCCAGTCAGGCGCTGCGCGACTGATGGATTAACCTGTCACGGTGTAGTACGGAAGGAGGGGTGGGGGGAGGGGATACGTGCGACACCCGAAGCTACAACGCTGATATTATTTTAGGGGATTATTAATAAAATAATGATTCAAACCCTTTACCTTTAAAAAAGACTTTTATCAAAGCCAGGTGAGGAGCACTAAAAAATCTTGTGAGACCCCGTTTCTCATAACAGGTTGATGCGAATGTTGATGCGTGGGATGACCTAACACTGGACTCTGCAATACATCCGAAACTGTCGATGAAGTCACAATGCAGAGTAGCCCAGAAAAATCTACACATATGTGAAAACATGAGAAAGAATCCTTTTGTTAAATTTTATAAAATTAGTTAAATTGTTCTATTTTAGGAATATTATACCTGTTAGGACGACGTCTAACGGATGTCGACCCAAGTATTTATTTGTTGATAAAAGGCGACATCTATCGCCCTTGTATTAATTAATTTATTAAACTTTATTAACATACAAGTTCTTGTTGTAACAGAGGTGAATATATTATAATATAACATGATAAACATAAAGTATATACTCGTAGTTTATTGTGTGGGATGGAGTAGGCTTCACCTTTGATATATACAGTATTGTCCTGGCTACTTTGATAGACTGCCGCGTGTGTTAAAGTAGCCTGTTATTTTCGTGCTGTTGTGGTGTTATTTAATTCAAAAAAGATAAAAATTCGACAGGAATAAAAATAAAAATAGAGAAAAAATATATATATTGTTGTGAGAGTATTGTAGAACTAGTGAATCATTAGTGTAGGCACTGTATAATTATTATGTTAAAATGTTGGATAATAGCCATATTTGATCATGTTTTTTTTTAAATAATATCTTAACATGCTCTAAATCTGCCACTAAAATATTTCATAAAATATTTCATAAGAATACTTACACAAAAGATACATTTTTATTTACACAATATCATAAACGATTCTTTTAAAATATCGCAACCTGTTCATTCCGCTTTGAATTTCAAAATTATTTAAATATATAGCTCTTAAAATTTTTACCGGGCAATTCTTTTTTCGGGTCATGCTTCGCGAAGCCTGTCGAGATATTGCTGCACTATTGAGATATCATATTATTTTAACAATTTTAGTATCAAAGCGACTAAATCTTCTATTACATTGCAACCTTCTTTTTAAAAAAATATTTCAAAATTTCGCGTGACATAATATAACAGTTATATTAAATCTGACAAATTTTCTTAACAATATACTTAAACTAAAAAATAGACGGATGATATAAATAGAAAAAAAACTAACCCGGTTAACCCTTACCATACTGTGATATAAAATACTCGTATGCAGCCATGTTGTCAACTCGTGCTACCGTAAGAAATTAGAGTTATATTTAAAATGTAAAAAAAATGGTTAATGCCATACATTTACAAGTATTGAGCAATACATATTAAAAAATATGTAATATTATATTCGGAGCATTCATCAAGTTCTGTATAGGAAATTGCATTATATAATATAACCATCCTTTTTATCTACTATCTTCATTTAATTAGTGAGAAAGAGACACCATTATATTCGTATGTTTGTTATTGTTTTCACTGTGAAATTAATGTGAGATTTCTTACTGTCATGCCACAAATGGCATTTTAGTCAACGTATTAATTTTACAACGGAATGAATTAAAAATAATTATTTTTGTAGGATTCGCCATACATAATTGATTTTTCACTGGTCATTTCAAAGCGTAAATATTTTCCTTAAAATTAACTAAAATATGAAGTGTATATTGCGTGTATTTATCGAAATATTAGATTTAATTAGAGCGGTAGACCTGTGTTACTGCATGGTTTGGGAAGGGTTAAAAAACGGAATTTAAATGATCCGATTATATAATAAGTAACTCTGGATCTAAGCACGCCTAAATAATAATTTAAGTTTACAATTTTGCCAGTTTATGTTGTCTAGTATATTAATCATACTCTTCTTCATGATGTACTTAAGGCTAAGGTTAATGGTCCTCTGTATGTTTGAAACTTGATGCGCCATACGTCTCGGTGTATACCGGTCTCTAGTTATATTGATCGAGGTGTTTAAAGGTGACTTCATTAACATATTTATTTGGTCTATCTTTATCTTGCTCATGTTCTTCCAATTTTTCCTGTCATCGCGAGTACATATAATATCTAGTCGAATAAAAAATATATCTTACTTTCATATCCAAGGCATGTGGAAGTATATCGCCTTCACACTTAGCATCGCCGCCCGGCGTTACTGAACGCACCCTGCAGATACCGATGCGTAAAAACAAACGCCTAGCAGCTGCAGTAGCCGAAACGCTGCTGTAAAAACTCCATTGTAAACTGTGCTTGTCAATAAATCAAGTATAACCCTTGAATAGTTTTTTTTCTCTTCTAACCTGCCTGGCCACATACACAACACATTCCGTGAATATCAAACGAACACGTAAGTGATAGATAAATATTGGGACATCCACCACTTACACGTTATACAGTTTCGTCATTCTCACAACCTGCCAAATCCTTTCAATCAAAATAATTCAAAACCTCTTTAATTTTTTTTTGCAAACTTTACATTGTCGTTTTTATTCATTTTAAAATAAATTATTTATTTGTTTTTACTTTATGTGTTAAATTTAAGAAACCAACCAAATTATTCTAATGTTTTAAATTCTATTTTTAGAAATATTCATTAATAAAATTATTATTATTTTAAAAATAAATCTAGTGCATAACTTAAATTATTACAATGATTTAAGATGTGGAAATAGATTTTTGATTTGAAATGTTATTTTCCGAAACCGGTTGTAGAACCGACCAGCCGTTGCCAGAAGTCTTAGTTTAGCGAATGGGCATTAGCGGTGGCAGGCCCAATAGAGTGGAACTCTTTGCCCTCCGTCATAAGAAACAGTGCATCAGAGACTTTATTTAATAAAATACTAAAAAAGCACCTTTTAAAAAAATCATTTCCATGTATTTAAATAATATTTTTTACAATATAGTGTAGGACTATTAACAGCGGTGTCCCGACAAAGCCGCCCAAGTCATTACCGCGCGGGACAACCGCGTCAATGCCGCGCCAACAATGCTTCCGTGCGGAACAACACTAAAAAAATAAATGAAATGAAAAAAAAAGTTATTTTTGTTAGGTTAGACTAGGTTAGGTTAGTAAAATTTAAACTGTCTATTGAGTATGTTTTAATTATATCTCCTCTCGCTCCCATCACAACTCCGGCCACGCTCCCGTCCGACATTTAACTTTATTTATTTTTATATTTATACTAGCTGAAGTACTCGACGTTGCCCGGGCTTTACGCAAAACAAAGTGACTTTATTTAGGGGTACTTTCGAAATTAAATGTAAACAATAATTTGTCTCTTATTTTGAATGTAAAGTGTGAAAAATTTCATCAAGAAGTACCAAAATTCTATTTTAAGGGGTGTGAAAGGGGGATGACGGTGGTTTATCGAAATCTCATCTAGACAGTAATTTTATTCTTATTGTTATCGTCAAGTGTCATCAATTACCAAAATTCTGCTTTAAGGAGTGGGAAAGGGGGATGGGGGTGAATTTTTGAAATCTCATCTGGACAGTAATTTTCTTCTTATTTTCATCGTCAAGTGTGCAAAATTTTATCAAGAAGTACCAAAATTCTACCTTAAGAGGTGGGAAAGGAGGGTGGGGCTAGTTTTTTGAAATCTCGTGTAGACGGTGACCTTCCTCTTTTCTTTCCTATTTCTTCCTCTTTGAGGGTCAAGTGTGCAAAATTTCATCAAGCTTGGAATAAAACTGTAGATAATGTAGATATAGTTGTATAGAAACCGATCGACGTAAAATGAATAATAATTTTATTGATTTAATGTTGAATTATAATTATTATTCGGTCAACTTGGCATTGGCAATCTAACAACAGCCAGCGAAAGATTTTTGTCTATGTTTTTATCCGCCTGGCCCGCGGGACCAAATATTATTTTAAAGTATAAACTAATAAAAAATAAAAAATGCGACCGCGCCTCCCTCACCGAGGGTATGAAAAGCTGAGCCACTCGAGCAGTGTCCTTTTCTCGGCTGGCAGCCAGATTCGAGAATTTTTGCACGTGAAATTATGCGCAATCCACGTAAATCTATAAGTTTGCAGCCTTTACTGGAATAAAAAATCAACAGCGTACTTTATTGAAAAATAAACTACCGTTTCACCCGTACAAACTGCAATTCGTGCAGTTTCTCAATGAAAATGACTCTTATTTACGTGAAACCTTAACGAAAACGATGCTGGAATGTTTTAAAACAGCACGAACGCTTAGAAACATATTGTTTACTGACGAACCACATTTTCATATAGATGGCTATGTTAACAAACAGAACATGAGATACTAGTGCCCTGACAACCCAAGAGAACGCCATCAAAAACGTTTGCATTGTCCAAAAACGACAGGGTGGTGTGCAATTTCTGCCTGAGGGATAATTGGCCCTTATTTTTTTAACCAGCGAGAGACAATCACTGCTGACATGTATTGCCGAATGATCGACGAGTTTTTGTTACCGCAACTGCAGCTGTTTCCCGGTTTCAATAATAGAACACAATTTCAGCATGACGGGGCCACTCCATACAAAGCTAGAGTTTCAATGTTCAATGGAGAAGCTGAGGGAAATTTTTAACAATAAATTAGTCAGCACCTGGGCATACAACGTGCGACTTTTTGTGTGGAGATACCTTAAGTGAAGAGTTTACAGTAATAATCTTTGAACACTTCAGGCCCTACACGAAAATATCCGACGTGAAGTTGCTGCCATTGAACCAACGCTTTGCTCTTGCGTGTTCCCAAATTTAAGAGTCCGATTGCAAGAGTGTCTTGAGAGAAATGGATGACATTTAGATGATATGGTTTATAAAACATAAAATCCGCATCGTTAAACTTCATTTTGTATAAATATAATGTGAGAATAATATTTTAGTTTTTTTTTTATTTAATAAAAATTTTCCGCTTCACACCCCTTACTAGTCCTAAGAGGGGAAACAAAAATAGTGTTGAAAACATTAGTTGCATGTCTAGTTTGCGTTAATCCTCGTATCTTTTGCCCGTGACGTTTTACAAGTCTTCCAATATTTTCCCTACCTAGTCTGTTTATTGTCATTACTTTATCTAAGCGTCGCTTTTTCTGAACTGGATCATCTTCTACCACGAATATTTTTTAATAAGCAACGTCAATCGAACATAACGTTTTAATATTGATGACAGATCATAATTAAATTATTATTATTTTAAATCAATATTAATTTAAATTACCTTATATAAGCATTGTAATGTTAAATTTTTTCAAATATATGACAGTAGATTTCTTTAGAACAATAAGCTATTATAAACATTTTCAAAGGAATTTGACGTATCTTCGATGAAATGTATGAATTTTCCATTCAATTTTCATTTATAGCATGAATTTTACGATTTTATTTATAAAATAACGTTTTAAGTTACAGTTACAAGATATTTAATTATACTGAAATTAATTATATTATAAATTAATTAATTAATTACTTACTCTTGCTACTGTTTGCAAATTTAAATTTGCAAAAAAACATTTATTGATTAAATTAATATAAAACACAAAAAGTATGCTGGGACCATTATTTGTCGACTCCATCATCATACCTATTTAAAGTATCAAAAAACCAATGACATTTAAACATATTTAAAATAAACAAACTTGTAAATGAAAATTATTCATTTATCTTAGAAAGTGAAGGCATAGTTATTTTTGTAGGCTTAATTTAAATCAAAATGTTATTTGTGTTAAGACTACGCGAAGCGTTAAAATCTGTTTGAATGGGTTTGATATTTTATAATGTTTACTTTTCTTGTTTCGAAATCCTCGGTGGTATGTAAGCCGACCAATCAAAGTATCCGAATTATTAATACACTTTACTTTTTAAGGCAACCTCACTAATTATGTGTAATAATATTTTCAAATAAAATATTTCGATTTCATATTTAATATACCTACACATTTACTGTGATCTGGGTTTTGAGCACTTTCTAGGGAGAACACCAAACAGTATAAATACACATAGCACAAACGTTTAGCTACTAGAGCCATTTTTAAAGTAAGATCGTTTTGTCGTAAATTTATAATTTTACGTATTGTGTACGGTTATTTAAACAGCTATTTAAATAACTAGTAATTCAATCAATTAAGTCAACAGTTATTTAACCAGTTAATTCAACAGTTATTTAGCTATTTAAACCGTTATCTAAACAGTTATCTAAACCGTTATCTAAACAGTCATCTAAACAGTTATCTAAACAGTTATCTAAACAGTTATTTAAACCGTTATCTAAACAGTTATCTAAACCGTTATCTAAACAGTCATCTAAACAGTTATTTAATCCTATATTTAATGTGTTATCTAAATAGTTATTTAATCAGTTAGTATAACAGTTTTTTTTTTTTTATCATTTATTTTATCAGTTAATTCAACATGTATTTAAACAGTTATTTAATCCGCTATTTAATATGTTATCAAAATGTTTATTTAAACAGTTAAGAAAATAGTTTTGTACACATTTATTTAAATGGTTATCTAAATCGTTATTGTGTTTCATTGTAACTATTATTGGTGATGAACGGT
The DNA here is from genome assembly GCA_031772225.1 of Eubasilissa splendida. Classification (NCBI taxonomy): domain Eukaryota; kingdom Metazoa; phylum Arthropoda; class Insecta; order Trichoptera; family Phryganeidae; genus Eubasilissa; species Eubasilissa splendida. The sequence goes on from CM062849.1 coordinate 33,188,176, forward strand.
AAGAGTGTAGTAAAAACTGACTCACTAGAAAGATAACCTCAATTTATCTTAGTTACCAATCATTGTTATATCTCAGTTACCAATCATCGTCATAACCACAGTCGCATAACAATCACTTTCTTAAATTACTTATTAGGCATTTTTACGATCGGAGTTTGACAATCATCTCGTTGTAATTCCTTTAAATTGGGTAAAATATTAATGCCGGATATCGTCTGATTAGGGCTGCATAGAGAATTGTCCAGGAGCTCCCACCCAAACTTCTGCAGTTTCTGCGACGAAACAGAAAGATTGGAAGCCTTCTACGTATGGTGCATGAGAATGGTGAAAATTAGTTGGATGACAAGGAAACTAAATAGTATTTTGAATTTAAATGAACACTTCAACATAATATAATTGTATTATTAGCACAGGGGTAGAAGTAAAATGAAGAAGACGATGACCGAGGAAAACTCATGAACCGGTTGCTGTATTGGAGCAGATATAGAAACTATCGAGAAATAAGCAACCTGGCACAGAACAGGAATCAATTAATAAAAAAAAAATTAAAAACCATTTAGAAAACAGGCAAAATTACATTCTAAAAATAACTGTTATAACGTTTTTTTCAATTTTCATTTGTAATTTTTTGAATTCACATACTGCTTACGCGTCTTTGTTCCTTCGATTGGTACCCTTGGGATTTTTTATTATTGATATTGGTCATGTTTATGTGTGTGAATATTGCCGCTTTTTCGGAGATTAACGCGCGTGGTAACACGACCAGCCAGCGGAGCGCAATTGCATTCAATACATCGTCCGGTAGAGTGCTCTCTGCTCTCAATAATCCGAGCGACGGGTGTGTGCATTTCAGTCGGTCGGAAGTTTAACAGCAACATCGGACCAGCTACGACACCAGAGAACTAGCACAGTTAATCAAAAGTTAGTGGTGGTGTTTATATTTCATATATAACCATATTAAATGAAAAACCCAGAACAACAGCTATCGAAGGCATTCACGGGAATATGTACTATTAAATAATATTAGGAGAACACATTCTTATTGTGAAGTTGTAATTATTCAGAACATAAGGTAGATGGTTCTTTCAAATAATGGAAAGATTAAATGTATTAATATCAAAAAGGTAACATATAGGTTCGAAAATTGTCACTGTAGCATAGTTGGATAATGCACCTTCCCCGGTTAGAAAAAAGATCTAGACTCGAATCCCGGTGGCACAACAACAATATTTTTCGATGAAATTGATTTTATATGTATATCTTTCTAATTAATATATTTAATTCATATTTATTATATAATAGGCTGAAAAATTCGCAGACTAAAAAAAACTTACCAAAGTATGGTTAAAAACATTTTTATTTTCAATAATGTCCTGAATCCTTGAAGATCAGCGATGCTTGGAAGCTAGTATCCACCTTAAAGAAGTAATAAAACTGTTCAAATCCTGGTAGTAACGATTTTTTTAATGTATATCTAAGTGATTCATCTAATTTGCTATGTGTTGGTAAAATATATTATCATGGTGGCGACATGTTCATGGAGGTTGTATTGTTTGAATGACCTCTAAAAATAGTCCCACGGTGCCGACCTTGCTCAGAACATCCCCTAGTGATTCGTGTTCGGAAAATAATAAAGCCGAGGACAACAGCCAGCCATACCATACTGTGAAACATGGCAGTTACGAGACGCCTTGGTAACGGCGTATAAACACTTCTCTACCCCTAATAGTGCGAACTCACGCACCTGTTCAGGGAGGAATTGATTCCACTAATCCCTTGAACTTTGTCATGTTTTGTAGGTCTGGTTCACTCACAATATATTTTAATCATTTTGGGGCGTATCATTGGGCTGGTTTTAGAAAATGAATTATAGTCTAGACGCTACAATAATGTGCTTTAATAATTTAATGTAATGAGATAAGCGTCTTAAGGTTTATTAAAATATAAATAAATCCAAGTAGAAAGAATGACCGAACAGCAATCACTGAAATCATTGTTGAACACAAGACTGATAAGATGAAGGACCCTACTATACTGTAGTATGTACAAAGCCCTGTGCATTGACGGAAAAAACTGCAAAATATTGGAGAGCTCCAGTCGTCTCGGACCTCCGAATTATTCCAAGAGTGCGTATGGGTGAGACTGTGCAATACCACCTACGCCTTAAACGATCCCACGCACAGGCCTCTGATGTGGCCAACTCAAGAAACCGTAGCAGACGTCATTGCGAGATATGAATAAGACGAAGGAACTTGGGAAGATCAAAGCAAATATGAAACGATAATGCCTTCGAGGACTTATCTGTGTTAGAAATTCAGAAAAAGAAATAGTTCGAAATAGGGATGAAAGAAAATTCTTAAGAAGATCGAGACTAGAGATTCCAACTATTTGACATCATCAACTATTCGAATATCGAATAGTAAAACTAAAAATATTCGAATAGTTTCAGTACATCAAAATTTATAAGAAAACTTGCTAATTTACAATAAACTGTTTATTTATTGTATTTTTAATAATACATATTTTAAAAACGTTTCGTATTTTAAATTTGTTTTTATCATCGCTACTGTTAAAAATACCCGCTCAGTTGCGGTTGACGTTGGTTCAACTGTTAAAAGTGTTTTAAATAGTAGGTCTAACGTTTCTGTCTTTTATTTTAAATTGTCCAAATATCTGAAATCTACTAATCTAAAAACTATTCTAGATTGCAGTCCACGGAACCTTATCCCACCATGGTGCTTCTTTATTCAGTCTGCAATTCGGACGTCGATGAATTCTTTGAACAGGCAACAGGTATCTCATCCACGTCCGAATTAGAATCCTGAGAATTGCTTAATATTTCAACCTTAGAAATGAGTACGAATACTATTCGGATAGCTACACAAATATTCGAATATCGAATTCACAATATACATAAAATATTAAGTATACCTCAAGTAATAATTTACCTCACAAAATCCAAACATTAGGTTGCAAATATCCTAATTATACAAAGTAATAATTAGACGCGGGCTAACCAAGAAACTTTATTTTTAATATATATATACGAGTATATTTATAATTTAAGGTTTCGCGAACTTTAATGTGTAAAGCTAGCGTCTCTTCTGGATTATATCTTTTTTTTGTAGATGATTTCCAGGCAGACGTTTCGGTACACGTGCCATTATCAAAGAATTATGGTACAACCGTACTTTTTACAGGATATATGAATCTTCTACAGTTGAATGAATTGTGTGATTATTATCATGTTATAATGATGAATGGTAACTGTGATAATTCGTAATTCGACGAGCAATCACCGGTCCTGTCAATCACAAACACAGTTTATCTCATCCCTTATTTACATTGTTTAATATTGAAACATTATTGTGTGCTGTAATTCAAATTAAGTTATATTTTTAGAACTGTATTAAATATCACTAGATATACCCGTATACAGGTTAGTAGGTTGGATAGAACACCGCACAATTCTATCTTATTATACCTTCTCACGCACACTAGCTACTACTGTTTAAGGCTTCTGACTTCTGACATTACCCTCGTTTAAAGTTTATTATAAGTCTTTCGTGCTCTCCCTCGATTTAGTTTACCATCCACATTTCTTTCAAGTATATTGTATGTATTTAAAGGTTGTTTTTTTTAGAGGTACAGCGCTTTAAAATGAAATAAAAATTATGGTAATGGCCATGGTATTGGCTTTATTGGAAAGACAATTTTATACCGTTAGTGTTTAAATATGATTTCGTGCATATGGGCGCCGCAGCTGGCTGGCTCGATTAAAGCGCAATCTGGAAGTTCAATTTTTGACCACTTTTTGGAGCAGCTGGAGCGTATATTGCCAATAACGCGACGAACGTTAGCTTTCAAGTCGTCTATCGTCTCTGGTTTATCAATATAGACTAGCGACTTAAATTATCCCCACATAAAATAATACAATGGTGTTAAATCATACGATCTTGGAAGCCATTACGCGAAATTATGCGCTCATTGAATGTTTCCTTCAATAAATTGATTGTGGCGCGCGCTGTATAGCATATTGCGCAGTTTTCTTAAAACCACAACACTTCTATAGTAATGCCATTCTATTGGGAAACGAAGAAGTCAGTAATTAGGGATCTATAGCACTCTCCATTGATTAACGTTCTCGCTGGCATCATTTTTGAAGATGTTTCTTCGGTGCGCACTGTACGACGTCTTTGTGGATGCGTATTATCAATTAGAATATGCGTGGTGCAAAAACAACCCATGGTTATTCGAATTACGCTCTGATGGATGATTATATCGACCGTAAAATAGACGTAGCGCACAGTAAGTTTCGTAAACTGAACCACGGTTTTCGAAATAAATTTTCATACAAACCAAATTGAGCACAAATCAGCTGTTAACTGTCAAATTAGCATTTTCTGGAAAAAGTGTTGCCAAAACTTCTTAAAAAAAACATCCTTTATATGTGGGTGTGTGTATTAAATTATTTTAGAGTACTAAAAATGCCATAAAACTGCAAAAAAATATCTAAATATTACGCAGTTATCAAACCTTAACCAGCACTGCTGAGAAATCTATTATTTTCAAAATTCATGTCATCTTTCTACACAACATAGCCAACTCTAAAGTAGACTGTCTTGATTAACTCAGACGCATATCCATTCGAGTGCTATTTAGGTCAACCAGAACTAATCTAACATTCAACTTTCCACATTGTAACATCAATGCCAAACAAAACTAATTTTTTCACCGAGCCTCCTTTTATTTCAACTCACACTTAAATGATTCAGATATTGTCAATACTTCAGTTACCACAATCAAATCAAAATTATTAAGGAGAACACATTCTTATTGTGAAGTTGTAGTTAGTCAGAACATAGCTCTGTGATGTTTTAAATACTAATTTAATGTATTCATTATAAATATGTACATATAAAATCAATTTTGTCGAAAAATATTGTTTTTGCAGGGAAGTACACTAAAGTACTTCCCCGGATTGGAAATAGAGATCCAGGTTCGATTTCCAGTAGCACAAAAACAATATTTTTCGACAAAATTGAATTTATATGTATATATTTATAATTAAATTAATATTTAAATCAAAATTCGATATATCAACCGAAATGGCCTTTATTTTATTTTTATTACACAGATTTATTCCCCATCTCATTTACCATCCCCCTCACCTTTTATCTCTCCTCTTTTTATATTTTTATTTTCTAGTTTGTTCTCTTTTTTCTTATTAGTGCTGATTTTTTTGAATTCCTGCGTTAGAAGTGAAAGTTTTTATTCTTAGTCTTTATATGAATTTAATAAGTCTTATTATTCTCTTACTCTTTATCTAGTATATTATTAATTCAGAGAAAACATGTTTGTTTTCTAAATAAAATAAAATATAAAACTTGAAAAAACTCTTAAAAAAATATGAATGGTTTTATGCACCATCATACGTTAGAACGTTGCTGACGTCAGTGGAGCGTACCTAATGTTATAAATATATATCGAATGATGCAGTGCCATTTTCATAAAAAAAAAATATTAGAGTACTTTACGGGTATAATTTATTCTCTTCAGTTTTTTTGTAACCAGTTGGATCCTTTTTTAATTGTGGATAAGATTATTTTAAAAGGTTTTTAATTTAGTTATTTAAAAAAATGTTGCATTATTTTCAAAAGTAAAGAGTTCCTTCATTCTGGACCTGCCACAGAACATATGTACAGGATAAGGAAATCTTTTTATGTGAGTAATATATGAATATATATCTGATGACTAAGTCTAAACCAAATTACTCTTAAGAAACCTGCAAAAAACGTAACCACTCGCTCCACTTCTTACAATATCAATGTGTATTATTTAGAATGCCAATCATTTCAAAGTTTTCTCAGTTGCACTTTAAGAAAATATGGACACCCCCCCACTCGGATATTTAACCCTACCCATAGCTGGACCAAATTTTGCATTCTTTAGGGTTGGCGCAAAAGTATTTCACTGAATTCCAGGAAACACCGGGAACGGACTGCTAGTATAGAATAAAGGATAACTTATACATAAAACCTCCTCAAACCAGAATTTAGCCGTTCTACTTTCGGTGACTTTGAACGCATTTTATATGATATTGACTAATGGATCGATATACAATAATAGCAAAATACATACAATAAATCTATTATTATGATTTTTTTTGTAAAATCAACGAACTGTACTCTCGTAATAATAATCAGCTAAATGATGGTCTTCAGATGGCTGATGAGTCAAGTTCTGGGGCATCTTGGGTATGAGAAGACAGCGGCTGCGGGCTGCCACTGTGTCTTGTTTAATCATCTCTTTTATTTCGTTTTAATCCTCTTGATTACGATACGCGGATGGCATTCTGCTGCAATGAGTCTTTGAAACTTTTTGACCTCCATGAAAGCGTTAACTCTAGAATGTCTGTGAATGCGTAATCTCTTTAGCACTTTCGTTTCAGGCATTCTAACTATGAGGTTATCACAGAATAATAGTGTCTTCAATGCTTGTTTTGTTGACTTCTGTCGTTGATGCGTTTGTCTCACTATTTTATTTAAGGATTATTTTTATTATTTTAAACGACTAAGACTCCGACTGATGTATGGAAATGATTCCTGGAGCTGGCAGAAGAGATCACTTAAGTGTACATATGATAAGTCAATTTATGATAAGAAATATATATATATGGCGCGAGTGTTGATGGCACCAAAAATTGTTGTCTAGAACTTGGCATCACCAGATACTGAAATATGATCCTGTTGAAAACTTCAACAATCGAAGAGCTTGTATGATAAAATGTATGAATATGGACGAGGTAAAAGTTGTGTTAGGATAGAAGAGTGCGGCGCTTCATCCACTTTGTTTACCACCGCGACAAAATGGCGTGATGGTAAGATAGTCAATTAATTCTTATCATCGCACTGATGAAAGGTTTAGTCGTCAAAGTTAGATTTTTTATTTTGATTAGACTTTACTGATATACATGTTTTTGTTGTAACTGAGGTGAATATATTATAATATGGCATGATAAACATAAGATATAATTATATTGCAATTAAGTATATACTCGTAGTTTATTGTGTGGGTTAGAGTAGACTCCACCTCTGATATATAGAGCATAGTCCTGGCAACTTTGCTAGACTGCAGTCTGTGTTAAAGTAACCAGTTTTTTTCGTGCTGCTGTGGTGTTATTTATTTCATGAACGATAAAGATTCGACAGGAATAAAAATAAGAGTAGAGAAAAAAAATGTAGTGAGAGTGTTGTAGAACTAGTGAATTATTAGTGTTGGCACTGTATAATGATTATGTTAGAATGTTGGATAGCCATGCTTCTGATTGATCTTTACCCTATTGGATCATATGTAGGGTCCATATTTATGTAATCTTATTGGAAACTAAGGATTTCCAGTTGGTGTTGAGTGTGTTGTACAGTTTCGGAGCTAAGAACATGTAGAATCTTTGATAAAATGTCGTTGTTGTTCTCGGAACTGGCGTGCAGATGCTCGTTGTTTGTCTTGTGCTGTGTCCATGATTTATTGGTTGGGGTAATCTATTGTGAGATGTATTCTTTAATTTTTTCTATTTAAAAATTCATTATATATTTACTTATACCCTTGAAAATTATAATTTCAGAATTGTTTCGCCACAAAACACATTGTAAAAATGATTATAAAATGAAAATGGATATGTGTATGGTAGCCGCTGGCACGCTATGGAATTAATTTTGTTTCATTTTTACAATTTTGGCACGCATGGACTATTCGTTTTGCCATCTACGATATGGTATAAACTTTTAACCTACATCAAATTACATCTACTTTAATACCTTTAAATATTTTAAAAAAAACAGTCGTTTAACAATCGTTTGACAATGTAAAATTACATTATTATGATTTTTTATTAAAGTATGTGATGTAAATCAGTAAACTTATTTCATTTTTATTTCATGATGGTAACTACAGGTATTTCGTATTAATATATAATGGCCTCAATCAAATGAGTTCCTGGTCCTGTAATCTCATTTTCTAGGCACTCACTTTGATCCATAATTTGGCCAAAGAATTGAAAATCTGTGGGAGGGCTATCGCCTCCGCCGTCGTCAGATATAGACTGCACAACGAAGCACCCAGCAAGGCGGCACCATCAAAATACGTTGTTTTGTTCACTGTTTGTTTTGCTAAGTATTGTATTAGATTGATGCATAATTATCAAGCTATTTTTTCGCGACGTTTTGTTTTTTGAATTTGGTGTTTATTTAACATGTTTCATTTTATTATTGTTAAATAAGGTTAGGAAATTAGAAAAGCATACACACATATGCCACATGATGATGTCCCACTTGGAGAAAGGGTGGAAAGCTGCTGAGTCATTTCGCGATATTTTCAGCAAATGAACAATTAGCATATCGAGAGTGGTTTATTCACTTCAAAGCATAAACAAGTCAGGAAAGGGTCGGTCTTCGAAGACCAGGCCTTTCTGTCGGCTGTGGAAGAGGACGAAAGCTGCACCACTAGAAGACTTGTTGTATCTCTTAATATATCTAGCTTTTTTTTCGTGTTAGCTCTAGTTTTTGATTTAAGTTCTGATAAAAGGCAAAAATAATGAAATAATGATATCTTTAGAGGCCAAAATTGAAATTTCGTACCTAAAATTAAAATCATTATTACCCATGACCGTAAAATCCGATATTCCTATATCTGAGTAACCCCCACCACGAATTAATGAATAACTCGCTCATATTATCTCTGCCTAAACCGCTTACTGGCTTACTATCATTTTGTGTAAAGTTTCGGCGTTATTTAGTAATATAACATTGAATTAAAACCATGGCATCTACAAGCAGACGTAGCTATGTAAATCATCCAGACATTTTTTGTTATGTATGTGGCGAATACACTTTGACAGAAAGTAGAAAACCTATTCCTGACTTTGTGAAAAGGGCTTATCTGGCCTATTTTGGAGTCCATTTGGCTGTCCAGGATAAATCTCGGAATCCACATTTCGGATGTAAGACATGCATTGAATATTTACGATAGTGGACAATTTAAAAGCGGAAGTGCCTATAGTTTAGAGTACCAATGGTTTGGAGGGAACCAAGAAACCAAGTATGAGAAATATCAGTGGGTGATTTGTGTCCATCTAAAAATGGTAAACTTCCTTGTTGTTTTATGTCTTTGGGACAGCAGAGCTAAGGATCAGCAAAGTGAAAATCATTAGCACAGAAAAACAGAAAGCCGGAATATTTTATGGTCCTCAGATACAGCATCTTATTAAAGATCCACAATTTTGAATCGAACGCTTGGTGTTCATTTATTCAAGTGGTAAAAGAATTTATTGGAAATTATTTGACAGAAAATTACATACAATTAGTGGAAAATATGAGCATAAAAGTTCACTACCTCCACACCCACTTAGATTGGTTTCCAAAAAACCTAGATAATTTTAGTGAATAATAGAGGAAAATATTCCATCAGGACATTAAAACTATGGAAGATGGATATCAAGGAAGATGGAATAGCAACATGATGGCTGACTACTTTTGGAGTCTTCAGCGAGACTGTCCCGGTAAATTTGAAGAAAAATTGATGATAGTATATTTATCTACTGAGTGAAATAAATACCTTACTTCGTATTTTTAACAAGCAGTTGGAGCAAATAGTAATATTAATAAAGTGAAATGTACATAAGTTAAAAATAAGAATATTTTTTTTCTAAAAAAGGCGAATATAGCGTATTTCAAAAACTAGATCTGATGGCTATTTTGGATTCTGCACCTCAAAATTTCCTAAATAATATTGAGAAACTTTTAAAGCGCAATTTTCGTAAAAAAATTCACTTCATGAGAGCTTTACACATAAACTGTCTGTATTCCTACATTATCTTTGTATTTACAATTAAGAATTGTTATTTAAATGTATAGAAATGATTTTTTGAAATGGTGCATTTTTAGTTACTCTTAAACGCTTTTGGACCTGCCACCGCAAATTCCCGTTCACTAAACTTTCGGCAACGGCTGGTCGGCTCTACAACCCTTCCTGCGGCTGAAGTGGGGGCTAACATAGGACAATATCGTCCATGAATACAAAAGAGGGAATTGATCAGCCGTTAGTGAACTTGGCAATATCATGTTTGATGTCGTTTTGAACATAACATTAAGAAATGAAGGTGTCTTGATTCGACTGGGGTTAACTCGTTAGCGACGATGAAAGGAGAAATAAAGAATATTAATTTACGTTTAATGAAATTGTCTTCCATTTTTGATTTATTCGTAACTTATTAGGTTTATTTTGTAGCGTTTAATCAGATAAATTGAATGCAGTTTATTTTATTCAAATTATTCTATAAACGTCGAAGTTATTGGCGATGAAGCTATCGGACAAACGAGCGTTAAACGCGTACTGGCGTATAACATTGTAAAGCCGAGATGTCACTTTCGTAACAAGATTTCGTTTTATTTACGTGCTGTGTTTTCTGTTGCGACTTGTTTTATACAAATGTTACATAATGCATCAGTTATAAATATATATATATGTTACACCGTGCATCACTTATACACATGTATTATACAATGCATCACTTATACACATTTATTATACAATATATCTCTTATTAAATGCATTTTTTATACATATTTGTTACATTATATAATACAATGCATCATGTAACAATGGATCACTAATACATATTTGTTATACAACGTATCTCTTATTCAATGCATCACTTATACATATTTGTTATACACTTTATCTCTTATATAATACAATGCATCACTTATACAATGGATCACTTATATAATACATCACATATACAATGCATCATGTATACAATGCATCACTTATACATATTTGTTATACAATGTATCTCTAATTCAATGCATCACTTATACATATTTGTTATACAATTTATCTCTTATATAATACAATGCATCATGTATACAATGCATCACTTATACAATGGATCACTTATATAGTACATCACATATACAATGCATAACTTATTCAATGCATCATATATACAATGCATCACTTATATATATATTTTTTATACACTTTATCTCTTATATAATACAATGCATCACTTATACATATTTGTTATACAATGTATCTCTGATTCAATGCATCACTTATATAATACAATGCATTACTTTTACAACTCGACTAATTATTTCTCACTCATGACCCGCCTATAAATTATGATGAATTTTCTGTCAATAATAAAAATAGATCAACACTACCTATTAGGGAAAAATAATTTATAAATCTGTATACACAAAGGCCTGCCCGTCATATTATCATACCAAGTAGTGACTTTCAGATCGGTGTGTTTAGTCACCCTACTGTTCAACCACCCTCACACACGCGGAAAGGTCGGCTCACGTGAACCCTTAAAAGGTCAAACGATTTTACTTTCCTAAAATAATCTAGATCATAAACACCGCAAATGTTATTAATGATTCATGCGTATAAACTCCTAAAATGATTTATCCAACTATTTTCAGAATAGAAAACATTTAAATCAACAAGTAAAATACAAAATTTTACATTTGTATTTAACTATATATCCAACAAAAATAAACTTGACGCCTTCGAGATGTGGTGTTGGAATCTTATGCTGCTTGTACCATGAGTTGCGAGATAAACACTGGTGATCACAGAAAATATACAAGGATAGAGGGGAAAAAATCGATATTGAATAAGATGAATTGATCAAGTCCGAGACATGACAATAGCTTCGCTGTACGTCATAGATCAAGAAATAGTGACTGTTAACGCAAGTCGAATACCTACTCCCTGTATGTATTTTGTCCTAATATAAACCTTAATATACCTTTCCCTCTCTGGCCAACGAATTACTTAGGGATTTCGCCGACGGGGGAACAGATTGCATTTCGCCACGAAACTTCTGTGTTTATTTTAACGTAAGCGAGTAACACCGTGCGTAACGCCAGGACCACGAAGAAGCGGTGTTCTACACCACCCGTAAGTGCAATGATATCTCCGTTCTTCATTACAAAAGTGCGAGTCAACTGGAGGTGAAACTTAACATCCAATCCAGGATCGAGATCAAGGTAGGCCAGGTCCATTTGCCAATATTCCTCTCTTGTTCCTATTCGGATTGCGTCAACTAATCATTAATTTAATCAATACAGTCCACGAAATCGTATCCCACCAATGACAAAGTTCAATAGTAAACGTGGTAATTCTCTGTGTCAAATCGTCTGCTTTGTGTCTCGTGTAACTTGGTCAGGAGGTATAGTAATAAAACTCGGTCTGCTATACAACAATTCTCTATTTATTGCAATAATAATTTGGTAGACTGATTAATACAATAGTTACACTAACAGCAAGTATTTACAAGTGGAAGACGTGTAGATAAGAGAGCGCTTCCAAGTGAGCTGTATTTTATAATGACTACACACACACATACTCAAACGCCCATCTGTCAGATTTGACGCCGCTCTCCTTGCGGGCACACACACATATTTGTAATCCAAGTGACGGATCTCACAGTAAATCAACCGATTTCAGAAAAATACTCTTCCTTCTATCGGTATACTTTAAAGAAATCATATTGTTTTGTAATGTTGCAGTTTTAGAACATAGTTCTTTGATATTTAAAAGAAATGAAATGAATCACTTACTTATAGAAAGATATACAAAAAAAATGTATATTTAAAAAAAAAATTAGTTACGTACCACCGGGAATCGAACCCAGAATTTTGGTGGTAAATAAATATAATTTATATTTTTATTATTTATTCCAAAATTTACATTGTGGTTATAATTCATTTTAATATAAATTATTTAAATCTTTATTTTTCAATAATAAATAAAATAAAAATTCTAATAATTTTGAATCATTAAGTCAATTTCCACATCTTTTATTATCGTTAACAATTTAATATAAATATTATTTTGAAATTAATTTGTCATAAAATTGAATTTTAAAAACATTTGAAAAATATTACACATATGGTTTTAGACATCCTAATAAAGGTACTGGTATTTTCCGAAACCGGTTGGTGAACTAAATTCAACTCCGAATTATTAAAAATAGATTTTTGTGAGTGACTCCTCTTATATGTTATACGAAAAATATTTTTGTTGTTACCGAGGTGTAAATATTTTTCCGATAAATTGATTTTATCTGAATATCTTTATAATCGATACGTTTAATTTGTATTAAATATCACAGACTTATGTTCAATTTCACAATAAGCATATGTTCTCCTTGAAAATTAAAAATATCATAATTATACGTTATTAATAAAAATACTAATAAGAGTAGTCTATAGGTATACATATAGTAACAGTATATAAATATTTGTTTTCCCCGAAGTAACAAAAAAAGGTATACACGTCAAAAAATCATGTATAAAATTTGTAATATTATACTATGTTCATATTAAAAATGCAATCCATATGATTATAAGTTCTTTACAGTCTGTTCCTTTATACTAATTATTTGAGGTGCTTGATGGTTTAGTCCAAGGGTTGGCTAATCTGCCTAACCTAACCATGTAATATATTAATTATAATTGTGATTTATGACTAGTTATTCATGTACCTACCTACACTACAATATTGCATTAGTAACGTATAGAAAGTAGACAATTATTTTTGAGAGTTGAAATCATACAATCAGTTTTGAAGCACGAACCTCCTTCTTCTTCTTCATGTGCCTTGTCCATTCAACAGACGTTGGCTATCATGTAAGCTATCATAATTTTACAAGTAATAAGACAAAATACTTTGTTTAAACTTATTGATTATTCAACATGTTTCGATACCTATGGTATCTTCTTCAGGAAACAGTGTATACTGAAAATAATAATACAACCATACATAAAAACAAAAATATAAAGTGGTGGGTAACTAAATAGGGACTAATATGAAAACAAATTTGAAAGGTGGCTATTTGCAAAGAGGATTTGGTTATTTATAATATTTAGTTTGCTATTAACACTTTTTGTTATTTCTAAAATTTCAAATTTATCTAACTGTAAAAACCCTTAGTATTTGTGCGTATAATTTCTAAACCCTTGTTGATGTCAAAAGAATAGTTTGTTTCCAAAAAGTGATTGGAAAATTCAGAAAAGTTGTTGCTATTTAGGCATCTCAAGTGCTCCTTAATTCTTATATCAAAATTTCTGCACGTTTTACCTATATAAAAATAATTGCAATCATTGCTAATTAATTTGAAGACCCCCAATTTTTTTAAATATCGTCCTTATCCTTGTTATTTAATATATAATTATTTAATTTGTTATTAGTGTAAAAAGCTGATTGTATAGAAATTGGGATATTTTTTATAATTGAATTTGAGGTATGATTATTTAAAAACACAATTTTTCTCCACAGCTTCGCATTATTAATAATTGGTGGGTAAACATATGATCTGACAAACTTTTTCTTGTTCTTTTTGTTTAACAAATTATCTATTAGATTAATATTACAACCATTATTAATTGTAATTTGTTTAATAATATTTAATTATATGTTGAAGTTATTTATGGATAAAGGGACATTAACTAATTTTCTAAACATAAGTATTTTGTCTTTTGTATTTTGTTTTATTATTTATATAATATGTGGCCACAAAGTATTTATTTCTTATATTGAAGAAGGTATAGTCATTTTGTTTACTGCAGCCCGGAAAAGCTCTACAGTAGACTGGCCAAACCTTTGTCTTAGGTTCTTCAGTTTGATTGCAAGTCAGATTGTGTTTATTTATTTTTTTGTCGTTTTTCCGCTATCGGGAGTGTGTTTTCATTTTCTCCTCTACTCCCAGACTGAAAACACATATGTTTATTTGTTTCTACTGATGTTATTTATTTAGTGTTACTTAATTCTGTTATTTGTGCTTTTTCTTCTTTGTTTTTGTATATATTGTATTGAAATTTATTTATTTTATATGTTTTTGTTTATACCTCAGTAATATGGAAGTTATCGAAATCTATGAGGACAATTTTATGTTACCTCGTAGTAGGTGTACCCTCATAACCATGATGTATTTCTGTAAGAAACTCGGACCAACTCAGGCATAGCAGAAAACTGGAACTTTTCAGGGCCTTGAACGTGGTGAAAATGTGGGTCTCTAGGTCGAAAATTCTGGGTCGACCTACTGCGGTGGGTATCTGATTAGCCTGCCAGTTGGACACCCTAGTGTGCTGTTTCTTGGATAATATTTGCTGGCAGTGGTGCTCGGGTAGAGAATCAACTGCACGTCTTTTTTTTGTGCCCGTCTTGTTTCCCGTGAGAAAATGTTTAGTGTACTCTCCTAGTTGTCCTTCTGTCCCCCGACTTTTATGTATTATTACTGTACCTTTGTTAATATTGTATTATTAGAAAAGTCGATATTATGATAATTATTTATTTGAATGCTTATAAACAAATAACACCTACGAGATTGGCAATATCAAAGCACTGGCGTTGGTGATTTGTATTCCACAGGTGCATTGCTAATAATTTTAATTAAAAAAGAGCTATGCTGTAGACACATTATGATTTTCTGTGAGTTTAGACACTATTTATATTTTTAAAACATCTGGGAATTAACAAAAGTGTACTGCATCTGTCTTACAAGTCTTTATCATATCGCTTTTATCTAAAAAACCCGATTATATGAATAAAATATTATTTTTATGAGTATAAATAACTGGCGCCTGTTTTCACGCAATCTGTTTTACATCAGCGTTGATAATTTGTCTTCCATAGACGCATTGCTTATTATTTGTATTAAAAAGATATTCCGTGGACACATTATGATTTTCTCAGTCAGTTTTAGTTCAATATTTAAATTTAAATATTCTGGTGATACATAAACGTGTAATGCATATTAATGTATATCTTTTTCTCTTCTTTGTCGTCTTATTTTTATATGATAACAGTTTTTATGGTTTTATCGAAAATAATTATATATTTTTTTTATCTGGAGATTGACAATAGACAGCGAATCTGCAGGGTATGTTTACTTCCTTGTGTGAGCTACGGGCGGGCAATCAAGTATTGTATTTTAATTATTCTGTGCATTGTATATTTTACACAATAAATATTTTTATAATGAGTTATAGGTGCAATGAGGGATGTTTTGGTTGGCGGACGTGCGTCGTTACATGGACGCTGCACTTAGCTGCATTGCACGGTCGCATGTTAGCGGTGGGTACTTTGGTAAGTGTCTGTGTACATTTATTTGAGCATCATTTGACAATAAACGCCAATCGAATTATGCCGTGTTTCATTTTATCAACCTGCTCTAACCCCAACACCAACACCTATACTCACAAGCACGTTCCGTAACATTAATATACACTGCGACATTCAATAACACGCTTGAGAATCTGAGGAGGATTACGACCCTCAGACACACCATTTACAAATCCTTTTGATATTCACAACCTATATACATCATTCCCACAATACACAATCAATTTAATCCCTAAATGTCCATACTTCCATTCCATGAACCTTATAAAGAACAAATTAATTTACTAATTATTAATAAGAATTTGAAAGCCTATCTAAGATCAAAAATTTCTATCTTTCTTATAAAATGAAGGTTTAACCAATTCAATTATTAGCTAATAAAAGGCAATAAGTTAATAGGTATGTTAATTAAAACATGGATTATATTTTCAAATTAATTAAAAATATATAATTTGATATTTGATTTACTTTAGCTCAGTTGACAGAGCAGTCCAATACCAGCTCAGTTTTTTTCGAACAAATCAGTTGTTTGAATTTTTCGGTGACATACACGGTGATTTTATTTTCGTTCAAATCAATAATTTTTATCCCACATGCCTTGACATCGGTGGCATAAATGCCAGCCACCACTGCCCACAACCTCTTTCATGACTTTTTTATCTGACGATGGAAGAGTAATATACATGCGTCTGGTTATTTTATTTTGCTTGTATTTTTCTTTCTAGTACGTAGTGGATTGTCTAAACAGAATTCTCAATAGTCTAGACTGGCTAATTATATTAAAATCTTTGCCTTGTTTAATATGAATCACATTTCAGATTTGGAATTTATATTTCTAATTACGTTCTGTCATGTTTTTTAGAAAACTAACGTCTTTAAAGACGAACTATTCTCGCAACTTGCACTTTAAAATAAATCATTTATAAGGTTTATAAAACAAAATTACTCAAACATGTTGGTACATTTTTTTTATTTATTTGCTCATTTGATTTTAAAAGAATCAGTCTTGATAAAAACATGAAAATATTAAATTATTATTTCTATAATTATGTTTTATATTAAATTATTATTGGTTGCTACCAAATATTTTTTCGTAAATATATTTTCTAATTGATTAATTTAATTTTTATTAAAAGTACAACAGAATTATTATTGAAATTATACATATAATAAACTTTATACTTTAATAAAGTTTTATAAAAAAAAACCAACTGGTTTCGGACTTCTCATAAACTCAAAAGAAAAAGGTTACAAATTTAAAAACTATGTCGTGAATATTGCACTAAACAGGTCGAATTTTTATATGTGGCAAAGAAGGTGTCTATGCGTTGCGCAGGATTCTAAAGAAAAGATTAGATATGTCAAATGATATAGAATTATATAGAGAACAAATCTACATTCAGTTTTATATATATATATGCTGTAGATATTATATAAAGTAAAATAATACATTAGCTAACCCTGGTCTAGACGTTTGATTTAGATTATCTAGAAAGGTCATATCATAGACGTCATATTTTTTTACGCGTAGATAGTCAATACTTCAACAACACTTCCGTTTTTGTGTTTATTTTTTCTGAACGATTATTCATCAATTTATTTCATAAAAAATGTATAAAATAAATAAAACAATCTCGTCTCATTTGCTTTTACCCATATCAAAAGATATAATATTAATTTTCAACTATATTTTATTTCCATACCTACATATGAATTTATTTTTAAATACAAGTTGAATTTTACAAACATGTACAGCGAATGATATACATTATTGAAACGATATATATAATATTATTCTAAGTGAAAGATATAGTTTAAAAAAAAAAACATTTTTTAACTTCATATAATTTTGAGAATATGGTTCTTTCTCGGATATATCGAAAAATATTTTTACTTGTAGAATTGAGTCCCTGATTTCAAAAATAAAAATATATTTTCCTGTCGCAAGTTTTTAAAAAGTTACCTACTATATTTTATCATATAAGCCGCTTTATCTGTTTACATGACGATTTCACTTATGTTCACAACAATTAACATTATGAATACATACTTAACTCTAAAGTGAAATATCATAAATTACTATTGTAAAATTTCGATACTTGGAAGTGTAATAACTTTTTTTAATACTGTCTACTGTCTATCTATTTTCTACAACACATCGAGCTGCACAACTTTTGATTTCTTTCGCTTTAAGTATTTCTGTCGGCGTTTGATTTTGGAATAATATTTTAAATATGAATTAAATATATTAATTATAAAGATATACATATAAAATCAATTTTATCGAAAAATATTGTTCTTGCGCCACCGGGATTCGAACCTGGATCTCTTTCCTAACCGGGGAAGGTGCTTTATCCAACTAAACTACAGCGACATTATTTTTAGCGACAATTTTCGACCCTATATGTTACTTTTTGATATTAATACATTTAATCATTCCATCATTTGACAGAGCCATCTACCTTATTTTTACAGAATCTCAAATACCTTTGAGTAAACTAATAGCAGACGCCAGAATTATCAATTCATTTTTATTAAATTTTGGACACATTGATACAACTTTATTATTAGGAGAACACATTCTTATTGTGAAGTTGTAATTATTCAGAACATACGGTCTGTGATATTTTAAATATGAATTAAATATATTAATTATAAAGATATACATATAAAATCAATTTTATCGAAAAATATTGTTGTTGCGCCACCGGGATTCGAACCTGGATCTCTTTCCTAACCGGATAATAATAATAATATTTTAGCAATGATATAAACGAACATAGTCGGAAAATGTTAATTCAAAATATAAAGCACTATAAAACAAAAGCAAATTCTTTCTTCAACTGACAGGTTTGATAACTAAACATTTTTTATTATATTATAATGTACTTATTCAATTACAAGTAACGATTGCGACTGTAAATGCAATCTCGCTCATTGCGAGGGTAATAATTTGTACTGGCACAATAGTAATCGACAAAAATAACGTTTTAAACAACAACTCAAATCCATGCGACCGATTTAATTTATTACATACCGTGTAATATTTCAGTTTCACTTTAAAATAGAGACTCAAATAATAGAACCACGTAAAAAATATTTTTCTGAACTACATCGTTTAATAAATCGCTCGTATTGGAAGTGATTGAAACTATAGATACGAAAATCATTTCAATTTCTTCCCCTACCACGTTGTGTGTTGAGGCATTAGCTCTCAGACCTTTCAATATCGTGAAGACATTATAAATATCAAAGGAGCTGTTTCACCGTAGCGCAAAGGCATAATTTAATGTCGTCTCTTAGGGGCGACGGAAAAACCAATCAATTATTTCCGAGAAATATTCCTCAGTGACAAAGCTGTTTATTATAGTTTTACCGATACATTTTATGATTGGAATATTTCCTGTTAGGACTTAAGTACCTAATTTATTCAGTGATTTGCTTTGTTTTCTTGTTTCTAGAAAGTCAATGTGGGAAAATTACTTCATTGCGGATAAACAAATACCGATAGAAAGAGTAGAGCTGTATTCAAAAAAGAAAACCTTGTGAAAAGTATAAAATAGTTAGAAAAATTATTTGATTTATTATTTTTCGGTTACAGTTCGGTACAGACTTCATTCTTTCCTGTGTGGCACTCTTTAGTTATAACTGAATGACTTTGTTGAATGTGGTGACTGGATCAAGGTTATCGGTATTTTTTTTATCGTATGCTCAACGACAAATCTAGAACTTGATAAACAAAACGTATGCATTCTTCTCGATCTTGAACAATGTTAATCGTAGCGTATAAAGAGGACCCTTTTAAAAGAGTTCTGGAACCGTTCCAGAAGTTTAGACTATATATATTTAAGCAAAAAAAAATTTTAAAGGTTCCAACGTCCTTTAAATGCTGTCTAAATTATAATTTACAATGTATAATTCACACAAAGAGAACATATTTATAATGCAAAGAAAACAAAATATCAATAAACAATTTATACAAATATGCGTTTACACAATATGGAATTATTGGGGAAAGAGAAAGACACCGTCTACTATAGTGATCACGCTATAGAGCTCAAAATCACGAACCGTAAGTCAATCACTGATATCTTGAGTCACAATCAGTGATTGAATATTTAGGAATATTGTGATCTAATTTTTTTTTAATTTAAGATCAAGAATGTCGCCGTTTAAATCGATTATTACTTGAATCAGCGCCATCTACTGGATTTTCAGTAATTAGCGCCGTCTATTGGAATCTGTTTTGGGAATGTTTATGCTAGCTAGCTCGCTGGTAAATTGATTCTGTTCGTATTTTTTTAAACATTTTGCAGGAATGTGTGAGTATGTGCAGTAATGTTCTAATACGCTCAAAATTGTCTTATTTATTTATTTCGTGTATTGTGATATCAGAAACTGTGATCACAGTCACAGTTTTCAACCACTGATATTATCAAATACCAATCACAATCACAACAGTGAATCAAGTGTAGAATTTTTTCTCATCACCAGTCTGCTGGCATACCTTTACTCACAGTTTTTTTCTTTCTCTCTTAGCAAGATTTCAGTGCAAAAATGATAAATATAAAATTAGTGGGTACAAGACAGCCATCAAATGGCTTACTATCAAAGACACTCTCCCGTGAAGGGACTAGGACGAAACACAATGGTGTTATGAGTACCCGGTAAAGGCCGACCGAGTTACGCACGCGAGTTGTTTGATTAATTTGAATTGGTCGTATGAAAATAGATGTTATTAAATGAAGCGACCGCGTTCTTGCTAACATAATCCTGTCATCATTTGCCTAATATATTTCATCTCGTAGTCCATGTTTTGATAAATTCTTCTTTGTTTGGTCTATTTTTCTTGCAGTAGATCGTCTTCTTGCTCTCTATCTCTCTCATCGTTTCTTCTGTAATCCTTAACTCTTAGAAGATAGAGACATTTATTCACTTTGCGGTCCATACCATATTCAACATTTTCTATTCGTTCTTTTTTAATGTCCATGTTTCTTTTCCATTTGGAGAATACCAGAGATTTCACCAGACGGGTTTTGGGATGATCCGATTACTTCATATTTTGTTATTGATGTTGTGATGTCTTTAAATTCGCCGGTTGATTCGGCTGAACTATATAACGATTATTACTTGTAATTATAAACAATAATTATTTATTGTATACAATATATTATAATGAATGTGGATGCCAAAGAAAAATAAAAAGAGAACGCCTTTTTTTTTATTCCAATTCCTTAGAGTCTACGATACTCTGAGTACTCTAGATGCAGCTAGACCACCTAATTCACTACTACAAATGCATCAGCGCTGATTTTTTTGACACTTTTACTATCTACCTTATTGTAATAAATACCATACGTGTTTTATATTAATACATGAATTGGAAGGGTAAAAAATCTGATAAAAAACTCTCTAAACAATTTACTGGGAACAAAATGCTTCAAATTAATTAGACACAATACTTTCTGTACAGCCTTATTCTGGCATCATTATTATAAGGTATCTAAAATAAGTTACGACTACACTTAAAATATTATTATTATTACATAGTCATTTATTGGAGAGTTCAGTCGACGCTGTCCGCTTCTGTATATATCTCAGTCCGGAGTATCGAGCGCGTTGTTTTGCTTCAGTAAATAATGCATGGGCAATCTATGTTTGTATCTGAAAGACATGAGACTGATATCGTGCTCATGATAGTCAATCGACATTCACCGTGGCGATCCGCAGTAACACAAAATTCCACTGTTGAAATTACGCTACTTTAAAACATTGACCCCACTGTCTTCGCCAGTCACTAGACCCCAGTGGAGGACATTTGCAGTAGACTTGGCATGACCAGATAAACCTGACACTTATAAAAGACAGCTGGGGGGGGACCCACCCTTTCCCGGGACCAGTTTATAAGCTAGGACTTTCTTGTTGATCCCACTCATCAACGCTAATAAAAATGCGCGACTTAATTTCAATGACATATTTAAGTATAAACAAAACGAAAAAGGAGAAGAAATTTAATGTGGTTATTAGTAATTAAGATTTAAAATTTAGACCCTCCAGCGTCCCTTAAATGCTATCTTTATTCATAAAAAATCATATAACATGGCTTTAAATACAGATGGAAAATTAAGGTGCAGTAGTTCAAGGCAGACACTCAGGGATACATTCATCAAAAACACTCCCAAAAGAGGGACACAAAATGGATTGAATCACACTTACACGAACAGACTAACGGAGTTGCAAAACACGAGGTATGATGAGTGATAGGTAGGCACATAGGTGGAGTCCCACCCACGCAGGCCGGCTAAAATACCCACCTAAGGAGCTCTAACAAGTCACCTATACCCGAATAAATTCCTTATATATAACAAGATTCGTCCCATTACTAATTAGGTCTGCATTCCTGGGCAGGTGGTGTCCAAATCCAGTCAAACCACCAATCATACATTCACGTGCATCTCTAAGTACAACTCTCCCACATGTACACCACGGGGCATCTACAAGTATAAACTTAAACAGTTTACTCCGAAATTGTCCATGCCCCGTAATCATCTGCCATTCAAAATGCTTAAGGTCTGGAGGTTTCATCATGCCTTTCAACTTGACGGTGACTTCAGGAAGAAAGGAATAAGTCCATCTTTATAGCGTCACCGTATCTCACCTCTCTCGCCACTTTCCAAGAGTTAACTACCTTATTCTTAGGACCAGATCCTTCAAGGACTCGTACATTGGTCTAAAAGTGACGCCTAGAAAAGTTACTTCCTAATCCATTTTAAGGTTCCTACATCTCCCTAATCTAACCTAATCCAACTGTCTACTGTCCATTTTTCTGTTTTATCAACTACAAAATACTATCCGTAGCCATGCGGCAGCCGCCATTAGCCGCGAGGCGACCAAAATAACCACCCGCATTGGCTAATAACAATGCTGTCCGTCTGCTTGTCCCTATTCACTGATTTTTTCTGCCAGTGTTGAATAATAACAAATGAATTTTGATCTGACAAATCTTGAAAAGTATGAGCGAGGAGATAATGTTAAATAAAATATACGAAACGAGTGTTGAGGGTAACAAGAATAAATGGCGTCCGTGGATAACCTGATATGACAAACCTAATATTGGAGAAAATTGGAGATATTAAAAACAACCGTGTGTGTATTAAAGTGGACTAGCAAAGATTAGTACGTCAGGACAGAAGAGTGTTGTCATCTATCATATCTATATATGCGTGTGCCACGTAGAACCGAGGGCTCCACATCTCCACCGTCTAATTCAGTGGTGAACATGAGATATGAAGTCTTCGCGCCAAACACTTACCAGAATTCCTCACCTTACCACAATCTCCCCTCTGCATTTGTCCCTCGAGGCAAAATAATTAATACATAATAATCTTTATACATGATGAAGGTAGGTAGTGCTATTGAAAGAAGTTATGTTCAATTAACGAATTTAATGGGATTAAAATACAACCTAAAACTATAATCACCCTTATGTGGGTGATGGTCAAAAAAACAAGATCATATAAAGATGACAAATCCTCGCAGAATAAACACTCCGACGACAATAATAATATCGACATGGTTGCTCGACGATGACTTGGCGCGCAAGTAGCCCCAGATGATTTGACTTAACCACAACTCCCACAGTGGTATAAGAATTATTGGTTCTTCAACAACCGCAGTAATAAAAACAATATAAAAGAAACAACATAACCTTTCGACACGGGACGCTGTTTTTCCATATTGAACTCATTCACGTTCCTTTTTGGTCGAAACGTGCTGGGTTACGTGGAATTGACTTTCGGCCGAAGTCATCCGTATTGCGTCATCGTCCAATGTTCATATGAGTCATTCATCCCGTTCCAAGGAGAAAATACAACATTTCTGCAGAAGAGTTGAATACAATGCAAATTAGTATTTATTACAAGATTGGTATAAAATCGATGCACTAGTATATATAACATTTTTCTTACCCATTTGTTAAATAATAAATTATAAATTCAAATTGCTTTGCAATTTACAAAATCGGCCATCTTTGCACTGGATGCTGCCGCACGCAAAACGCGTGGGTAGTCGCCTCCGTCGAATTACGCTACAAATATTCGTTTAATGCTGTTTTCCTTCTAGCTAATCTTTTATTAAATATTTTAAGATACAAATAAATGTTATCGGACAAGATTCAAATGAGTTATTGATAAAAATGTGAAAAAAACGCTCAAAAACTGACCTAAGATAGTCGGATTGAATTTTAGCGTTTAAGTCAAAACATATATTGTCAAAATTTTGAGCGGGTAGACAAAGAATTTCAGGTATGCGTCCATGTATTTGTTTTTACTTATTTTCGTTTGGCGGCCCCTAGACAATGCCAGTGATATAATTATTTGAGGGGCGTTGCGCCTACCTGTAAGTTTTATGACACTATCATGTTCAGTGGATGTTTGTATTTTGACGTCTGTTGATGCGTGAGAATATTATACATTATTCGTAATATTTTTTATTTTTTTAGCAGAAACATTACGGCACATCATATAATTTAATTAAATCATATTTAAAATGAAATATCTATTAAAAATCTTCCTCAAAACGGTTGAAAAACCAAAAACTTGAGGTGGGTCTAAAATGACCCACCACCGCCGGACGTGTTTTGTTTTGACCCACCGGATTGTAAGTGTTAAGGAAAACACGTATTTGAAACTAATCATAAATACAAAAAGAGTGCACTTACTTATTAAAGGGAGATAGAATATAAAATTACATGTGAAAGAGAGAGACAAAGTACTTATATAGTTAAATAGAACATCAAGAAAGACAGAATATAAAATTATATATGAAAGAGAGAGAAAAAATACATATACAGAAAGACACAATATTAAGGCAAGGAAAATACAGCGTTGGTGGACATTAAATTGATTTTAAAAGAAATATACCTAACATGGAACTATTTAACTATATATGTATTCTGTCTCTCTCTGTCACGTGTAATTTTATATTATATCTCCTTCTTTATATATATATGTGCATTATTTTTGTATTTATGACCAGTTTCAAATACGTCCTGATGAAGCTTGAGATAAGCAAAACCGGTTGACGTATAATAAATTTCATGGTTTCAAACAAAGTGATTGTTATTTTATTTAATATTATATGTATTAATTAGAAATATATACATATATATAAAATCAATTTTATCGAAAAATATTGTTGTTGCGCTACCGGGATTCGAACCTGGATCTCTTCCCTAACCGGGGGAGGTGCTTTATCCAACTAAGCTACAGCGGCATTATTTTTAGCGACAATTTTTCGACCTTATATATTACCTTTTTTTGAAATCAATACATTTAATCGTTCCATCATTTGATAGAGCCATCTACCTTATTTTTACAGAATCTCAAATACCTTTAAGTAAATCTGATAAATAAAAAAAAGGTAACATATAAGGTCGAATAATTGTCGCTAAAAATAATGCCGCTGTAGCTTAGTTGGATAAAGCACCTCCCCCGGTTAGGGAAGAGATCCAGGTTCGAATCCCGGTAGCGCAACAACAATATTTTTCGATAAAATTGATTTTATATGTGTATCTTTATAATTAATATATTTAATTAATATTTAAAATATCATAGAAAGTTGACAATCCGCCAGGCAGGGAGAAAATCGACAAATTATCAGAAATATTTTTCGTTCTAAATTACTTGATTTACCTATCCTTGAAATTTGGACAACTAGCTACGAGACACCCTGTATAATACAATTTACACATTCGTGAAAGAGCTTTGATCGTAAAAAAATTGAATCATGAATATCAGAAGACTTTAACTCAACGCCGGCTTACATTATCTGAACAAGATATTTTTATGAGTGCGAAAGAATTGATCTCGGAGCCTGCGTCCTACAATTTATGCGCGCGGATACAATACAATTATGTACGGAAAGATGTTAATCTGGTAAGTGACAGCTTCTCCGTGACGGCAGAGCAGGTGACATTATTCTCGCAAGCAGCACACGTCTTATTCGATTTAACAACAGATTATGGACTTCCGCACTAGCAAACAAGATAAGATTAGAATCCCTTTGCTTCCTTTATTAAATTTTCCGCGCGAACTCGGCAACTCGATCTCCAGCCTCCGGAGCGGGCGGGCTCAGGCGGGAGCAAGTAGAAAGGTACAGTATCGTGTAGCTCGATACATTCAAAGCATTCAAAAAATCAGTCATGTCTAGGCGTGACTAATTTAATTACACACGTAATTTTATTATTTAATCATGTTTTTTCAAAGTACAAAAATCAATACTTTTCAGAAACCGAATCGCATTGTGATATTGTTAACCTTTACCATACTTTACTTTAAAATACTAGTACGCAGCCATGCTGTCAACTTGTGTTACCGTAAGAAATTAAGATTTCCGTTAGCCTTTAAAATGTGAAAAAATGGTTAATGCCATTTAATTTACTTAGTATTGAGCATTAAATATTTAAAAAATATGTAATATTATAATTCGGAGCATTCATCAAGATCTGTATAGGATGTTACATTGTATAATACAACCTTCCTATTTATATATCTTAATTTAATTAGTGAGAAAGAGAAACCATTATATTCGTATGTTTGTTATTATTTTCACTGCAAAATTAATGTGTGATTTTTGTCAACGTATTAATTTTACAACGAAATGAATTAAAAATAATTATTTTTGTAAGATTCGCCGTACATAATTGATTTTTCACTAGTCATTTCTAAGCGTAAATAATTTCCTTCAAATTATTACAGATTCAATTAAAGCGGTAGACCTGTGTTACTGCATGGTTTGGGAAGGGTTAAAGAACTTGAAAGCGGTTATGTAGAAGAATTGGAGAGAGTGTTTTAATGATTAATGCTTATGTGGGCATATAGTAGATGAATCAGAATTATATGTTATGGTATGAGAAATGAGCGACCAAATAATTACACATATTCATTTGAAGATGATCGCGGAGTGTGTGTGTAAGTGGAATCTAGAAGGCAGCAGCCAAAAGGTGCAGCTCACGAGTGGGTCTTATCGTTATTGGCGCATGGTTATTGTGGCGTCGGTACTGGGCATGTTTTTTTCGGCTGTTAGGAGCTCTGGTTTTATACACTAGTATAAGCAAGACTTCTGAAGAATTTCGAAAAACATAATGCAACTATCTTTAGAAACTTAATTATTATCTGAATCATACATTCACTTCTACTTATTTAGTTTACTCTTTGAACTTCGTCATCATCATTTTCACCCCCATACCTTAAGGTCAGGGGTCCAGAAGCACATCTTACATATTCACTTATATTTGTAGTTGTTGACCAATCATGATTCAATCTGTTTTCGTACAGTCATTGCCAAGAAGATAAGTTATTTCTCTGGTATTCGCAAGACATTTACAATCCGCCGTAATTGAGATCTTGTGTCTTAAGTATAGAATTAGCGACTTTATACCGAGGACCTCTCTAATCTCAATACTTCTCACTTGGTCCAATATTTATACTTCTGCTACATCCCTAAGACAATGCATTTGGGTAGTATGAATTCTTGGTCTCCATCATCACAAACATGTTATGCACGAAGTGCTATGGTGAAACCTATTCACAGCATTAAAATCAGTCCAGTCACTATGTGACGATAGACGATACTTTATTTTTCCTCCTTCATATTCACTGACATATAGTGGTCTCAATCAGATGAGTCCAGGGTCTCTCCAGCAAGATAATGAAGGAAACCCGAAAGGGACCCACCCTATCTCGGAATCGTTTTGAGAGTTAGATTCCGGCAGTTAGTTACTAAAATCTTACAGCTTTCCTTCATATTAACTTCAGCCAAATGTAACGCTTCTATCCTTCATTGTGACACTCTTCCAGGTCTTCTTTTTTCTTATTTCATTTTGATTTATTTCCAAACAAAACTATGTGCTCGAGAATTGTATTTTTTGTAAAATGATTTCCAGTTCTACTCCTTGTACTGGCCATAAACTTGATGTCATTAGTAAAACGTAGATTGGTGATTTTACTTCCATCAATTACAAAATCTTCCAGTCACTCTTTCCATGACATATTCTGAGTAAATGTTGAATAGCAATGGCAAAATATTAGAATAAAATAATTTTTGTAAGTATTTTATCGGTCCATGTATATTGTGATTTATTAAAATGCCTACACAGAGACTAAGATTCATAACACCGAGATAATAAAATGGTACAAAACACAGCCACCGGGCGACACAGACGGCGGGGGTAGGTATTATAGGATGCAGTACAATGGGAGACATCAGGGTAGGACTGGTGCCATTGTGTTCCGACGATGAAGGAGACTAATGGTGCCGAAAGTGAGGCGTTCTCATCATGAGGAATGGGTCTGATGAGCGTTTCGCTTAAATCAGCTCCAACAATGGTTGTTTTTGTTAGGCTCTCTGAATGATCCAAATGTTATTATAATTATTATTATTTATTACAGTTGCATACATAATGCCAACCTCCCTGAGTCGAGTCATATCCTAATACTGCAAACATTTAACTCATTTTAATACGTAGGTGCTACTCTGTAATTAATAGTTACACATAAATGCATCACAAAAATGCACAATAATTTTTATTTATTTCTTCTTTATTATATATATATTCCATATTAATTATATTTTTTGCCAAACTGCATAGGAATTCTACGGCGAGATTTCCTTTTTCCATAGTTAAAGTTTAAGATAGTTAAGATATAAAGAATAAAATATGTATAAATATAATAAATATAAATCATACTTTCGAAAAGATAAACAATTTTTACTGGGTGGATACCTAAATATAATATAATGCAACAAGGAAATAAAAAATTAGATAAGAATATATTCCTTTACTTTGCATTTTAAGATGGTCACTGGTGTCGCATCATTTTTTAAATGTTTAATAGGTCTTTATCGATTTTGTTAATTATTCTTAGCACAACACATTCTCTCGTTCTCTCACCGTACACACTGTTCGCGATCGGTACTCTCATGGTTCGTCCCGAGGATCTGGTAGAATAGCAATGGTGAGGATCAGTATTAATATCTCCATTATTTATCAACTCTTCGAATATTATAGCATCCATTCGACAAATTAATTAAAATAGTAAATAAGTAATCATATTTTTATTTATTATCTTTGTTTTATTAACCACTAAAATGAGTTTAAATACATCTACCGGTTTCGAAAAATACCATTTTCTTCTTCAGGATGTCATAACTAACTAAAACATATATTGTTTCTTTGACAACTAAAACATATATTGTTTCTTTGACAGAATCTATTTATCTTTAGTACCTAACTCAAATCATTACTTAATACAAATTTACTCGAATAATTTTTAGGAAAAAATTTTAGAATGGGACTCGTAGTTAAATTTAGTTGGTTGTTTATAATTTTTTGATTAGTTTTACACTCTTTATTTATCTCCAACGATAACTTCCAAATTATGTAATTTGTGACCAACACCGTTTATATGCAAAATTGACAATCCCAATTTTTTATCAAAATCATGACCATTTTCTATCAAATGATTAGAAAATTCTGAAAACCCACTATTGTTCAAACATCTCAAATGCTCCCTTACTCTTATATTAAAATTTCTACCCGTTTTACCAATATAAAATGCAGCACAATCCTTGCAACTAAGTTTATAGACACCAGAATTGTTAAATTTATCATCTTTGTCTTTAGAATTTATGAGTAAATTTCCTATACTATTATTTGTATAAAATGCCGGTCTAATGTTTCGTGGTAGGTGTTTAGATATTTGATTAGAAAAGTTATTTATGTATAAAATAGATGTATTTAAACTCATTTTAGTGGTTAATAAAACAAAGATAATAAATAAAAATATTAATCTTAACCACAAAGATAACATTGCTGATTTTAAAAGTATAATAAGTAATCAGATTGGCTCAAAAGTACAGATAAATTAAAACGGTGTTAAGAATGCATAACAGTTCATTCGCCCAATTTGCTGTCAACTGGTGACTGTTGCTCGCACACACACTGCTTTGATTCTGGACATGTACGCGGGAAGCAACCCACATATTCTCATTTATGGACATATACTCACAAAATATTACATTACTTTACATACATAGTTTGCAGTCAGCTAGAATGTACCAGATAGAGAAAATCATCGAAAATCGACAAATGAAATGAAATCTTGTTACGAAATTCATAATGAATAAAATTGTGTGATTTTGAATGGCGCATCATGATTACGGGATTAGAAGGAATAGGTCATCACCTATCAAGAAATGAAAGGAATCTCAGACATTTCTGGGTATTTATTAGGGTGTAGGTGTTCCGCTGAGGGTTGCTGGTATGGACGACGCCGGGAAGAACAGTGGCTAGAGATACCTAACGAAGCATTCTATTGTCCCTCCCTCGCATCTCTTGCGACCTAGACAGGGTGAATTTCTGCTAGAGTGTGACGGAGTTTCACGACTGCAATACATACATGTAACGTCTACCCTCCCCTTTTGGGGGTGCACGATTTCTATAGCTTCTCTCTTGCTGCCTTCTGAATTTAATGTTATAATTGTACAGGTATGGCTCTGGTACGATGATACCAGAGGCATCCAATAATGGTATTAAGATGTTAATAACTGAATATAATAATAAAAAAAATGTAATATTGACAAATCAAAACGAGAGTAAACAAGTCTCAAAACGATTCGAGATAAGGTGTAAATAAATATTATAATAAAAAAATATACGAAAGTCATTTAATACATTTCACCATTATTTACGTTGTACACATTGCACACTCATGGCACGGCTCTGCACGACACGTGTATGGCTCGGGCACGCAAGTGCCAGAGATATTTTTTTCTAATCCAGTTTTTGAAATATCCCAATGATCCAGTTGAAAATTAAAATTATATACCCCACATGTGTAAAAGAGTCTAAATATTTATTTATTTAAAAAAAAAATTACAAATTAAGAAAAACATTTTTCTCGCCGGTAACTAGACATTTGTATCTACTTTATGTTTTCCAGAAATGTATTACGCATTTTACCATCGACATGTGATCTCATACATCTTTTTTTTTTGTTTTCTGAACGTTACTCTCTAAATACAGACGTTACTCTTTGCCTATTCCCATGCTATTCTAAATACTAATTAAATATATTAATTAGAAATATATACATAAAAAATCAATTTTATCGAAAAATATTGTTGTTGAACCTAGAAATCTTTCAAAACCGGAGAAGGTGAATTATCTAACTATGCTACAGCGACAGTAATTTTGACGACAAATTTTCGAACCTATATATTACACTTTTCAAGTTAATACATCTATCGTTCCGTTATTTGAAAGGCATCTACATTAATTAATGCATTTAATGAGTATTTAAAATATCACAGATCTATGTTTTGAATAATTACAACTTCACAATAAGAATGTGTTCTTAATAAGATCTATATTCGTTTTTAATTGGTCCATTCTTTACATCATATATACAATTTTTGCACTTCTTGCCTGGTACATAAATCTTGCTTCGAACACTTTCTAACATCTTCTGATGCACTTGTCTGTTGGTGAAGCTTCTAACAGAGCTGTCGTTCAATATCTGCTCTACCTGATTGTGCCATGACACTCTCTATTCTACTCCTCAGCTCTTACTATACTCTCCATACTGATACTAACTCAAGGACCTTTTCTTAACTACATCGATGAATTTTGGACTTTAGTTCCATATGACAGTAACAGACTTAATCCACCATATATTATGGGTAAGATACCTAACTAAATTACGATTCCAAAATTTTCAAGGAATATGTGTCTAATATCGACCATGTCAGAGATATAAGCATTTAAAAAATAATAATTATGCAATTATTTCAACTAATTGAAATATTTAATTTATTCCAGATTAAGTATATATTGAATACAAAAAATTAAAGGTAATTTTTTATTGTATGATTTAAGGCCTAAATCAAAAATATTGATTAATAATGGATAATTTCTCAAATATTCATTTCTAAGTACGTAGACCTCAAGCCTTAACACGATTTTGTAAAAATTTCTAATAATAATATTTTCCGTAAAATTGCAGACTTTGCACATATTCCTTGAACATTTTAGACTAGTAATTTAGTAAAGTATCCACTCATAAAATATTGTGGACTAGGTATTACACTCTGTAAGTGTATTAGTATTAATACTGGATCTCTTTTATGTACAAAATACACAAATGTACTGGAATTTTATATAAAAAATGAGCCATGAATATATCAAAACATTTATTTTACATATCTGTGAGCGTTTCGCAGACTCATTCGTGAATCTGATTAAAAGAGTTGAAATTATTTCCTTTTTACCAGATTAACTCGGTTACGTAAATCAAAAAATTTCGACCTTGTTTTTCCACAAAACATTCCACTGGAAATAAACATATTCACGGTAAAGATTTCGAATATATTTTATTCCACACAAATCGCATTCGTTCTGTCACGAAATCGAAATTACTATTCATCGCGTGATTTCGTCGGTGGCATTAAATATTGAGTGATAGACAACCACAAATTGTATGTTGACAACACTTTTCCCATCGCCGTCACCATTTTTAATCTTACTATCAATTCTTCTTCTTCTTCGTGTGACATTTTCAATTGAGGGTTAACGATCAGTGAATGGTAACCCTTCGCTTACACAAGACCGTCCTATGAGCAAAAGCTCACAAATCGGTCGTACAGTTTTGCATTTTTACTCTACATTCCATGCTGTGTTATAGCATTGTTACAATGCAACAAGACATACACCAGACCAGCAAAATATCATTGCAGAGTAAGAATATATAAACAACAATTTAAATTATTGGTCAGACACAAGAATACACTAATGAAACAAGAAGCACAAAAAGAGATCATTGATAATTTTGGCACCGTCAGACAGCGATAATATGAAGCCAGCACTCCCCTCAAGTATCAGGACATTAGAAATAACAGTTTAATCCAGACACCAGACCGACCACAACCGACAGGAATCCAGTCTGGTACAAGAACAGCATACGAGGGTTGCCCCTATTATCATCCTCACCATAAAATAAACAAAATTTACTTTCTTAGAAGCTCCCAACGCGTCATCCACACCTTAATGTACTCCCAGAATAGTTTTAAGTTACGTTCACCTCGCAATTGGTCAACGTTCCGCGTTATAATCCTTGTATAAGATCACCGGCATTTCAAACATTGAACTACTTTTTGAGGGCATTCAGTCGTGATTATTTCTTTCTACCTTTGCCTCACCTATCTTCCCCTGCATAATAAATTATAAGAGATCATATTTCTCATTGCCGAAAATGTGTTCGAAGTGCAAATATAAATTAAATATATTAATTAGAAAGATATACATATAAAATCAATTTTATCGAAAAATATTGTCGTTGGAAAATAAAGCAGATGGCTTTCAAATAATGGAACGATAGATGTGTTCATTTGAAAAGTGTAACATATAGGTTCGAATTTTTTTTATCAATGTACTGTATACTGTAGCATAATCTGTTAATGAACGTTACCCGGATTGGAAGAGATCCACGTTCGAATCCCGGTAGCAACATCTTATCTTTACTATCTTTACTACAATTTTAACTTTTATCTTACTATTTGACGCGATAAGTACACACTTTCGTGTGATAGAATTGACAGATGATTTTGTTTGCTTTATGTTCCAATGCGACACGGATAGCTGTCAGTATATGTTAATATACGACTGATCATGACAACTCTTAATAAATAATATGAAAATAGGACTCACTGATATAAATAGAAATCTAAATTATTTTAGGAAAAATAATTATTCCACACATTTTGTTTTATTACGATTATAAAATATATAAATTAACGTGTAATGAAACTAATGCAACGTAAGTGAGCTATTTTACAAGTCTGATAAACTATCCGGCAGATAAAATACGCCAATTTCATTTTACCCCGGAGATAAGAAAAGTTAACGAAAGATAACTATTTTTTCCTTTTTTCGTGAACTAAATATATCATAAATACGCACGTGACAAAGGCTCCGTCATTTTGCTATATTAAAAACGTGTTTGGTTAAAGCAGTAACGATATGGAAAAAGTAATACTACACTATATTGTGTAAAGTTCGCTTACTATATTCCACACTAATCCATTATTAACGGCACCAAAGTTATGTTCCTTTGTCGCAACTTTCAGTTTACGGCGTACTCGGCTGAAATACTGAAATTATTGTGATATTTCTAACGGCTCGCGTGTTTTGCGATAAACAAAACAAAGTGTTTCGGCGAAAACAGAATTGAAGAGCGATTTTATAATTAGAACCTTAATGTAATGACGTAGTTGTTTAAAAATTCCGACAGCTAAAAGAACTACAAGTCTCTTAATTTCCGTTTCTGAATCGATCAATAGCGTTTCGCTCTAACCTCCGTATTTGCATTCGCATAAATTATTAAGTAAATCACGGTGAATACAAAAATATATAAACACGAATGATAAGCCCGGTTGGGGGTGGTTTATAATTCCACGTACATATTCTACGTGATTTGATGTGGCTCTGTACCAAGGCTCTTCAGAATTTCGCTCCGACCTCCGTACTTGCATTTCACCGCGTAAATACTACACGCGTAATCACTATATCGTCGCTCAATAAAATCAGTGCTTCTCATATAAATAAGATGTTTCAATAGCTCATGTTACTATCTAAATATCATTCTCTTCTTATCAAGTAAATCGACATGAATATAGAAATATACAAATATAAAAGATAAGGCGGCTTATCATTCCACGTACATAATCTTTGTGATCTGATGCAACCAAACACTCTGTGCCAAGCAGCCACTCTTCTCCTGCGTCGGAAACGATCAATAGCGTTTCGTTTCAACCTCTGTATTTGTAATCCATTTTTTTCATAGAGCCCTTACGAACCCCGAAGAACCCACCCTTTCCCGAAACTGTTGCAGGAGTTTAAAACTCCTAGTGGGATAAAATCCCGTGGACTGTATCGATTAAAATTTTGTTTTAGTTGACGCTACCCGAATTGGATTCAAAAAGGAATAATGGCAGATGGATCTGGTCTACCTTGATCTTAGTCCTGGGTTGGACGACAATTTTCACATCCACTTGAAGAACGGAGATATTACTGCACTTCCGGATGGTGTAGAACATATCGAAATGCAATCTGTTCCCACGTCTGCGAAATCCCTAAGTAATTAATTGGCCAGAACAAAAAAGATATATTAAGGTTATTGGAAAGACGGAATGCGCAGGGAGTCTCGACTTGTGTCAACAACTCCCTTTATCGGTTCCACGCTACAATACTATACTAACGCTATTTTTTAACTATTTTAATATAAGAGCAAAACCGACACTAATGATTAGTCCGTAAGTCACGAATCAAAACAAAGTTACGAGCAAAATTAATCTAATCTTCTGGTGCCCTTTAAGTGCTGTTTTTATTTATTGTAGTAACAGATACATGCAAACAATATTAACATTAAATATAACAAAGAGTACAAGAAAAAGTAAAAACAAATATCATATAAACAAATTATACAAAAAAAATAACAGTACTACCCCGAACAAATAATAAACAAGACAGTGGAACACAACAAATATTTAAGGGCCAGGTATTTAGACTCTCCCAAAGGGAAAAAAACGGGACACAATTACCCACGAAATCATTGTATTCCTAATTAAATCAATTTAATGCTTGTATTTCAATTGCTAATGTCACTGTCTGAACGTCTTCCTCTTTCTACCAAGGTAAATACACAAATATACGAACACAAATGATAAGCAGACTTGCGTCGATTTACCTTTCTACATACGTAATCCCTCTGATCTGATGCAACCAAACACAATTTGTACATCATACTTCCAAAATAGTATGGCAATAACAAATTTAAAAATTCGATACTGTGAATAATTTGAATCAAATGCGCGGACAATGGCGCCTTCATCGCTCAGCCAATAACTAACAAGTTTAGAAATATGACATAGCAGTTATTTTTTTTCAAAATGGTTTGTATTGTGGTAGTGATAATACCATCGTTTTAATTAAATGATATACCAGTGTGAATCTAGAGATATAATACCTATAGAATTTATGTCACATTAAACTTTAGGATAGTGAAAATAATGATAATCAGCTTGCATCTCTCCACTATTATATATAGAACTCCCCGAGGAGTGCTAATATTATCTTCGACAAATATGTCCCACCCATTGCCACTTCAGCAAGAATTTTTTTTGGGAAATAATTTTTTTCTTGGTTTTCTGGCGAATTTGAATAACAGTTGTTTGATCTCTAAGAAATGTTCCAAGCTTAGCCTTTTTCATAGCTATTTGGGCAGCTTTAAATTGGTGAATAGCATTGACAGTGAGGATCCAAGTATCGACTCCGTATGAATAACTAAATACTGAAAGCAGGCTTTTTGTATGGTTATAGGTTTCCACTAGACCCATTTATGACAGAGTAAAGAATGAAGAAATAAGGAAATAATGTAATGCTAATTTTAGTATAGTGAGTAAGATTAAGAAGGGATCACTTAGGTGGTTTGGTCATATGGAACGGATAAATGGAGATAAAATAGTAAGAAAAATATATGATGCAAATGTTGAGGCACCAGAAGTAGAGAACTGAGGATACTAGACGATGGTCATGTTAGAAGCCTCAATAATCGGCGAGCTTGTATGAGAAGATGTATGTATGTAGCAATAACAATTTACTTAAATAAATTCAGACAATTTGTAGGTAGTCAATATTATTGTAACCTGTCACCTATCTCACATACGTCCTCACATATTTCAATATAATTACGATCCATAAAACACTCCTCGTTACAAAAAAACGCGAGGATATTCGGATGAATATTAGAGTATCCAATATCTCACACAAATCAAATCAAATACATCATCTTCAAAAGCTTCTGCAAGGAGTCAGATATATTTACATCAACATACTCTGCATGCACATAGTTCTCCAAACTCCTACTCTCCCATAGTATTATTAAACATGGTATTGCTAAATACGTGATGAAAAATTATCACAATTTGTATAGTGTGTGACTTGAAAAATTACACTCCTGTGGACGCCGCATTAGAAAATTTAAATGCGTGCGGTGGCCATGTGGAGATGTGGAGATCTGGCATTACAAAATCTCCGTGCCAATAGAATGCGAGCGAGCGATCCCCTGGCGACGAATGTGAGAAGCTTAACACTATCGGCCACTTCTAAGCGAGACGAGACTGGAAAGGCTTCCACCGCCCCAGACCTTAGCTCTGGCCGGCAAAATGAAGACTTTGGAAAGGAAAAACTAGTGGATGCCGGGGGGATGGCTAGAACAACGCACTCGGTGGGGGATCGTCCGAAGGCTCCGACATTGAGGAGATATCCCGGGACACACTGTCGGCTGTACTGCACTATAAATAAGTTATATTTATGAAATTAATGACATATTTTAATATAAATACAAAATTTAAATGTCAGAGATTTTTTTTGGACAAATTTTGTCCCGAGTTTCGTCTGTCTATTTTTAAATTAATAAATCGCGCGATAGCTTGTCACAAAATCAGTCACGAAGCTGGGATATTATTATATTTAATAAAATACAAGCATAATTTAATTTGTGAATTGCGTAGGAGTTACTCCAGACCTTTGCTAGGTTGATCAAAAACGAAATAAGATATTAAAATAGCATAATTAAATTTTTCGATCGCAAGTCTATCGAATGTAAAAAAAATTAATACCGAATTTGTAATATGTGGCTTAGATGTAGCGTGTTGTGTATGTGTCACCAATAAAGTGATTATTCAATGTTGAATGTTTTCCTGACTACAGATCAGTTTAGAGGTTATGAATTGTGTTATGTGTCTTGTAAAGAGAATGAAACGTATCAGGAGGTATATATTGTAATCCCTCAAATTGGTAATTTTTTTACTACTCGCCGCATTTAAATGCGGTCAGAACTGCCCCGCGCGTGAGTACATCTATACCGGAGGTACGACACCGAACGGCAGTCACTTCTCCGCTAGGAGGCGCGCGGTTTGGCATGTTGAGCAGACCTGCCGCGGCGGCAAATCCAAGTCGTACTCAATCAATCAAGAAATAAAAGGGTGAAAATCATATCTTGTGCATACTAGTGCACGATTTGTGTAATATTATAATATCTAATTTTCATTGTGTTCTCTTCTAATGCAGAAACGACAATTTCCTTTTTCTGGCCACGGGGTAGATGACCTGGTATTTAATGTCGGTGTCACAATGCAACTGGGGTGGATGATAATTTGGGATGGAACAGTTGAAGGTACCCTGGCCATCCGTCATCGGGCACATCCAGCGTGACGGCCGCGATTCTGTACTTTGGAGGATTGAATGGAGATAAGATCCCGTGGACTGTATCAATTACAATAATGATTAGTTTATACAATCCGAATCGGATTCAAGAGAGAAATATCTGATCTTGATCCTGGATTAGATGTCGTTTTCACCTCCAGTTGACTCGTATATTTTTAGTGAAGAACTGAGAGATCACTCCACTTCCGGAAGTGTTTAGAACACCACCTCTTCGTGATCCTAGCGTTACGCACGGCGCTGCTTTTGGACGGTAAAAAAAGAACACAGATCTTGACAGTTCGGGGTCGTAAGCCATTCTGTTCCCACGTTGGCGAAATCCCTAAGTCATCAGTTGGCCAGAGCGGGATACGTATATTAAAGTATATATTGGAAGGACAAAATGCACAGGGTGTAGGTACTCCACTTTCATCAACAATTCTTTTGGTAAAGATTTGTATTACTTCATAGTAGAGTTTTGCTGCCGGAATTGAATCAATTGTACTTTGGTATTCATTATTTACCACATCCTTTGTTATATTGTATTTAATGCCGGAATAGAGAGATCATTATAATTTGATATTAGCTTTTGTATTAAACAAACACAGTGGAAAATTACCTATTTCATTATACAGTTATAATTCCCTTACAGTCCGAACTGCACAACACTTTATATATGTACCACGGGTGAAAGAGAAAGGTCATCAGCTGAAGGTAAGTGAGCAGGACTCATTCCTTACATTGATCAGCTGGTGACGGATGGAACGATGCGATGGGTCGCTCCGTTCTACCCGTAACAATATATATGTATATGTGCGAAGGGTACCCGCAATTAATCTCCGTGTTCAATATGTAGGAATTTCGCGTGTATGTATCTAGGTATTCGTGTGGAGTATGACAAACAGTAAAATAATCAGGTACTAACTAACTCGATGTTGCAGAGTGCGACGCGGTAGCTGCTGGCATAGTCGATACTGAGAAGAAAATAAGTTAGAATGGCGTCCTGCACAAACTTGCGCGCGGATATTTATTATGTATAATCTTCAATTTTTATCAGATTTCATTTAGGAAGGGCATGAAAGATATACATAGAACGATTTCATAATAATATAAATATATATACTCGTATTTAAGTATTTGTGGATATAATACTGATGGCTGCTTCATTTATACGATCACCATATTTGATTACTATTTTTCTTTGTTGTTTATAAATTTATAACCTTGCCTCTAACTTCAGCCATAGCTTTGAAAAGTATTTTAACTTTAAAAAACGATATTCATAAATATAATATTTCTAAAATCGTGAAGAAAAACAACTCTATTGTATACAGTGCTCAATATTTTACAATTTGGTATATAAAATCTTGAAGTCAAGATTACGGAGACAAATTCGCATTAAAACAAATTAACAAAATGTTAAAAATAATAGAGTTATAAACCATTCAATTTGCAGTACATATGAACAATTATCGACGTTTTTGAAACATATTGAGATAATGAAATCAATTTATTTTATTTTAAATAATATATTTAATTTACTCACATGCTTTGAGGCTTGAGCTACTATTAAAAATCAAGTTTTATATCAAAAACACAATAATTTCTTATTAAATAATATTTATATCGATCATTTTAAAGCGTGTGTTTTAATTGGATTTTTTTAATTTCATATAGCTGATTGATTGATCGCTGATAAGAAAATATATTTCGTACATGCAAGAATTTTCTATATTAACGCAATTTTGTGGCACGCTGAAAATAAATTTAATGGTCGCGGTCTTTCTTTTATAATGCTTGTATTTTATTAATTATGGCGAATAACATTCAGTTTATTAGTTTTACATTAGTGTTAAGGTTCTATCTAAGTAGTAGTTTAAAAAAAGTAAAATCATCGAGTGTATAACTTCTGATATAAATGAAATGCGTAAAAATCGTGAAAATATGATTTTTTTTTTAATGCGCTTGGATCATATTTTTAATTAATACAGCAACCCAGTCATAAACTACTTTGTATCTTCTCCAATTTCGTTCCAGTAATATAAAGACTTTCAATGTAATATTTTAGTTGTATTAAGTTTTAACCCAAAAGTCTCACATGTGTTCACTACTTAGTTCAGCAGAAGTTGTAGATCCTCAATATTACTTACTAAAAGTACCGTATCATCTGCATAATGCAGGTTGTTCAGAACCTTTACATTTATAATAAATCCTTGAGTAGCTTCTTGAAAAGCCTCATTGAATATTTCTTCTGAACATAAGTTGAACAGAATGATAGCAGACGCCAGAATTATCAATTCATTTTTATTAAATTTTGGACACATTGATACAACTTTATTATTAGGAGAACACATTCTTATTGTGAAGATGTAATTATTCAGAACATAGGTCTGTGATATTTTAAATATGAATTAAATATATTAATTAGAAATATAAACATATAAAATCAATTTTATCGAAAAATATTGTTGTTGCGCCACCGGGATTCGAACCTAGATCTCTTTCCTTCTTTCCGCCATCAATTTTTTCAATTTTCAATTCATAAAAGGATTTTTCCTACATATCTAATGTCTGTTTTGTTTAAAATAATAAGTCGGATATATATACAGAGTGACCCAAATAAAGTAAGAACATCTCGTAATACATAAGTTATTTCAAAACATAATATAATTAATCATAATTCTTAATGTGATTTTTTTTGCGCAATATTTAGCTAATCAGAAATCATAAAAACACCCCATATTGCACAATCTACTGGGTTTAAATCTGGACTGTTCAGTGGCCACATGTCTGGCTCGATGAAATTAACATTTATTGTATTTTTGGCTGTGTGAGATGGAGCTCCATCCTGCAGTAATGTCTAGCTATATTCTAGGCTTTGTTTTGAAACTCTTTGGTCATTTTCCTAGCACCCTAATGTTTTTCAATTCGCAAATTTTTGACCAGAATACGGTCTTCTGCAGTGATTTTTGTCATTCTGGGCAACACTTTGAAAAAACCAAATATAAACAATGGGATAATTAATAATCAAATATGGCGACCGGAAATTGTCGAAATAAAACGTAATATAAGTAAATAGGTAAGTAAGTAAATTAGTAAATAGATAAACTAATTTTGATGTAATTATATCACATTTTACGAAATGTTCTAATTTTTTTTGAGCCATCCGGTATATCTTTCTTTTAACATTTATTTCTTCTCTATGAGAGTAAGACTCGTGTATAGAGAAGGAGTATATACGAGAGTGGATAATTTATGTTTCAGTTAGTCTGTGTACATATTTTTTTATTTCAGATACAAATTTATAGTAGTCTGTAGTTTTTCTAATTGAGATGGGGAGATTGTTAAAAATTTTGATGCCTTTATAAATATAGTGATTTTGGGTTGCGATATATTTTAGTTTTGAAATATCACTTTGGTCCCTAAATCTTGTAGATTTAGAGACCAAAAAGTTCGCTTCGAATATTTAATTTATTTTTAATTTTAATAATTTGGATAATTGAATTTTTTTTGTACACGTCTACTATTTTAGGTACTTTGAAATCTGTGAAGAGTTGGATACTTGGATAGTAATTTATTTTTTATTTGTAAATTTAAAAAAAAAATGATACCTTATTCCAATGTAATGCTTCGGTTCGGTTTAAAATGTATCTACGCGTGACACACAAGCAAGCACTAATATTATTCATAAGAAAAAACATAAAGACGTTATAATTATTCGTTA
Organism: Eubasilissa splendida; assembly: GCA_031772225.1. Lineage (NCBI taxonomy): Eukaryota > Metazoa > Arthropoda > Insecta > Trichoptera > Phryganeidae > Eubasilissa > Eubasilissa splendida. The sequence goes on from CM062849.1 coordinate 33,230,415, forward strand.
TAATTTCAAAGCATCTTTTTGCAAGATAAAACACGTTTCAAAATGCAAAACAACTTACAAACATTTTTACAATTTTGCTGTTACAGTAAAAGTTCTCCAACCTGGTCCCGCGAAATTAATTATCAAGAATAATTTATGCACCGGCCTTCTCAAAAAATCTCGACTCGGAACGCTCTTGAAGTTTTTCATTTGTTTACGTACCGTGTCTAAGCATATACTAGTTTAATTACTGCCGTCTCTGGGTGGAGATTTTTCGCTCTACGGAACTCCGAATCTGATTCCGTTCTAGGTGACCGTGAACGGTCAGATCGCTCAAAGAACACGTCATCTTCTGCATATATCTTATATTATTTTATTTTTCACACACAGATTACCAACGGGTCATTAATGACCCTGAAAAATAGTTACAGTATTGTGGAGATCAATCTCCTTCACAATCATTATCACCGCCGACGGCCCCTGGACGCAACTGGGTGGACAATAAGGCTTTCATCAGCCTCATAAACACGCCCGGTAACATAACATAGCGTAAGATAGATATCATGTGTTAATATCATGCGACTGCTTTCCAATCAAGCTCTCTAGTAAATGCTTTTCGGTGTAGACTTTTTATTACATATTTCTCTAACTGTAATTGCGCTCAGGAAACAATAAACTTATGTCAACTGTAAGTAGTTTTTCTTATTCAATATGCTCTGACTGCACACACACACATTCCGCAGTCATATTCAAAAGAACTGGGTGAAATATATGGGGCACTAGGCACTCACATACATAACCTTATAATTCTTACAACATATGTACTGATTAATAAATTATCATAAGCAAAAGATTGCAACGTCGCATATCGCCAAAGTATGGTATTAAGGTATAATGTAAAAATATTTTAAGAATGGAATACGATAATTCTGGTCATAAATCGGAATCACCGCAGGGTAGGGAAGGAAGTAGGGAAACGTGGTACAGGATGAGGTCGGTGAGGGGATAGGGGTTTTAGTCGAAGGACCAGTGAATTTCGGGAAACCGGAATTCGGAAAGACTGCTCGCCTTTTACCTTGTAAATGACGCTTCCGTAATCGCAGCAGTCGCCGCCGAGATCACACAAATGGTACTCGGATGAGTCGATCTCCGATCCCAATTGAATACAGCTATGTCACGAGTTCGCCCACGGTACAAATAAATAATATCACTGTGCATATAAATCACAGGATCACAAACAATACAGTGCTGGTGCGCTGGAGCTGAAAGGTCCACACCGCGACTGTTATCGTGATGTTGAAATTAAACAAATATCGGTCAAGTTGACGTCTGCTGGCGCCAAGGTTACAGTGTTTTATACGAATTCGGAACAAAGGGAATAATATCACATCTTACATAAGACACTTTTTGTATGTCTGAGAGATTAAAAACACTAAAAAATAAAAATAAAAGTTATGTCGCAACTTGTGGTGTGGTGCGTGGGTTCCAAATCAACGTAGCTAATCACGTGACATGCGACAGTTCTTGGCGATAAAAGCGAACTTGGTTTATGGTAAGTCGTCATCCACGTCGGTCTCTCATGACTGAGGATAATTCTCAAGTTGAACTCTCGCCCTCTTGACTAAGAAGTGCCTGTTGCCTTTTCTACTTGGTCATTCCAACGGGTGAGGAATCTTCTTCTTCCTTTTTATCCTTCTACGTAGCCCACCACAATAAGCTTCTCCAAGATGCACAAAAATTGACGGATTCATCTTAGGTTGAGGGTCTGTTCTTAATGTTCAGTTCCTCCAAAATTGAGACATTCGTGCGCTTCGTTATCCATGGGGAGCGCAACATTTGTCTCCAGTATCACATCTCAAAAATATCAATTTGTCTTCTCCCCATTGATTTCAGGATCCAGGATTTCACAGCATATAAAAATATAGATATTATGGTAACAATTCGTTACACGTTAGAATGATGAATAATAATGATAGTTCACTTCCTTAATTTCAAACCATCATTCGTGTTCAGAAACTTCAGTATTCAACTTAGCTTATAGTGAGAAATAAATTATTAAAACAATTACTTACTGACACAAATTAAATGTATTAATTATAAAGATATATATATATATATATAAAATCAAAATATTATTGTTGCAACCGGAATTCGAACCTGAATTTCTTCCAATCCGAGTAACGTGCATTAAACGATTATTCTATAGCATGACAGAGCATAGCCGAAAAATTTTCGAACCTATATGCCACACTTTTCAAATTTATACATCTTTCGTTCATTATTCATCATTGCATTATTTATTAGCCATCTTCTTTATTTTTACAGAATCTCAAATACCTTTGAGTAATCCGATAGGAGACTATATGTATTAATTAGAAAGATATATTTTTCGATAAAATTGATTACCGGGATTCGAACCTGGATCTCTTCCAATCCAGTTCAAGATTCGAATTCCGGTAGCGACAACAATATTTTTTTTCTTTTTCAAATAATTATTTTCCTGCATGTTGTGGAGAACTTCATTAGTAAGGAGTTCCTGAAGAATTAAGACATTAAATTTTTTTTTTAAATATATATTATTTATATTTTGACTTTGTACTACACATACACACACAATTCTTGAGTTAATATCACTACTAGTTTTGGGAAGAGTAGTCCTTCTTATATACAGGTGTAAATTTACACCAAAATAGGTATATATATTTTTTTAAATAAAATACTTCACCACGAAGTTACTGTCAAACCAATCAATGATATTAATTAGACATTCATTCGTTTCAGCACATCTCGAAGGCATCGAGCATATTTGTTTAATTCCTTGTCCTGGTCCATGTTTAACTCCATTCAGAGCTATGGAGAACTTCAAGGTTCTAACAAGTCGGACTTTTAAGTTCATTTAGCGGTTCTTTCAAATCTTGGTCAACTTCGATAGCAGACTTGACTCGCTCCCTTCTTTTCTTGAGATGAGAGATTCCAGGTAGATAAAATCATTAACCACTTCCATAGTCAAGAAGAATATTGATTCAGGGAATTTGCTGAAAGTGATCTACATTGAGTATTTGTATCATACTTCTGTTTATTTCAACACCCAATACAAAGTTATTTTCTTTAGCTTTCTACTAAAACACTTCTTTCTTATACATCTAGTAGCTTCTTCATTAAATATTAATTCGCTTTAAAATAAATAAATAAATAAATAGATTCCAGCATATTTAAAAAATTATTATATTAGGTATCAGTGTACAGTAAAATACCAAATTTGACACTTATTAAAAAATATAAATTATCAGGCGAAAATGGAAACGAATTACATTCAGGTCCAGTGACGTGCGCGAAATGGCTACATTATTCAGGCAGGCCGCGGCCGCTCGCGTGTGCGAACGTGTATATCTATTTCCCCATTACACGTACACACTGATATATTACACGTCATCGAGTAAAGTAAGAATAAAAATTACGCCTATTATTATAAAAAATGTGTTTTTAAAATATAAAAAAATGCTAATTCAGCGCTGCACCGCACGTAATTTAAATTAATTAATTAGTCAGTAAACAGGTAATAAAAAATCTTTATTTGAAAAGATCGTCGACATTCAAAATCAAGTATTAAAACAGATTTTTTTTTCAATACCGATAATTGAATACACTCAAATTATTAAATAAAAAAATATTGCGTTAGTGGTCGCTTCGCGGCTAATTTTGACCGCTGCGCTTTTTACATAAAATTTATTATTTTAATGAAGAAAATAAAATATAATTCTACACCAAATAATAGAAAGTAGACCTAACTCTTCCCTTGAATGCTTTCGACAGATTATTATTCTTGGTTTTCCTATTAATAATATGATCACGTATGCAGAATGAAAAATCACCACTAACCTGGATTGATAGTAGCTGTTTCTCTGCCCTCGCGGGTTGGTCTGATGTATTGTTCTTCTTGTGCCCCGATCTCCGGGTATTATTCCGGCCGGCCGAAATACGTACTCCCGGAGCTACTTATAAGGAGATGTTTATCTAGCGAGGTACCAACCGTAATTGTGCTCCGACCATGGTTTGACAGCGATCCTTCAGTCGCAGCATCGCGGACCACGGACGCGGTAGAAAGTGGCCGAGAAATGTATGGACAAAAAAGGCCATTTTTTCCGCGTCACAAAAACATTCCGCCCGGCACTCCGCACCACTGGATTTTCCACGTCACTGCACCAACGGACCGCCGCGTGGAGGGGGTAGCGGGCCGCTGCGAGACTCCGCCCCCGCCGGCGCGCAGACTATGCCGCACTTAGTTTTACTAATAATTAGTCTTAGAAAATTATTTAGAATAAAAATGTAATGAAAATAAAAAGAGAATGGAAGGGGCGATCGCCCGGCGATAATATTATGCACCTCAAAAATCATTTAGGTATTGAAAACGAGTTTTCCAAGTTTGAGGTGCGATAATTAATTCCCCGGGCCATCGCCCCGGATAAGACTTATCAGGCATCGCGAGGAGCAATAAAAACTATAAGAAAAAATACTCGCGGTGCCTGAGAAAGTGAAATTATGAAGAGGAGAAGAGAAATGCCGGAGAAATTCAGAGTCTGCCCCGAAAGCGACGATATAATACTACATAAATCAATCATACCAACAACAAGAAAAACCAGGGGTGCCAATCGAAGGAATGAGAATGTGCGTAAACACTAACTTTGTCAATAATAACAACCGAAGAATTATAGTAATAAAATATAATATATTTATTAAGAAATTTACAATATAAGTTTAGTGTTAAGATCCATAATTATTGAAGCTAAATAAATTCGTACACCGTATGTAGCAAAAAAAAAAAAAAATTATAATATTAAAAGCATTTTAAGATAATTAAAATCTAGCATGAACTTATAATAATTAATGAGCTTTAATTTCGAAACGTTGAATTGGAATCATTTTTCAACACAGTTACGGATACAAGTATAAGCAGTAAATGTTCTACAATATGAAGCGTTGGTTAATAAACTCATCTGGAAGGCTGCCGCGAAAGAAATGACGCGCTAGGGCCGGCTCGCTGAACGGCTGCGGCAAATCATATTATTGTATTTTGGGGATCGGTACCAGGCGTGCTTTTGAGGTTGATGAGAGCCCTCTTTTACACCCAGGTATATGCAGGGTGCGTGCAGATTGCGGAGGCGATAGACCTCCACAAGAGTAATGAAAAGGTATATGAGTAGAGGTGGACCAATTGTGTTTATTTTTCCTCCTACTCCATTTAATGAATACCTCTTGAATGTCTAAAATAAATAATTAAGCTCTCTACAAATAACTTTTTTTAGAATTATTGTCTATTAGAATTTTCTTACTTTGTTATCCATTTTTAATATTTTTTTAGTTGTTTTATTTTATTAATTAATTATGTATTTACAGATCGTGTTTTTATTTAAATTGTAAAGCGATACCCTCTTCTAGTTTTAAGAATTTATTATTGTATCGCACAGAATTACTGACCGAGGAGGCGCCATTTAACTGATATGATAAGACACGTGTCAATAATTTAAAGGTGTAATCATCGGCGTGGTGCCAAAAAACCCGTGGGATAGATATCAGGAAAACAAAGACGTTACTTGCAAATATGACTATATGTATTGTTATGAATCTGAATAAAACAGAGTATTCTGCAGGCGGAAGCCATTCTTGATTTTGCCGCCGTAGTGTACCTGTATTGAATATATTTTATGTTTCATTTCTTTTGACCTCATAATCATCATCATCATCATCGTCTTTTGAGAGAAGCTGAGATCGATGAACCATCCTTGTTTACATTATTGTTTCCTATACGGAATACTTATTTATTTAAGAAGCTGTGAACTATTTGTGTGTTTAATATTTCAAATTGCTAATTAAAAAACAATAAAAGACACACATTAATATGATCGATATATATATATATATATTGTTTAGTAAAAAAATATAATGTTTTTGATAAAAAACTTTATTTTAAATAGTAGATGAAGCTTTACAGCATGTAAGTAAATATAATATATTATTTAATATAATTTATATTCACAAACACAAAGTGTTTTAAAAACGTCGAAAATTGATCATATGTACTGTAAATTGAATTGTTTATAACTTTATTCATTTTTAACATTTTGCTAATTTGGCTCAATGTAAATTTGTCTTGTAAATGCAATAATTTTCTATATTAACGCAATTTTGTGGTACGCGGAAAATAAGTTTAATGGTCGCGGTCTTTTTTATAATGCTTGTATTTTCTTAATTATGGCAAATAACATTCAGTTTAAAAAAATTACATCATTATAGGTATCTATTTGGACCTAGCCAAAGCTTTCGATGTTATGTCTCATGCACTTCTGCTACACAAATTATCGGTTTTGGGAATTAGGAGAACGGCATTGGCATGTTTTGAATATTACTTGAGTAACAGGATGCAAGTAGTCAAATCAGGCGAATATTGCAGTAACACACACAAAATATTTTACGGAGTACCTCAAGGAAGTGTTTTGGGTCCTATACTATTTTTAATAGATGTTAATGAAATGTGTACTCCAACATGGAAAATGGCAAAATAATTTATTTTGCTGATGGTACGGTACTACTTTTTCAAGATGAAACCTGGGAAAAGGCTCAAAATGGGTTAAATCTAACTACAACATGGCTTGAGAAAAATCTTTTAACGCTTAATGCTCTGAAGACAAAATATTTGTGCTTTTCCATTAATAAAATAGTAGGAATAACTTCTCACGATAAGTTGGTGGTTCATATATGCCAAACGAAAAATAAACCTTGTAGCTGTACTCAACTACAGAAAACGGAGAGTATACGGTATTTAGGAGTACAAATTGACCAACACTTAAACATGAGAAAACATATTCAGTATCGTGATCGTATCGAATAAGAAAGCTTGTCTATTTTTTTAGGGAAATCAGAGAAGTACTCGAAACATCCTTGAGAAGAATTGCACACTTTGCACTGTGCCACTCGCTAATAAACTACGCGATTGTTAGTTGGGGTGGTGCAGCTAGTAGTATTCTAGAGCCTGTAAGTAAAGCCCCAAAAAAGATTTTGAGAGTTAAGAAGAGTTAAGTTAAGAAACCCTTTCGCTATCCTTCAAATGAACTCTTCAAAGAATGTCACGTCCTAGACATCCGCCAAATGTATATTCTTGGTATACTAAAACACTTTTACCGGCATAAACAATATTACCAGCAAATTATGCACCCTCACTTAACAAGGACACACGCTAACTGTCACTATCTTGTGCCAAAACTAAACAAATCTTTTGCACAAATATTACATTTATCTCTAGCTCCAAAAATATACAACGGTCTAAATGCAAAAGTGAAAGATTACAACCATAGTCTTGCATATTATTCACAAAAAGTGCAGTTCTGGCTCCACGAAATGGGGAGAAATTACGCCCAAGAATTTTTAAAGGTCGAAACCTGAGAATAAAAGTGCTACAACAGTATATTGAATTACCTAATTGCATCTCTTGATTAACTGTTTATATATATATGTATTTTTTTTACATTGATCATTGCACTTTGCTTACTGTTATACCGGAGGAACACTGTCTGCTATAATACGGTAAATTACTAGTGTAGCAGGCAGGGTACCCAAATATATGTCTTACTTTTCTTACTGATATGTTGTTGTATAAAGATTGCCTATATAATACCTAAATAATAATTTAAACAAAATTAAAAACTGTTGTATGACTTCTGATATAAATGAATAATAAAAACTTATATTTTTGGAAAAAAATGCGGTAAGTAATATGATTAATTACTCAAATTATTGTGTACATACTCCTTGAAATCGTTCGTTATTCAATCTGCTATACAACCATAAAATATTGTGGACTATGTCGTTACGTACGTTACGCACTCTTTAAGATCATAAGCACCCTTTCCTTCCTGTGCCTTTCGTTCCAAATTTTACTCAGTTGCACTCTATGATCCTGAGCACCCCGCCCCACCCGCCCAGACATCTCACCCTCCTCCTGCCCGGGCATACCTGCGCCAAATAAGGACACACTTCCTATACATCATGTTTGCCGGCCATGGAGCGGTAGTTTATTATAAAATTATACGATTAGTGAACCGACGTGTGGGAGAACTTTTACCGAGTTATCGGTAATTGTAATGTCGGCAAATTTGTAAATCCCGACTCTAGAGGATTTATATTCGCATACACTGAATAAATAGCATCAAACGTAAGCAACCGGCCGACAGCGGAGCCGGATCTAACTTTTGTATTTTTATCTACTTATAATATGTAAATATTCCGAAGCGACAGAAGTGCAAACACAGCAGAGTTGCCGGAACTTGAACAATACCCTCACAGATGTCTCAGCATCCCTGGATCCTGGCCGAATTTACATACATTCCCCGTAAACTTTGCCTCGACTACTCGCCATTATCTCCTATCTCCTCAATTCCAAATCTAGGTAAAACGTGTAGACTGACATTTAGTTGGGACAGTTTTCCCAGCTTAGAGAAGAATTAAACCAAAAAGGTATTTTCCGTAAATAAAGAAGGAAATTGTAGAAAAGAGAGGGATGTAAATTCACAAATCTCTACGCCGGGGGTAATTGAGGGAATGAAAAACAGAAACTGTTCTCATCATATTGGCCAATTCTAATGACGTCACCAGCAAAATCTTTTTTTTTTAATTCTGTATTAACCATAGTATTAAGTATATAAAATGATAATGTTAGAGCACGCCACCGCTAAAAACGTCGACCGATATTATCGGTCGTTCAATGAATCAAACGTGTTTAATTTTATCGTCTGTAATAATCGATCGCGACAAAATTGTAAGTTGTTAAGTTGCGCCGCGATGTATTGTTATCTAGATTTATGTGGATACCGGACGAACTTGAATGGTTGACGAGTGCATAGTTACGTGTGAGGCGCCAGCAAGGCTCCACATGCTCAAATTTACCATCCCTAAACGTACTATTTTAAATTATTAATCACTTACAATGTATCGTGGATGTCTATCGCCTAATTCTCCGTGAATTTATTTCCAATGTCCAAGTTTTGATGATAGTTTTGGTGAAATCTCTGGTGAAAACGTGGTTGTTCGTGATCAACTTAGCACACTTCGTCCTTTACATCTCAATTACCATTAGTTTGTCCAGATTCTCTTTAGATTTTCTATTAATATTGATACGAGGGTATCAATAGGACTCAGTGAAAAACAGTAGAAAAGGTTAAAAATATGTTTTTTATCACTCGCATTACTAGTAATACTTTTTATATTACTAATTTTATAAATCCCAATACCACATTTTATCATTATCCATAATACTGAACCGTTATTTTCTCACTGTCAAATGCTGTATTTAGCTAAAATTTATGCAAAAATTCATTGCTATTTAATTAAAACTCAAAATAATAAAAAAGGATAAAAAACGTAAAATTTTGTCCGGCCCCTGGGACATTCAAACCTAATTTGATTCCTTAAATACCAGAATGGTAGCCCGGTTAATTATAAACATGAAATGAAATGGCGCACTATTCCGGGAATAAAGTGAGAGCCTGTTATTCCCACTTCAATAAAACGGGACCTTGCCCCTGAGAGAATTAGGAGCTGTACAATTCTGTACAACTTCCGCACAATTTCGTATTACTTCTGTACAATTTTGTATAAAACTTGTGGCCCTCGACTTCAGATTTGATTTATTCTTCATTATAAAATGAATCTTTCCGCAGAACCTTCAGTTGTTGAAATTTTCATACATTGTGTCCATTATTAAGAAACAGAAAATATAAACTCGATATTCTTTTTTAAAAACCTGAAAAATCTGAACCGTCTTTAATACAGTCTAATACTATGATAATTAGTGCCGATTTGTGTCATAGATATTCAGATTATTTAATTAATATATAAATAATCAACAAATAATCAAAGGTATTCCGCGAATAGCACGATGAATAAATTTTTCAATACCACAACACATCCAATCACTTCAAGCTTTATCTATGGTAGTAAACAAAAGATTACTCCAATTCCTTCTCTTTATTGTGTTTTAAACACAGGCAAACGAGGATATTTGGTTTTTATTATATCACATTATATTTATGGTTATTCAATTTTGTACCGCGTGTTTTAATTGAGATTAAAATTGTTACGATATAACGGATGAACCCGTCACCTTCAGCACAGACTTCGGCCTAGTTAAGAAGACAATTAACATTTCGTACATTGTGAGTTAACAAGCTGGGGTGGCTCCACACCTTCACCGGCTAGTTCAGTGGCATGCATGAAACGTGGAAACCTATCAGAACTTCTTACCTTACCAATGATTTCCCAAATCTGCATTCGTCCCTCGAGGTAAAAAAATAATAATTTGAAATAACAAATTGATAAATATGGTTTTTTCATAATAAATAAAAACTTGATTGTCAAATGAACAAAATTTAATACATTGAACTTTACTTAGCAACAACTATGAAATTGTGATCAATTTCATATCATAATTTACATTTACGGTAGCTTAAACAAATATATTTACAGACCAAATACTCTTCCGTTTCATATTGCATGATTGTACTTTCATCCTCCGAGGCCGTACCGAGATACATAACTCAGTGCGCCAATCTCCGATCACAGCAGTGACATCAGGGTACAGCATGCATAGTATGGCTTCTTCCCAAATATAGCTTGACAGGGCCACATCTTTCCCCATCCAGAAGCATCAGGGTCTTGCAGGAAAGGACCTAAACGATACAATAGTCTGATTTTAGGCCACGTGCCTACCCCAAGGTGAAGAAGACTCTGGCAGGAATTAACCTTCTGCCAGGATCGATGGTAGATAACCTATCATGTCGCCATCTAGTAATGGCTCCGCTTACCTGGCTGGAAACAATTTTATCTCCGTGTTCTTTGACTCTTTCTACAGATTTGAAATATTTCCGCCGCGACAGACATTACTGCTGCCTCGCTCGGTAGGGCCCCGATCGACGTCTGACCGCAGAACTCTGCCTTCCCGCAGTCCGGGCGGGCATGCATAGATTTATAATTTTACAGATTGGTTATCACCATTTTAGAATAAAAATTTCCTAAATGAATTTAGTTTTCGGAACGAGTACTCAGCTGTAACGTTACAACATATGTATTTATAATATTGTATCTGAAATGTTAAATAATTTCAAAGTTAAATAAAAAGTCAGCAATATGATAGTCAAATATGAATTAAATATATTAATTATAAAGATATACATATAAAATCAATTTTATCGAAAAATATTGTTGTTGCGCCACCGAGATTCGAACCTGGATCTCTTTCCTAACCGGGGAAGGTGCTTTATTCAACTAAGCTACAGCGACATTATTTTTAGCGACAATTTTCGACCATATATGTTACCTTTTTGATATTAATACATTTAATCGTTCCATCATTTGACAGAGCCATCTACCTTATTTTTACAGAATCTCAAATACCTTTGAGTAAACTGATAGCAGACGCCATTAATTAAATTTTGGACACATTGATACAACTTTATTATTTAGGAGAATCCCGGTGGCGCAACAACAATATTTTTCGATAAAATTGATTTTATATGTATATCTTTCTAATTCATATTAAAATATCACAGACCGTCTGTTCTGAATAATTACAACTTCACAATAAGAATGTGTTCTCCTAAATATAATAGTTTATAAAATTAAATTATCATAGGTAAAACTTTATGATGAAGAGGACCCTGAAGAGAACTTGAAACTTGCGGAGGTACACTGCGAGCCGTCTCTCATCCGATTGAGGACCAACAAAAAGACCGGCACAACATATGACCGGTGTGCATGTTTAATGTATAAACCAGGCTTAATGGAGTGTGGACTTAACCTACGGGGGTGCAAAATTCCTCAATCTACAAAGCATAACATGGATGCCTGCTCGAGCTACGTTTGTCCTGGGGGTATTTCAGAAGTCCACAAGGAAATCCCAGAGGCGCTTAACTGAATATGAAATCGTCCAGTTCTACTTTAACTATCTTATACCTTACATACGAAGAAAAAGTAACAATTTATTCATTGCATAATTGTTTTCCTTTCACGGGCACTTTCACAACTTCTGATAAAGTTTTGTTTGACTTACTCGACGAATACGATTAATAATTTATTTCTCGAATGCTAATTAGTGCTACCTCATAAATAAACTGAAGATTAACATTAACCCGCTGACGTCAAGATATTTTAAAATCTACCGATAATTTCATACAACAAAGATGACTTGAATTATTTCGGATATTTTTTTGCCAATTTCCAAGAATTTTGTGTGATTTCAGCACCTTACTTAATATATTGGTATTATATTAGATTTTTCCAAAAATATTAGCCGATTTTAATTTTATCTATACTATTTTGAAAGAACTTTGATAAAAGGGCAATATTTGTGCAACTGTTTATGTTTGACAAAAATAAATCTGTTGTATGAAAGAAAACTATATTTTATTAAGAGAACACATTCTTATTCTGAAGTTGTAATTACATATATTAATGAGAAAGATATACATATAAAATCAATTTTATCGAAAAATATTGTTGTTTCGCCACCGGGATTCGAACCTGGATCTCTTTCCAAACCGGGGAAGGTTTACAGACCAAATACTCTTCCGTTCCATATTGCATGATTGTACGATACTGAACTCAGTGCGCCAAACTCCTTTGTTATCATTTTTATGATGAAAAAGAAATCAAACCTCTTTTAACATGTATAATATGTGAAGGCACATGTCTATGAGTCGATAAGGGTACGTGCGTACTAGATGTACAGAGTCTTGAAGAATGGAGGCATTCGTTCGTTTTGCAGTATACGCGTGATGCTATATATGTGACTCCAGCACCACATCTCGAAGAGGTCGAGCATGTTCCATTCATTGTTTCTCAGGGTTCATATTTGACTCCATTCGGAGCTATAGATAACACCAAAGCTTAAATCCATTGCATTTTTAAATGAAATAAGATTGCTTTGTATAGTTGTGTGAGGTACAAAAGGATGTACATAGAAGGTAGCTGTCAACGAGATCGAACGGAGCGCGATGGATCGGGACTCGTGTCAGTTCGAGCGACAAGGCGGGACTGGCCACAACACCTGACCCTCGGGTCCAAATGTCGCCTATATTTTCGGTTAGCGTGTAGTAGTTATGTTGGCAATGGATTTTTATCGCCGCTCTCATAATTCAAATTGTAGTATCTATGGTCTCTCTATTTAGTCTGGCTATACCAATCATGAGATAAATTATTAAAAAAACAATTATTATTGATTTACATACAGGGTGGAGTTTTTTTTTCAAAACATAATATAATTAATTATAATTATAATATGTTGAACCGACGACCGTAGTATACCAGTTTCTCTTTCTATTTCCCGTGGACTTTTGTGACTGTGCGGATTATCATCTTGACTGAAGATTGGCTCACCTACCCGCTCAATGTTCTGTTGAGTTCTAACCACTTTCGGGCCAACGTTCCGTTGTACCGTCGTTGTCAATTTATTTGATAATCCGACTGACACTAGCTATACTCCATGCATAGTTTTGAAACTCTTCGATCATTTTTCTAGCACCAAACGTTTTTCAATTCGTAAATTTTTGATCAGAATACGGTCTTCTGCAGTGATTTTTGTCATTCTGAGCAACAATTCAAGAGTACACACAACATATGGTCAAATGAACTACAAATATTTTGAACCTAAATTATTTAAAAGAATGCTAAAAGATTTAAATCAATTGAATCATCCCAAGAACATGAAACTATATATTAAAAATTGGATTCATAATATGGGTAGAGCCAGTATTGGTGTACTCACCCAAACATATTGACTTATACATATATTAATTATTGCTACAAAGTGATCCCAAAATTAAGTCCACTTTAAAAATTGCTCTTCATATACACCTTTTATATACTACTTGTAATTCTAATTAATTGAACAATTGCTTGTAAACTATGCCCGTCTCGACACAGACTTTCTCTAGTAAAACGGGCACAAAATAAATAAATAAATTTGAAAAAACCAAATATAAACAATTGGAAAATTAATAATCAAAGATGACGACCGAAAATTGTAGAAATAAAACGTAATATAGGTAAATAAATAAATTAGTAAACTATTTCAGTTGATATAGTTAAACTAATTTAATGTTATCACATTTTACGAAACGTTCTCACTTTTTTTGGGCCACCCTGTATATAACCAACTTTTCCGGACGAATATCTTTCAAAATTGTCAAGGTGTTAAATTATATCGAGTGTGTGATTACTGACGACGGTAGCGGCGAACCAGAAATCAAGCAAAGAGACTCGCAGATCTAAAATTCAGTCCACTGTGTTGTCAGTCTCCTGGCGCCACAAGTCTGCGTTGTTTTATTATTTCGCTTTTAATACCACCCGGACTGCCTGCAACCGAGTTAAAAAGAAAGCCTTGAAATAAGGGGGGTAATCTGAAAAATGGCTTTGAATGAAAATCAACGATTCCTTGTTAACGTCGGGAAAGACATATTGTATTGAATTTTTAAACAAAATATGCATTAGTAAGCAGACGGAGCGTATAACTTTTCCTTGATCGATTGCTGTTATAATCTTTTATTGTACACGATTGCATTATTTTTTTAAAACAACTCAAATTACGTGAGGTATTTTTTAAGTAAGTACCGTATTAAAAAAAAAAAAAGCACAACTCCACTTTTAGAACACTTTACTTTCTTCGGACGCTACACACCTTAAACTACTTGTCATAATGAGACATTAATTTTTATGCACCTTCGTCATAGAACGACGCCGCCTGGGTTGAAAACCGTATCGTACTTCGTCTTTGAGTTCATCATCGTTATCAAAACGATTGCTACCGAGGAACCCCTTCAGTTGAATAAAATATGGAAATCACTTGGCGCCAGAACAGGATAAAACAGGACACACTCGGCGATGAATGTCAGCTGGTTTCATGTTTCGTGCATTCGAAAAACGAATCACTGTGATCGCATCTCACGGTCGGCGGTTGAACATTTCAACCACTCACTACAAAATGACCACACTATGGGAATGTCTCTAACGTTGCATGCGGTGAGTCAACAGATGAAGGAAACCATTGCGCGTGCGCAACATCGCAACCGCAGCGCTACACCGGGAATATCCGACAACGGAACTTACTTTAAAAACGTGCCTCGTATATTATCAGCACAGACTGTATAAAAAATGATGTATCTGAAATACAAATTAAATGTATTAATTAGAAAGATATACATATAATATTGTTATATCCCGGTAGCGGTACCGGGATACGAACTTGGATCTCTTTCCAATCCAGGGAAGGTCCAACTATGCTACAGCGACAGTACTTTTGATGACAAATTTTCGAACCCATATGTTTAATATATTCAAATTAATACATTTATCGTTCCATTATTTAAAAGCTATCTACATTGTTTTTACGGAATCTCAAATACCTTTGAGTAAACCGATAGCAGACGCCAGAATTAACAATTATTTTTTATTAAAGTTTGTACCTTTTTTTACCTTTTGTAATTTTGGACACATTGATACAACTGATTAATTAATATTTAAAATATCACAGACGTATGTTCTGAATAATTACAACTTCACAATAAGAATGTGTTCTCTTTAATAAAGTATTATTGTTTTAGTACTTACAAACAGATTTTCCAATTTCTAAGAATAGAGTTAGATATATTTATTTTCTGTAGGAAAAATATATCATTAAAACAAAAAAGTTACTCATCCACCAAATTAGTAATTTCGTCGTGAAATATTTTAATAAATAATAATATTTTACGTATAATAAACAGAATAGAATTGTGAATTCTATTGTTCAACCAATCGAATGACATATTATTAACACACGACAACCCCCGTGTTGGACTTATAAAAAGCATTATCAAATGTATTATATTAGATTTTTTTATTATAAAAAACTAATAAAGATATTATTTTTAAAATATAAATTGGTTATTTCTAAGTCTTGTTCATTCATTCATTCATTTTTTTAACAATAATCATATCACATTTAGTTACATCTCGAACATAAATATAATAAAACCAGTGTATATCTTAAAAATATACATCGTCCGGTATTTTTTCTATTTTTTTTAATTTTAATATTAAGAAGAATTTAAAAAAAAGTGTGTAACGATACTACCCATCAGTGGCAATTGCCAAAAAATATTAAAGTTTTTTTAGCTTTTAAACTCGCAGACTTATAAGCGAATTGAAAAATAAGTTAGGCTAATTAAAAAGTTAAATTTTCAAAAAATGACCAAACTAAAAGAGTTGTAACAGATAGAGGAGAAGAAGAAGAAGAATTAAAAGAAAAGATTTTAAAGACACAATGAACCTTCAGACGTCTGCGAAAAATGTCATAATGCGGATAGAACGCCCAATAACTGAGAAATTTAGCAAAACGTGTGTGACAAAATTGGTTACATATAAACATATAAACATCGAGAAATAGGGCTTATTATTTTAATATATATGATACTTAAATCGTATTATAAAAAAGAACAAAGAAATACAAAATTCAGTTAACTGGGAAGTGAAATATCGAAATTAAAAGCAAAAAATATAATAATAAATAATTCTATAAGCATTAGTATTTTTAAGAAGTAACGGATAATTCAGTAAATATTCATTAGGTAAATAAATACGATATTGCATAATGAAAGGCACTAAGAAAAAATAATATTAACCCTTCACTCGTACGTGATAGAATATTAATTTTATTACGTACTTAATTTGTGTAAATTTTTGGTGGAATTTGATATAAATGAGTAAAACGGGATACAACGGATTTTATGAACACGATTATTTTCATATTTCTTATCAAATATTAATCAAATTTTTTTAATAATTAACATGCTTAATATCTTAACTAAGTTCGCTTAAAAGCCTTTTCCGAAATCTTGTTTTAAAATGGTGAGTTTTAAAAATCTTTAAAAATTCGTAACTCTGTTATTATTGAACATAGATAAGAAAGTAAAACACACACATATATTTAAAAATGAAATCTACTTGACAAATTATAGACACCTCATAGAGACGAAGCTATTTATATTATATTATATGTGAAGTATAGAAGTATGGGCTTACGTCCTGTCTTCGGTGATCACTTTACACAATGTAACGTTCACCAGTTTACCTCAACCTCCATGTCTATAAAACTTTGAAAGTTGTATATGTAGAAGAACTTTGAGTATTTAACTACAATTAATGAGAATCTTATTCTTATGAGTATGTATGAGATATCTATAATTTGTTTAATAACAATGCCTTTGGAGGTAAAAATCCAGTAATTGTGTATTCTTGGACATACTCAAATATTGTTAATGATACTCGTGTTGTTAATGTTACTTTTTTTTCTGGCTAAAGCCGGAAAAGATTTTTGAAACCCGTTTTTTTCTTCTAGTGCCTGTCCAGTCATCGAATATTACTTCAACACTTCAGCAGCTTGAAATAGTTGTGAACTTTTCAAAATAATGCATTATGGTTAGTATCTACGATGATCTCTGAGAGCCGCAAAGGTACATGTACACTAGATACATCATTCTAATTCAAGTACCAAAATATGTATGTATGCGCTTTGAGTATATATATATATTTTTTATTATAAGATATAATGAGATATAATACATTTTTAAACATAATCAGTATTAATATATATTTATTTTTTTACATTTTTTTCTTCTCTATGAGAGTCAAGACTCATGTATAGAGATGGAGTATATAAGAGAGTATATAATTTATGAATCTACTAGAGTGTATACATATTTATTGATTTCAGATACAAATTTCTAATGGTCTGTAATTTTTCTAATTGTGAGAAGGAGATTAATTAATTTGATGCATTGATAAATATAGTGGTTTTGAGTTGTATATTTAAGTTTTGAAATATCAATTTGGTCTCTAAATCTTGTAGATCAGAAGTTGTTTCTAATATTTAATTTATTCTCAGAGATAAATCTCATCCATGGACACCGGCCATGTGCCATTAGATTCCTCGCCTTGAATGTCCTCCATCTTTCAGACGTAATAAGCTGAAACAATTACAATTATCGGGTTTTTATTAAATAATTAATTATCTTTGTCTTTTATCAGTGAGTTAAATATATTATTTAAACCAACCGGTTTCAAAAAATACACGTTACTTCATCAGAGTGATAAAAAACTAAAACCATATATCAATTTATGTTTTGAAAATTTAATTTTTTTTAACTTTAGGAAATTTGTTAAAAAATACTTTCAAATAAATCTTGTTTGTTATGGTGATGAGAAATTTGATAATGTGGATAGAACTTGTGGTTAAATCTACTTACTACAATCTGCATATACTTGAGTGCAAGATGAAGCTCTCGTTAATCTCAAAAACACCCCTGGTGCCGACCCCCAACAGACAACAATAATATTCGCCACAGCCGCTCGGGGAGCGCGTCACTTCTCTCGCAGCCGTCTTCCCGACTAATTCATTAAAAAACGCTTCACATTGTAGACTTCTAACTTGTATCCGTGACTATGTTTCAAGCATCAATAAACATCGTCTACTGTAATCATTTATTGTTCATCCTGCTCTGGCCACATATTCGCACATGCTAACGCACACACCGCACTATAACTCAAACGAATATATGAGTACTCACGCTAAAGCACACCCCGATCTTTCAATATGTTGACAATTGTATATACATTAAACAAAGTAGTAAAAATAATTTTTTGGCTTAATAGTTTATTTATCCTTTTGCTTCCAAATCATCACACTGTCATTAGTGACCTCATCAATCTAACTCATTTAAATATGATTTAAATATATTAATTATAAAGATATACATATAAAATCAATTTTATCGAAAAATATTGTTGTTGCGCCACCGGGATTCAAACCTGGATCTCTTTCCTAACCGGGGAAGATGCTTTATCCAACTAAGCTCAGCGACATTATTTTAAGCGACAATTTTCGATCCTATATGTTACCTTTTTGATATTAATACATTTAATCGTTCCATCATTTCGAACAGGTTCAAATCCCGGTGGCGCATCAACAATATTTTTCGATAAAATTGATTTTATATGTATATCTTTACAATTAATATATTTAATTCATATTTAAAATATCGCAGACCGTCTGTTCTGAATAATTACAACTTCACAATAAGAATGTGTTCTCCTAAATAACTTATTTAATTATCTTATAATTCGTATGTAGACCCACATATAAAAAGCTTCAGTTTTACTTGAATAGCGCGTGATTTGAAATCCTAATCAAGGCATCCAATATTGCAATTATTTATCCGTCCAATCTGCGACAGT
Organism: Eubasilissa splendida; assembly: GCA_031772225.1. Taxonomy (NCBI): domain Eukaryota; kingdom Metazoa; phylum Arthropoda; class Insecta; order Trichoptera; family Phryganeidae; genus Eubasilissa; species Eubasilissa splendida. The sequence continues at coordinate 33,249,708 of CM062849.1, forward strand.
AATAAATAGGTTTGATTCGTATGCAGCGTTGCACCCGCCGCATTTTTTGTGCATCGGAGTTGGAGAAAATGAATTAATGCATACAATTTCCAATTTGCCCTCCACCGCCGTAGCGGGCGTGTGCAGCCGTGTACGTACACGGCATGTACACGTGTGGGTGCACGCAATCAAATATTTCACTTTGCATTTATGAAAGCTTTTTGTTGCAAACACGTAGCGACCACTGCGGAAAAACTTTAATACGCTTAGCCACTGGAAAATACGAGTCCGAGCCTTCGTGATTGAAAAATATACTTTATGAATTTTTATTTTACCTGCGTTATTGAAATGTTATCCTATACATTAATTTTTGTAACAGAATTTCAATTCTGACATAACTAAAAATAGTTATTTAACTTTTTATTAGGAGAACACATTCTTATTGTGAAGTTGTAACATTAACATAGGTCTGTGATATTTAATGTATTTGTTCTGAATAATTACAACTACACAATAAAAATGTGTTCTCTTATTAATAAAGTTGTATCAATGTGTCCAAAATTTAATAAAAATAAATTGATAATTCTGGCGTCTGCTATCAGATTTCTCATAGGTATTTGAGATTCTGTAAAAAAAAGGTACATGGCTCTTTCAAATAATGGAACGATTAAATGTATCAAAAAGGTAACATATAGGTTCGAAAATTTGTCGCTAAAAATATCGTCGCTGTAGCATAGTTGGATAATGCACGTTCCCCGGTTTGGAAAGAGATCCAGGTTCGAATCCCGGTGGTGCAATAACAATATATATTTTTTTAAATTGATTTTATATATATATATCTATCTAATTAATATATTTAATTCATATTTAATTTAACTTTTTTTGGAAAATGGACGCATTTTAAGTCAATCGTTTATTTTATGTCATTTGTTATCATTAATATGATTAAGACGTTCAATGTACGCATGGAAAATGAACTTTTGATGAATATCAGTAAGTTGCGACTCCATCAGTTTTGATTCTAGATCGCCCTCACAGCTTAATCTCTCCAACCAGATTTTCCGTTGTGGCAGTCTTCTAGGTCTTCTTTAGACCAAAGTTGTTCCCTGAATAATCACCATTTCTAGGCAGTCACCTTAACGCATAATATGTCTGAAGAATTGGAAGTCAGAGATGTCTGTAATAATAATTAACATACCTTGGGTCTCTTTATTGCTCGATTCCTAAGTTGCACAAAAAGTGGTACAGATAATTGTAAATTTAAGTATGTGAAAATACATAATATAACAATGGAGTTGCAGGCGATCACGATCAGTCGCGACAGTGGATTGGCGTGGTCCTCAGTTCTCGTCCTTTGGCGACTCCTTCAGGCTCATCCGCGACCCGCTATCGCCGGTGTGCTGGTACCTGAATTCTAACAAAAAAAATTGAAACAATAGCAGATTATTAAATTTAAAGTTACGTCAAAAAAAAAGAGTTTATCAAAGCGATTTTTACGAATCCACCGCATCCATTGCGTCCAATAACACTGGTCACAGTGACGAAAATTTCACTCTGAATCTCGGCGTATTTCCGTACAACGAAACACATGTAATTTAGAAGTGATTCGAGCCAAACGAACAATGTGTACTGATAGAAAATAGGCTATGGGGTAGGAACAAACTAAAAACTGATGACAATATATTACATTTAAAAATAATCATTTTTGGTCAAATATGGAAGTATATGTGTTACGTATACGCATACGGAACGTATATAGACTACAAGCGTGAATGTATGGGACAAGGGATAAAACGTAGGTGAGAGATATGTAATACATTTATATTCTATAATATCTATTATTAATAAATTCAAGTTTGTGAATTGTTATATATATATTAAATTTTACTTTATCTAATTTACCTATACGAAATCGGTTTGATTTATTAAATTCCTTATTTACTCTACAATTATTTTATAAATCCTGTAACTGACAGCACGTTGCTATCAGTTTTATATTTTAATTGGATTGTAAAATATACTTTACAAAATAACTAATTATTTAGTAATCAAAGTAAAATTTACTACTCGAGATATTCTTTAAATTTTAACTAAAACGTCATGTATATTTATAGAACAACTGAAAATAAAAATATACAACATAGTCTAGATATTTACAATTTTTTTCAGATTTGATAAAACTTCACAGTTTATTATTGTTAAACTGACCGAAATTAAATTCGTTTCTAGAAAAATATTCTTTTTTTTTAAGCAAATAACGCATATTTTATAAATGATTGTTTTCGTTAGCATAACACAATGAAAATGTATGATTCACTAACGATTCGTTCAAGCGGAAAGGCTTCATAATTTATCGTTAATTTTTCCACAAATACGTGGATTTAACGCACAACTGCCTTCCCCGAGATAGCATCTTAACGGAAGAACGGAACATTTTCCGAAGAAATTGCCTACTTCAAATTGGGAGCGGTGTAGGGGTGGAAGAGTGTTAGTTTATTGGAAATTATCATTAGTGTTAACTAAAAATAAATTTCTTTGAGTTTTCTTCAGAAAAAACATTTGTGTCGATTCTAAATCTAGTTTGGAATGACTTATTGCTGTTAATTTCCTTAATAACATTTTTACTATTGATAAATGGAAGTAAGTTATGGTTAGATGATTACAATCAAAAACGGTCACCACCTAAAAACCAATTTTAGAAAAAATGGAAAAAAACTATTACGACTTTATAGAATTGACTGGTTTTGAAATACAATGAAATCTCAAATATCTAAACACCTACTACGAAACATTAGACCGGCATTTTATATAAATAATAATATAGGAAATTTACTCATAAATTCTAAAGACAAAGATAATAAATTTAACAATTCTGGTGTCTATAAACTTAATTGCATTTTATATAAAAGTAAAGGAGCATTTGAGATGTTTGAACAATAGTGGGTTTTCAGAATTTTTTAATCATTTGATAGAAAATGGTCATGGTTTCGATAAAAAATTAGGATTATCAATTTTGCATGTAAACGGTGTTGTTCATAAATTAAATAATTTGGAAGCATGTAAAACTAATCAAAAATTTAATTCTAGTAATTTTGTATCATCAAGTAATAATTTGAGTTAGGTAATAAATTTATTTTTTAAATAATTATTGTTTTTTTAAATATAGATTTTGTTTTAAAAAACAATAACATATGTTTTTGATTAGTTATTGACATCCGGAAGAAGAAAATGAAATTTTTTAAACCGGTAGATGTATTTTAATTCATTAAGTGGTTAACAAAAGAAAGTTAACAATTTAAAATAACAGATAATTAATTACCAAGAAGTATCTTTTTGGCAACTCCGGAACAAGTATTGAAGTATTATGCAGAGACTGCGCTTCTGATTTTTCTAGGGTAAGGGGTTGAAAATAATTAACATTTCTACTTATTTAGCGACCTCGAATTGAAAATAATGATGACGATGGAGATTATTCATTTTTTCTGTCTCCCCTCGGGTTTATGGAATGTCAGGTACGCACATAATGAGGAATCTTCCATCCGAGAAGAATCCATCCTATCGGAGCCGCTGGACCTTAATAAATTTGACAACCTCAGGCTCAGACCTCATAAACTCGATGTTTTAGTGACGATGCTAAATATTATTATCGCAAATTGAATCAAATAACCTTTTAAGAATTTAGCGCTCAACAACTTAAAATTTTATAAAGTCTATAAAGCTTCTGTAAAGTCTATAAAGGTTTCTGCTACGTATGTAAACACTGATGTAATAAGTCTTACTATCGACACACTGAATTCTTGAACCCATATTAGTTGACCTGTTCTCAGCTTTAAAAACAGAGCAGCAACACACACCTACGACTTTCTAACGTAACGGTGAGGGACAATGGAAATATATGTGTTGCGTAATGGCATAGATGCCGGAAGAAACAGGATTCGGAAGGAAGTTCCACTCACCACGATCCCGTTCTCCTGGCACCTCCAAGGTGGACTGTAACTTTAGGTGTTTGGATACTATCTCCTGGTCAGGGTCTTGACTCCTTCAGATTGCACAAGATGGTCACGTAGACACACGTCTCACTCTTTATTATACTGCAAAATCTTTTTGTAACCGTACCGGTTCAGGGTCGCCGATCGACTGACTCGGTGGCCGGTGAGGTGGAAGGTACAGTACATCATCCTCGCTCAAGCAGAAATATATGTCCCAAACAATATTAAAGTGCAAAAACTATATTTCTCGCACAAATGTATTTAAAGATTATACTTTTTTTTAAATACTTTATTTATTTAAAAATCACATCCAAAATACAGTGATGATAACTTAAGTTTCGAGTTATTGTTTTTAAGGGAAAATTTTGAGGGCTAATCACAAATATTTTAAGCGTTTAACCTGGCTGATTAATATAAATATCCATATATTTGTCATGGGACATTTTGAGGACTAAATATGAATAAAACATTCTTTGACCTAATTGGGTAATCTAAACAACACAAGAAGGATTTGTGTCAAATTAATATTATTTGATAAGCTTCCTGGCACATAGCATGCTATCGTTGGTGCATCAAAAAGTCATAAGTATGCGCTAGCTCTCAGATTAGTATTGACACATGAATTTAATTTTTTTATCACAGCACAATAAACGAAACGTAAAGCACTATACTATCAGCTCCAATTCTTTTGACACTTTAACCATTCTCTCCTACTCCCGTTGGTACAGAAAAATAATCTTATTTATGGAAAAAATACCATCAAAATGTCGATGAACGAGTGTTTTTTTAATGCATGCTTCACGTTGGTTCAGCGACCAGTTGGCTTATCGGCCAGACAGTCACGCGACCTGCTTCGTAGTCAACTACTCTTTATCGCTGAAAATTTTTATCACCATACGTTTCAAAATCGCAAAAATGCAAAATTAGACCAGATTTTTTAATCAACTCTGACGCTAAGTATTGTTGTTTATCTGAAAGCTAAAAAATTATTACTACTAATATTAGATAAAATATAAGTTAATTGACAACTTTTATCAGTATTTTACATAAAAAGTGAAATCAAATAACATTTCTTTTAAAAATACATTGCTATTTTAATTGGATTTTTTTATAGGTTGCAGTAGGAATCACCCTTGAATTCAGTCTTGGCTACATTGCTAGAATTTTATCTGTGTTTTATTATACCCTATTTTATGTTTTGAATTGAATATTTCTTTTACGGGTGCTAAATGCTAGACTCATAAAGATTATATTAGGATGCCTGTCATGGGATCATAAATATTGTAAAATTGTGTGTATTTGGGACATACATTTGTTTGCATACATATTTATTCTTAAATATGAATTAAATATATTAATTAGAAAGATATATATATATATATATATAAAATCAATTTTATCAAAAAATATTGTAAGCTATGTTCTGAATAATTACAACTTCACAATAAGAATGTGTTCTCCTAATAATAATGTTGTATCAATGTGTCCAAAATTTAATAAAAATGAATTGATAATTCTGGCGTCTGCGAACAGATTACTCAAAGTAAACTAGTTGGCTTTTTCAAATAATGGAACGATAAAATGTATTAATATCAAAAAAAAAGGTAACATATATGTTCGAAAATTTGTCGCTAAAAATATTGTCGCTGTAGCATAGTTGAATAATACACCTTCCCCGGTTAGTAAAGAGATTTAGGTTCGAATCCCGTTGATGCAACAACAACATTTTTCGATAAAATTGATTTTATATGTATTTTTTTCTAATTAATATATTTAATTCATATTTAAAATATCACAGACCTATGTTCTGAATAATTACAACTTCACAATAAGAATGTGTTCTCCTAATAGCATTTTTGTATTAATTATTGTCTATCCCCAAACAAAGGTTTCAAAAAGCAGCTACAATAGCCGCCCGCAGGACCTAGCAGAAATCAGTTGCTTATCTGCTAGTATTATAAATTATAATAACAATAGATTTTGAACGTTTTCTTCCAGAATGTGAAAATAGAACTAAATTTTTATCGGGAAATATTTTGTGCTTCAATTAAAGCTTATCTCATAGAGACAAAACTATTTTTTATTATATTTAATAGAAAATATATGGAAGTATGGAAGTGTGTTCTTGGACATATTCAAATATTGCTAATATAATATACTAATCAAAATAAGAAGATATATTTAAAAAATTGAGAAATATTGATTTTTCACGCATATTCTAGTATAATATGTTAAAAAACATTTTGCAAGTAAAGAATATTGCTTTAAAATAATTTCAAAAAAATCAGATTCTCATAGTGATGACATATATGCAAATTTGGTCCATAGATGGTGATGGTGTAGTGGTACCTGAAGAGAGTCCACACACTAACATATATATATATATATATAACTTTCAAAAATTTGATAAATGTATAGATTGAGGGGTGAGAATTGGTGAACGTTATAACGTAAACTCTGTAATTTCCCCACACTTCCATATATTTTCTATTAAATATAAAAAAAATTGCTTTGTATCTATGAGATATCTCATATTTATTTAAAGGTTTTCTGTTCTGTCTTCTAACTTTTATAAGAGTTATATAATTTTGGTGCGAACATCAAGAAAAATATTTGTGTAAAATCTCGAATTTGGTGGTGAGGCATTTTATTTGTGGCGATAATAATATACATTACGTAAATAAATCTAGTATTGCGATATTTAAATATGTTGTAAATCTATTAACTGAGGTTATATAAAATACCAAGAATTTAAATAGCAACAGGTAGAAGTCGAATCTTCGAAGATATACACAGGCAATAACGAAAATGCTTGGGTATTAATTATTACCTGACGACTTAATGGATAGTGTAATTTAATCAATTCTAAAACAATTATAAGCCAACGGGTATTTGAATTAAGGTATGGGCTTATTAACTTACTAGCAAATAACCCATTAAAATTAATTTGTGAGTTATCTATTGATCTCCAATGTATGCTTTAATGGAGTGTTGCGTAGGAGTATTAAACCATTAAAGCCTCTCAAACATTTTTTAGATTCCTTGTGACGTGGTCGCCTGTACGTGACTGGTAATCGTCAGGATAAGACGCCATACTTTCACACCACCGGCTTGCTCAGAGGTTCATACGATGGGCGTGAGTCTTTGGTTACAGAATTTACAATAATGTCTTGCCTGTTACTTCAGCCATCATACTCAGGGAAAAATAAAAGATTATTAAAAGATTTTAATCACTTAATTTAATATAAAAAAACCTATGAATAAGTATGTAGAAAGCAGTAAGAGATCTATTACTAGAATGTGATAAGATTAAAAGATTAGATTGGCAATTTTTGCCTCAATAAAAATAATTAATTTTTGAATATCTAAATCAACAGATTTTTGTGCAAGCAATAGTGTGATAAAAACACTTGACTTTAAAATCTTCACCTAAGAAATAATATTACACAAATTTATCACCTGACTAGTTTTTCAGGTTAAATGTATATGATGATAAATGCAAGATATACATATAAAATTAATTTAACATTGGTAGTAAAGATAAAGAAGATGACACACAATACACTTCTTTTCAAATTTAATATATATTTACATACTGTTATTGAATATATAAAATAGAAAACATTTAAGATGTTTGAGACGTATGGAACAAGTTCCGCCCCAACCTAGTATTCCATATTGTAATATTGATTCAACCAATGCATGGTATATCATTTTAAGAGTTTGCAAATTACAATATTGTCTAAGGATATAAAAGTCGAATAAAAATTTACGTAATTTATTATTTAAGTGTGTTATGTGTTCTTTAAAGTTTAAATTGAAACATGACAATTATATTTGTAATAATTAGAAATATAATTTTATATTTTATTGGTTGGCATGAATGCGCAGGCTCGTCTGGAATAGAGTAACTTCAGCTGACGACCTTTCTTTCCCCTGTGATAAATTTATAGTGTTGTGTAATTCGCACTAGGAATCAAAGCTAATCAATAAAAGAGGTTTATTTACAACAGGTTGAGGGATTAAATTCTAACATAACAACTCATTGACCCGAACCGTTTTCTTAATAGTCACATTTTGGTTAAACACACACTCAAAAAAGGTTTTCGACGCCTGATTTAGGGTCTAAAACAAAGATAAAGAATAATAAGTACATTACGAAAAAAAATTATATCATATTACGTAATTGTAAAAATATCATACAATAACGATACAAAATTTGTACATACAAGTACTCCTTGAACATTTTCAATTCGTAAATTAGTTAGGTATCCACCCATAAAATATTACACCCTATATATTTATATACATACATGTAGGTAATGAAAACACTCCGTGCGTTCGGCAACAACCCTTCAAACTTCGCAATCACTTCACGAAACTGCCAAACATTAATTATCACAATCGTCCAAGTTACGATGTCTTCTAAATCTACAGTGCCGTCCATAAGCTTGGGCACGCGAATGAACAAACAAAAATAACGTATTGATGTTGTGTTATGTTTAACATACTATGGCTCCCCCGGAACGTTAAAAATAGATCGTTGGAAAAGCTTTAAAAATTTCATAATATTTTATAGAACGTTCGCGGGTGACTTGTAATACATAAGAACGTCGTTAGGGGTATTTAGTATATTTGTAGACATTATCGAGGAAGAAGGATTTTTATGGGCCGTTTAGAATTTTCTGTGTAAAGTTTTCTGAGCTATTCTGCCGTATCTCGGACCTTTCTGGCCGCCGGTTTCGGATCCATTATCATCGCTAATGCGAACACCGAGGTGGTTGGCATTAGCACAACATGTGACTAAACTACCAATGCGATCTATTTAATATGCTAAAACCAGCCTTTTATTTACTTTTAATTTGTTCATTCTTTAACTTATACATTAATTATATATACGCTTAAGTAATCTTGTTCTATTAATCAACTTTTATTCCTCTTCTTCTAGCTCCAGAATTTACTTTCATATCAGTTTTGGTACCAGAACTTCATTTTGTACTGCTAGTGTTACCTCGGCTGACAATTTTCCATTAGAATTTTCTGCAATCAATGTAATAGATGCAAATAAAAAATGCAGTGGTTTTTCATCACCATTATCGTCTGGACACGTCTTTAAACTTCCCAATTTTTTGAGCAATGAGACCCAATATGTTTTTATTTTATTTTATACACAGCATTAATAGTTAATAATGATACAATATAAGTTAAAATAAATTAACTACGTTAAAATATGATACAGTGGAACCCCGATTTTACATGCCCGGAATTCACGTTTTCCCTCTATCTCATCCCGTGTCGTTTTAATACATAAAAAAACCCTGTTTAACGTTTGTCTTTCCCGCAATTTACGTCTAAAATTTATTTAAATTCGTTCGGCCAGTTCGCTATTCGCCACAGAGTCAGGAGTGTATTGGTCATTTGCTTGTCAAATATATGCATTTTTCGTTTTAATACCTACGTAATTTGTGCGTTTTGTTGTTATATTGCTTTTTAGAAGCTGAAATCAACAAGAAAGTTACGTAGCAGATAATATAAAAAACATTGAAAAACTGAGAAAGAATTTATGAATAGCCCTTGCAGATTTACTTAGACGTTGACTCCAACGTAATAACATAGGGCGTAATGTAAATTGATGAAATAGCGGAGAGTCGCATAAACTGAACTTGACATAAGAGAAACAACCAACAAAGAAGAAGTATCTGCTCATTCCATACACCTAGTTCCTACAAAGGACGACGCCATGAGGCAGGCATATTGAAGGTCTCAAAGCATATTAAAATAAATATTTAAAAACATACAGCAAATAACATTGTTTGATTTTTTTATTACCCCCAATTTACATTTTCACTCTGTTTACATTTTATTTGTTGGTCCCTCCAAATACTTAAAATCGGGGTTCCACTGTAATTGAGTATAGAATGGTGCACGGGGCTGTACAGTTCTGCGCATGTAGTCCAAACCATAAATCCCATTAGATTATTTCTCCATACTGAGACTCCACTATGAATGGAATGAATAACCCTAAGTCAAAGGGTCTCCTTTGGAAGATTCTGGCCAAAGTTATAAAGACCTAAACAGGATCGAAGATAAATTCTAACGAAGAGATGCGGGCGGAATCGTCTACTATAGGGGCTGCAACATACGCGGATTGAGCATATTAGTATGCGAACACATTCTTATTGTGAAGTTGTAATTATTCAAAACATAGGTCTGAGATATTTTAAATACAAAAGTAATGTACTAATTAGAAAGATGTAAAGAAAGGACCTATTAAAATAAACTATAAATGCGGGAATACAAGGAATAAAGTTACATTTTAGAATGTTTAATATATATTCTAAAAAAGATACATATTTCACATGTAAGTGAATGTACATAATCGGTTAATGCACGTTCTCCGGATTGAAAAAGATCCAGGTTCGAATCCCTGTAGCAACAACAATATTTTTCGATAAAATTGATTTTATACGAATATCTTTCTAATTAATACATTTAATTAGTTTTTAAAATATCACAGAACTATGAATAATAACAACTTCCCAATAATAATGAATTCTCTTTAATAACATATAAGTTGTATTAATGTGTCCAAAATTTAATAAAAAAGCATTGTTAGTTCTGGCGTCTTCTATCGGATTACTCAAAGGTATTTGAGATTCCGTAAAAATAAAGTAGATAGCTTTCAAATAATGGAACGATAGATGTATTCTTTTGAAGAGTGTAACATATAAGTTCGAAAATTTGTCGTCACTGTACTGAGTGCTGTTGCATAATCGGTTAAAGCACGTTACCCGGATTGGAAGAGATTCAGGTTCGAATCCCGGTAGCAACAAAAATATTTTTCGATAAAATTGATTTTATATGTATATTAAAACATTTAACTTGGATTAATATTCGTTATCATATTTGTACATTTCTACAACATATTAATTATCAAATCATAATCACATTAACTACATTCATTCGCGCTTTTTCGCACTCGCGACAAATGAGATTGCATTTGCGATCACTATCACTATATTTTATTTGTTTAGTTTCACATTTAGTCGCTTATATATATATATATATGTTCAGACAAATTATAGATGTCTCATAGAGACGAAGCTATTTATATTGCATGGGAAGTATGGAAGAATGGGTATTACAGGGCTTACGACCTGTCATCGGCTGGCTTTAGTAATAGTAACGTTCACCATTCCACCCAATCGACCTGCATATTTATCAAATGTTTGTAAGTTGTATATATGTTACCGTGTAGAAACACTTCGAATATTTAGCTACAACTTGGCTGTCACCATCCATGGACTGAAATTTGATATTCATTTGCTTGAAACAGTTAATTTATGTTCGTTTATGCAAATGCACAAAGACTAAAGGCACGTCACGATAGGGACAAAATTAAATTTATTGCTCATAGTCAAGAATATTTTTGTTTTCGTCAGCCTATAATTTAATTTTTAAATAGTGAAGGAATCAATTTATCTGAATAAAGAATTATTATTGTTTGTCAATCTTTTGTTACATAACGAATTGTGCTTTTTGGTAAATTTAACCTTTTATAAGTTTCACTTCAATAGTGCGTAAGTCTTACTATCTCAGATTTGTATTATTTTACTAGGAGTTAGTCACAGATCACCAAATACATAGACATGAACTAACGCAAATTTCTTGTCTCAATATTTTCATTTTGGTATTACCCACATAATCACTGTGGTACCATTTACCCAATCAAATAGCTCCACGATTTTTTTTTTTTAAATGTGATTGGAACGAAAATTTAAACGCTGACAATATAATATGCATTAATGTTAAAAATATGTCTTGTTTACACAAAGATTTCATTTTCGAAGAGTAAATACTTTTACTGTTACATAAATGTGTCAAAAACTATCGGATTTATGTTTCCACCAAGAATGTGTGTAGAATGTTCCTCGTCCCACAACTAATGTTCCAAACCGCTCTTTTATATGTACATGATTCATGTCTATTCATTTACTGGTTAGTGGAGTTAGCCTATCTATCTCGTGTCTATCTTTAAGAATCAAATTATAATGAAATTTAATTATATATAGAGGTTAGCATGTTCTACGATGTTTGAATTAATAACATAATATTATTTACAAATAGATAATTAAAATAAAAATATAATGTATTGCCGATTTCATAACTTTTTGACTCATGTTTAAAAAATTTATTAAATATTTCAGCATTTACGAAATAAAATAACGGCATTAAAACAAATGTAATATAATAAATGACAAACAAAAGTTTTGTGTAGGTATTCATTTTTTTATATCGTAACTTAAAATTGTATTAAAGCCAACTTGACCTTCGGAAAAACATTACAATATGACCTTCAAAAAATATATAAGTATGAAAGAAAAATGAAAAGGGTTGTTATTACATCTTACCAAATATTATCGTAAGGGGTCACCCAAAAGAAATCGCAACTTCCAAGAAAAATTCCAGCAAGAATAATCAATGCCAACAAGATGAAACCAATATAATCAGGGTTGAACTGGAGATGCGTCAAGTGCTTATACAAGTGGTGACAAGATCTGTGGAGTGTCAAACATATTTCAATAAAATGCCATAAATGTTTATCTTTATGTAACTATTGATTTAGTATTATTGTTCCGAACCGGTTTAAACCGAAATCGAAATTAACCGATTATGAAGTACCGTTAGTCATGGTTTTAAACATGACGTTTATTAAGTTTTATGAAAATTATTACTTCATCATCAGAGAGGAATCTTAAGTTTAAAGCCTCTGAATATGTTTAACTAGTGATGAGCTCAAAATCACGAACCGTGAGTCAATCACTGACATATTTGAGTCACACTCGCAATCAATGATTGAATATTTGGAAATATCGTGATTGGTTATTCATTTTTTAATTGTATTTGTATTTATTAGGAGAACACATTCTTACTGTGAAGTTGTAATTATCCAGAACCTAAGTCTGTGATATTTTTATTTTATTTGTATTTGGTTGTGAACCATAATTCGATGCCTGCGCATTTGAGATGAAAATATTCATAAAGGAATGATGTTATAATTCGTTATTAGCGTCATCTAGTAGATTCTGACATAACGTTTTCGCATTTGATCCGAAACACTGAGAATTTGACTCGAAAAATAAACACACATTTTTTTAAGCGTTTTCATTCTCTTTGTGATCATGTTAAATAAATATATATTTATTATTTATGCTGGGATATGTTTTTTTTCATTTATTTCGTGTATTGTGATATGCGTGCGCATTAGTAATGAAACTGTGATCATAGTAACAGCTTTCAATCACTGATATTATCGAATTCCAATCACAATCACACTCTTCATTTTTCTCATCACTATATAAAACAATATGCAAGATGTTGTTTATTCAATGTATTCGATGTACTATAACTAACCATCGCATTTTAGAAGACTATCTATTTTATTTAGTACCCGTAACCGTCGATCTTACTTACCTTATAAACATTGTTATGTAATCGTTTTCTAACAAATTCAATTTTAACCATTACCATACCATGATATAAAATACCCGAACGCAGCCATGCTGTCAACTCGTGTTACCGTAAATAATAGTTTAAAAAAATGTTTTTATTAGCTTAAATGGCTTTGATGGCACGAAGTTATTCTAAATACTGAGCATTCAAATGTGAAAAAATGATTAATAATATAATTTAGAGCATTCATTAAGTCCTATACAATGTATCCTTCCTTCTAATCTCTCTTCATTTAATTTGTGAGAAAGAAATTATATAATTATATGTTTGTTGTTCTTTTCACAGTGAAAATAATGTGTAATCTCTGTTCTTTATATCACAAATGATATTTTTACCAACGTATTAATTTTACAACAGAGTGAATGGAAAAAATAATTGTTTTTGTACGATTCCCTTTTCATAATTGGTTTTTCACTAATCATTCCTAAGCGCTAACATTTTATTTAGGATTATCTCAAATATTAATTTTATGTTGCATGTATTTACAGAAATATTACAGGTTTAATTATGATAGTAGAGCTGTGTTACTGCATGGTTTGGGAAGGGTTAAAAAGTCAAAAATATAGTTATTAATTTCATTCCTCTCTTTCTTTCCAGTGAACTATACCCATAATATACAAACATTAACGTGCGTGTGCAAATAATATTTATAAATAGGTAATCATGAGAGTGCTAATTGTACTCACTCGACTTTTTGTTTTAATTAATTAATGTATTGAATTACCCATATTGTTTAATTGTTTGATTTTACTCAATTTCATCGTCTAATTTGAAACTAGCAAGAATACAAGCGATTGTTACTTACTCCCTGGCCTTGGTTCACATAAAAAATGTAATATCTTAAATTAGTTACTCATTTTATTCTTTCTAAAGGGTGTTTTTTTTTAGAGGTATAGAACTTTAAAAAGATATAAAAATCGCGGTAATGGCTATGGTTCTGGCTTCATTGAAAAGATAATTATATACCATTAGTATTTAAATGTAATTTTGTGCATATGAACACGGCGGCTGGTTCGAATAAAGCGCGATCTGGAAGTACAATTTTCGAACACTTTTTGAAGCATCTGAGGCGCCATATATTGATAATAACGCGACGAATATTGACTTCCAGGTCATCTATCAAATCCAAAGGTGTTAAATTATATGATGTTGGAGGCCAATTCACTGATCCATTACGCGAAATTATGCGCCCATCGAATGCATCATTTTTTGAAGAAACAACAGCTTTTTCGGTGCTCACTATACGACATCTCAGCGGATGTGAATTACCAATTAGTCCATAGTTATTCAAACTACTTGCTCCGATGGACCATTATGTCGATCGTAAAATGGACGTAGCGCACGGTTAGTTTTGCGAGCTGAACCACGATTTTCGAAATAAATTTGCACAATTTTCAAAAATTGTTCTGGCGTAAGTCTATTCATGGTGACATAAATTATCTGTCGGCTGTCAAATTGATTGTTGCTGTAAAAAGTGTTACCAAATCTAAAAAAAACACTCTTTACTTCAGGAAAGTCAAAATGCCGACTCTCAAATTACAATTACAAAATAGCTGTTTTCAAAATTAAGAATTCTAAGAACACTATGAAAGTTATCCGTTCAGAATTTTATTTAATGTAGGGTTTATTTAACAAACCAAAAATTATAATTTCGCAAATGTGTGCTGTTGAATAATTAGTTCTTGTTCGAAAACAAAATTTCGTACGTATTAAGTTGCTAAGGCAGCAGCAATGTAATACATTTTATAGTAAAATATTTAGTAAATTATGAGACTTTATTTTAAAACAAATTTTTACTTAGAGGGAAGCAGAAGTTCGAGGAATTAAATTTGTTTAACAAAAAATAAATGTTTTTACAGAATAGTAGAAATATAGAAGAATAAAATAAGCGCCTTGACCTTATCAGGCAAACTAAAGAAATTTCGGCGAGACTAAAACAAACAATAGTCTTCCCAATCTTTCCGTATAGATCAGAGACATGGACACTGAGACAACAAGAGTGCAGGAAGAGCGATGCATTGGATGTGGTCACTGTCTCTCAGTTAATGTGCTCATGACTGAGCATAGTGGTCCTCTATTTTGCTTCTACAGAGCGAACTGCTTGCCTACAGTCTCCGTAATCTTGGGTCTTGTTTAGTGTACGTGTAGCGAGGAATTTATCCCTTTAATTGGAAATCCACTTCTTGCCCTCTGTTCTAGCACATTCCCATTAATCACCAATTTCTTCAGGGTATTACTATTTCTTCTAGCAACATGGCCAAAGTATAGGGGTTTGCTTTGTGTTTGTCGAGTCACTCGCAATAAACGCCAACTTTTGTAAGTTCTGTTTTAATTAAATACCTTGCTCTAGTCACAGCATATGTACTCACTCGCATATTCCACATTCATATACACTGCGACATACATCCACACACTTCAGTTTCACTATGTACAAAACCTTCTGATCCAAATTACATAACCTTCAAACGTCTGCCACTAAATCCGAGTTAGTTGACAACTTAATGCGCACACATTTCGTCTCATATCATGAGATGTTCTTCTATAAAATAATTATTTTCCTGGATGTTGTAGAGAGCTTTTCTTTAGTACGGAGGTCCAGAATATTGGATACATTCGTTCTTTTTGCAGTCCATGGCATATTATACAGCGTGTGACGCCACCGCCTTATATCCAAAGTATTGAACATATTCCTTTATTTTCTTCTCATGGTTCATGTTTTGAATCCATGTAGAGCTATGGTGGGTGCTGGTGACGACTGTTTTGAATCAGCGAACAGCTTTATTTTATATTAAATAAATGCTGAGCAACGTCCATCTTCTTCAGCACAAATCCACACACGCTACAAAATGTGCGGACGCAAAAGAGAGAATGGTGGTACAAAGTCGAAAGCATAGACCTGGCTAATTCTGCGACTAATGGCTCACTTCAGGAAGTCATCAGGAATGCTGCAGATCAGAGTAGTTGGTAGCCAATGGTTTTGGCCGCGTTATCATCACTATCATAGTAACTACGGTTGCTCTGCAAGAACATAACGGAGAAGAAGAAGAAAATATAATTTCGTAATAATAATAATCGTTAATAAAGTTGACGCATATTCAATTAACAAAGCATATTGCAGATAAACAAGTATTAATTTTAAATATGAATTAAATATATTAATTATAAAGATATACATATAAAATCAATTTTGTCGAAAAATATTGTTGTTGCGCCACCTGGATTCGAACCTGGATCTCTTTCCTAACCGAGGAAGGTGCTTTATCCAACTAAGCTACAGCGACATTATTTTTAGCGACAATTTTCGACCCTATATGTTACCTTTTTGATATTAATACATTTAATCGTTCCATCATTTGACAGAGCCATCTACCTTATTTTTACAGAATCTCAAATACCTTTGAGTAAACTGATAGCAGACGCCATAATTATCAATTCATTTTTATTAAATTTTGGACACATTGATACAACTTTATTATTTAGGAGTCTGAATAACTACAACTTCACAATAAGAATGTGTTCTCCTAAATAAAAAAGTTACATAATATTTTGTGGCGTTACTCAAGTACGATCACTTATTTATTATTTTTATATGTGCACCATACATTTACACAGTGGTATCACCAGATACTGCGTCTCGACAAATAGTAGCGCGGCGTGAGGTTAGATGGCGGAATTAGACGTTTCCGGATCGACCAAGTAAAAAACGGACACCATAAGGGAGGAAATAAAAATAAAAATCCCAGATCATCCGGCCTTGGAAAGGGGTAAGTATTAGAGAAATATTAATTCTCGTGCATATTGCGAGTTAAATCTGAGTTCCAAATTTGCATTATGGAATTCTTTCTTCTAGAAACGTGAGATTCTCTTTTTACAAAGAAGACCATTTGTACGATGGATATTTTCTTTACCATGATGTAATTTTTTTAACAATGGCTCTTTACTATATATGACCATCACCCCAGACTGCGTCGACCGTCAGGAGATCATCCTGGAGGCCTACCATCATATTCAAGACAGAATTTATAGTTTCCTAGCCCAAACTAAAATTTGAAGGATGGAAAAATTATTCTACCCAACTCTAATAAATACTGATGAATTTCTGTCCAAATTTTGTGATGGCGTACGTTATATAATTTGTAGAAATTGAAACCGTCATCAGGTTCCTCTCTCTGTTATCATATTTCCTTTGATAACGTGAAAGTAATTACGCTATATTGTTGTAGACATATTGTCACTCCAATCAGGACCTTGGCATTCAGAAATTGATATTTTGTAAGATTAATTTTAGAATTACTCATGCTCTCCGGTAAATCTGTCGGTAAAGATGTTAGACAACACCGTATCACCCGCATAATATATGAAAATTAATAAAAAGTAATGAATGTGAATAGTATTATTAATTTTCTTATGCCCTATCCGTTCAACGGACGTTGGCTATCACTTTGTTTACTGCGGCCCGGAAAAGCTCTACAACCATTACCTTACGTTCTTCTGCCATGATGTTCCATCAGTCATTATCATAATTTTATAGGGATGATGAAATGAGGTAGTTTTTCGTTGCTTTTCCCATCGCAGGGTTACAACTGTTTGATACTGCCAGATACCGTTGCCCTAGAGGACAGCTAACAGTGCATCTCTCTTGGTCTGATTCGTCATCTACCACCTGTTTAACTTGGAAGGCCCTTCTGGTAGTTACACTACTGCCAGCATATCTCTCAGAATCTCAAGTTTCCTCATCACGAGAAGGTGGAGATCCCATCGACAGGGGATTATTTATTGAACAAATATCAGATATCTCATAGAGACAAAGCAATTGTTTTAATTATATTTAATGGAAAATATATATAACAGTATGGGGTAATTACAGGACTTACAATCTGTCTTCGGCTGGCTTAAGTATTCACTAATTCTCACCCCTCAATCTCCACATTTATCAAAATTTCGAAAGTTTTATATATGTTAGTATGTGAACTCGTTTCGAGTACCACTACACCATCGCCATCTATGGACCAAATTTGAAAATTCATTTTTCCCTTTATTTTTTTAAACAGTGTGTCTGTATATCTGAAAAAAAAATAGCTTTGTCTCTGTGAGATATTTGATATTTGTTTACCTACAATGCCGTTATATATAAAAAATCCAGTAATTGTGTGTTAATTAATATTGTATTTGAATATGTATTAATATAATACACATTCAAATATTGCTGATAATTTATTGCATTGAATTAAAAAGATATATATATATAACTTTATTATTCGAGTACATTGCACTCCCATCTACGAACCATCTATAAAATACGTACTTTTTAACGTGGTTTATTTACACATACCCTGGAAACCTGAGGAGAAACGTACGCTATATTACAATCATGGGCATTTTAATTCCTCGATCCGTGCCTTGGAGCAATAAGAGGTTTCCGAAGAGTAACAGATGCCTGGGGAGGCATTCGCCGGACGGTATGGGCGCTGATTTCCGATTAATGGAATTTTATTGTCGGTTATCCAAACACTGCCGGGTCCTGTGACCTTCTGCGCCAGACTCCACGGACATATTGTGGTCGTTAATACCCATCTTCGGCGGAATTGTCTGTTTTATTACAGCGTCCGTTTAATGAGCAACGAATCCTCTCAATTTATACGTTAATAAGAACTTACAGCAAACATACTGTGAAACACACGCGGGAAATTTCTGATTTGCGTGAAAGTACAAATCGGAAGGATTGAAATCAACTTTAGCAGGCGTTACGAACGTATTTAAACACGATACGTATAAAATGAAAAATATTCTATGTGCACGGTTCACCGCGCATTTTTCATACGCAGGCAACGTGGACTACTTAATTAAATTAATTTTGAATATCTATTACATAACAATATATTTTTATCACGTCCGCTCGGTACCACGTGGATTAAATAATTGCCACGTGAACAATACATGTATTGTAAATCTGCTTGCAAAAGGACACACTATTTTATTAACGTTAGTTCTCTTCAATAAATCGACACGTATCTCATTGCCTTCATAGTCATGATTCCACACTATACAGAAATATTGAAACTATTTCACTTTTGTTTGGAATATAACGCGAATTTTCCATGTCTTGTCATGTCTGAAGATCTAATTTTTGACCTACGCATCTAATCCGCAATCCGTATTCAGCGTGTACCGCCGTACAAGACCGCCACGAAAAATTCCGCCGCCGGAAAAAGTTTGCAGTCTTACCCGCATAAAAATATTATTCACATACTCTAGTTTTTAATAACCAGGGCTAACAACATTTGGACTCTAGACTTCCAAAATCATTTCTATTATCTTCATTTAGAGTATTTTCTTACTTCCAGGGTATCTCCTGTTAGAAATTTTGTCTTCAACTATGAGTTAAATCTGATATTTACCAGAATCTCTCGCGATTTGGCCAAAATATTTCAATTTTCAAGTATTTATTGTTTTAAAGGTCTATTTTTCCTTATGCATCCAAACTATGGCAACCTATCAATCCAGCTATTTTTAGAAGTCATATGTAGATCCACATCTCAAATGCTTCAAGTCGCTGTAGCATTATTTCAGTGAGTGTCGGCGATTCCGTTCCGTATAATAGTACAAGGAAAACATAGCATTGCATCATTCTTATTTGCAATTTAAAATTTAGGTCATGGCTGCACAATTTATCTTCATGCGGAAGAATACAGCTCGAGCTTGCATTTAATTTCCCAATTCCCAAATCCAATTCTTATTTAAACTGCAACCCAGGTAATCTATTTACTTCTTCTACTTATCTCATCATACTGCCATGCGTGCTTATAATTTGGTACGACTGAGGTCACATGTACGATATTTGATCCGAATCGCGTCATTTACCTTCCGGCTATTACAGTTTAAGCATGTCCGCGCCGCTAGCAGTTTGCACCAAGGAGGAACAATGAACAGTGATCCGATTTCGACTGGTAGACTTTTATTACAATATGGGGACAGTGATTTATCACTTAAAAGTGTATTTTGTGGATTAAGAAGTTTAAAAATTGCCGAACGAGTGTGATGCACGAAGAGAAAGCAAGACGCCCGTCAACCTCTGAAACAAACGACAAGATTCAGTAAGCTCCAGAGATGGTTCTAGCGAATAAGCGAGTTACCATCGGTGGGGTTGCGTTTTCTTTGAACATCTATCATGGTCTGCCTATAAAATCATCTAAAACCAACTTGGCTTCGGTAAAATTTTATTTAAATTAATTGTAGAATGAAAAATGTAGATAATTTTTGACTTGCCTTCGTACCCATATTTTTTTTTGTGTTTTATCAAATTAATTTTGTAATAGTGGATTGCGTAGCGTGGGTTGATCGCCACTGTAGTACCCAAGTTTCTCTCTCATTCTAGATTTTTACACAATTTTACTAACTTCATATTTGTAATATAACCGGCTACCAGGTGGTGCAAACTAAAAGTCATAAAAAAGTTCAGGATCGCAAATGTTTATCTAATATTACATTTATAAAATAATATTATTATATTTTGCCAGAGTTTCTCATTTAATGGGTTAGATTTTAAATATTATATATTCAATTATTTCCGAATAAGAAGAAAATCTAATCGATTACAAATTTCACATTTATATATCAGCAAACATTAAATGTACACATATAAAAAAATCACAAAAAATAATTAACATATTTCAAAATTTTCGTAATTAACTTTGTGGAAGTCCATTGTAATCAACTTTCAAAAAACTTTTAAATGTTCTTCGTCCGTGAAAACGTAAAAGTACTACATATATGCAAATAGGGAAGAAAATTAAACATTTTAAAAAATATAGAGATTAATATTAACAATAAAAGTGTACATACAATCACCCCCTATTACAACTCCTCTCCTGTCCATATTAGCCCCGCCCACAACCACTTTCATTTTTCACCGAAACTCCCCCTCACTCCATGTAGTCGATAGACTATCTTATAGTTTAAGCTTTAGTTTATTTATGAAGATGATGCGGTAAATGTCGAAAACATTTTCATTTTTAAAGTGTAATGTGAAGTAAATAACGTTGTGTTTTATTTTAATAATTAATTATTATTTTCTTAAGTTAAGAATTTTGTTAAAATGTTGTACGTAATATTTTTAATACAAATTAAATGTATTAATTAGAATGATATATATATAAAATTAATTTATTGCAAAATATTGTTGTTGCTACTATTCCGTAAATATGAACAAGATGGCTTTCAAATAATTAATAATAATGTATTAATTTGAAAGTGCAACATATAAGTTCGAAAATTTGTTGTCAACTCACTGTGTTGGTGTAGCATAATCGGTTAATGCATTTCCTCAAATGGGAAGAGATCCAGTTCAAATCCCGGTAGCAACAACAATATTTTTTTGATTTTATATTTACTAATTAATACATTTAATTTGTATTACAAATATCACAGACCTATGTTCTGAAAGTAAAATTTATCAAAAATGTAATTACTTTTTATCGGATCATTACCTTAATTAAAAAGTGGGATAAATGTAGATTTAGTCAAATCAAAACTGTATCCATCAATGTTATAGCGTTTCAGTTTCTCGAATTTTCGCAATATTTTCAAATCTTTTAATTTAATTATTCGAAATTTTTCTAAGGAAAGTAAAACTTTTACTCGAAAAACATTTTAACGCAGAATAAATTTATTGAGTGAGCCCATATCAAAATATGTCGTGAAAGCTGCATTAGAAAAAGCGTGAAACAAATTTTTGTAACATTTTATAAAATCTCATTTTCGCCTTGTGTTTTATTTTAAATATTTTTTCGAAAGGTTTATTTCTCTATGTATATCTTTCTTTTTGATTAATTTTATTTGAACATATGCATATATATATATATATATATATATACAGGTGCCATTGTCAAGGCGTTGCTTCAAAAGAGTAATTTTAGGTTTTCTTAAGGAATCCGTCTAGAAAATATGCGATCTATACTAGGAGTTCGCCAGTTCCATATATTATATATACTCGTATATGTTCATATACGGAACTGGCGTATTTTTTGCGTTAAATCAACGTTATTTGTTGATGGTTTCTAAGCCGACGTTTCGACACGGTAACACGTGTCATTGTCGAAGCGTTGCCTCAAAAAATTACAGTACAACCTTACTTTTTGCAGGAGATATATTATATATATACAGGAGAAGATTTTAGTTCGAAGTCAATTCCGCAATATCAATTCTGAATTTATGTACATACATATCAGTGGCGGTCGGTGATGTTTTGTAGAAGGGATGCTGGATAATACGTTTATACCTCATATCAAATATATAAATCTATAGACTAGCCCACGAACAAGATAAAAATAGTATGTCATAAATAAATATGACGTACCTGAGTTTTAATTTACTTAAACTTGAGCTCGATTCGACAAATTCCTCAAAACAATCAACTAGCTTCATAATATGTATGCTATTCTGTGCATCATACCCATAAGCATTAAAGTCGTATTTTGTACGTTGGATGCTGTTAACAGTACTCGGTATTCAGTATTCGGCCTTGACAAGTGGAACTGAATGCGCACGCGCGAAAGTCGAACACTTTCAAACTGTCTGGATACGGAATGAATGATAGAATCCACTGTTGCTGATATCTATACGCGATTCATAGATGTTCGAAAGTTGAGAGTGAGAATGTTTCGACTCGCTCCATGCGCGCGCCGTGTCGTAGTATGTCGTAGTGTGTGTTATGACCGGTCTCTAAAGAACAATGTGAATTTATTAACAGCAGTGCTGTTTTTGGCTAGAAACAAAAATTCCAAAGTTTTTTGACTCTAGAACACAAGGGATGCGGAGCATCCAAAGCGTGTATGAAGCGACCGCGTCTAATACATATGCATACTTAACATCAAATTGTAATAGTAATATATCATTTTGTTTAGAAAATATTTACCCCTATTGAAAGTTGTAATAAGCTAGTATGAATAAAGAGTAAAGGTAAGGTACTTAAGGTATTTATAAACTGCTATTTCCACGTCTCGCTATGGTTATTATCTATTACTATTACGCGGACGACCGGAAAGTTTTTATTTTTTATTTGGGAGAACACATTCTTATTGTGAAGTTGTAATTATTCAGAACATAGGTCTGTGATATTTTAAATATGAATTAAATATATTAATTAGAAAGATATACATATAAAATCAATTTAATCGAAAAATATTATTGTTGCGCCACCGGGATTCGAACCTTGATCTCTTTCCTAACCGGGGAAGGTGTATTATTCAACTATGCTACAGCGACGATATTTATATACAATATGTCCAAAATTTAATAAAAATGAATTGATAATTCTGGCGTCTGCTATCGGTCACAACACGTCACATGCGAGATTGGTATGATTAATGAGTCTGAGATATGTAACGCGTTTTTATTAGTGACATATTTACTATAAAAAATAATTATGAATTTAGAAAACTCTAGAATAACTATCACATTGGTATTGTATAAAATGACACATTAATGGTAACACATCTACATAATTATATTATTCCCCCCCCTCCATTAACTTTGAACGTGAACTGTCTTAATAACGAACACATGTAGTAGGGAACATAACATTGCTACGTTCTGAAATGTAAGGGACCCTCATAATGTGAGAGTTACCATATAATTTTTTATTGCTTTCTCTCTTCTTCAATTGTTATAAATCCTGAGTGAATACACACGAATGGCAAATTATTAATTAGACATTATCGGTGTACATGTTTTTGTTGTAACAGAGGTAAATATATTATAACATAACATAAACATGAGATACAATTATATCGCAATTAAATATTGGTAGTTTATTGTGTGGGATGGAGTAGACTTCACCTCTGATGTATACAGCATTGTCCTGGATACTTTGCCAGACTGCCGTCTGTGTTAAAGTAGCCAGTTTTTTTCATGCTGTTGTGGTATTATTTAATTCAAAAAAGATAAAGATTCGACAGGAATAAAATAAATAGAAAAAAAAAAGTGTGTTATAGAACTAGTAGCACTGTATAATGATTATGTTAGAATATTGGATAGCGATGCTTCTGATTGATCTCTACCCAATTGGATCATATATTGGGTCCATATTTGTGTAATCTTATTGGAAGTGAACGATTTCCAGTCGGTGCTTAGTGTATTGTACAGTTTCGGACTAAAATGTCGTTGTTGCTCTCGGAACTGACGCGTAGATGTTCGTTGCTTGTCTTGTGTTGTGTCCATGATTCATTGCTTGGGGTGAGTTGTTGTTAGCATGGAAATATTGGACGAGTCTTAACATATAGATTTGTCTTATGTCTAGGGCATTTTGATGGATATCTAAATGGATGATCATTTATTACCCTAAGAATTGTAATGGGGGGGTCATATTACAAGACAAAAAATCCGAGATAAAAAATCATTTAAAAGACGTCCGTCTTAATACATAGATAAAACTATTGGAGCAGTGTGAGTAGCATGGCAAAGATTGTAGGACAGAAGAAAATGGTAGTCATGGGGAGCCCTTCATCCAACTATGGATTAACCTGGCTATGTGTAAAAATACACCGATTATAAAAATGAACCAACAATCCTGGCGTCATCTACCAAATTTCGGTCAAAATTAATCTGAGAAATATTGCATTACATGAATTGTCGTCGTTCTACTAGGAAAAAAATCTAGTCACTGAAAAGGATGCTATGGATAAATTTGACACGTATTAAGTGTTGCCGTAATGAGGCAACAAGAGCAGTCTACCTGTAATAGAAAACCCGGGAATTTTAAAAATGTAATTATTTATAAATAAATATTTCAATTACAAAAAACCGGCGGTTTTAGGAATACAAAAAAGACCTTTACTACTATACTGCCGTGGATTCAAGCGAAACGTGAAAACAACAGTTTTTAAGTATCTTAACTCTACTGGGCTAGTTACAAAGTTTAATTTTATAACTATTTTAATTTATTTAAAATGAAATATGAGTGTTGAAATGTGATTTTTAGAAAACATAAATAAAAAAAGTATATTATATTTTTGATAATCAATGTATTACATAGTAACACAAAAAAAAACATTTTATAATATAATTTTGTATTTTTAATATTTACAAATTGAACTTTGTGGTTTATTATATATATATTTTTTTAATATTATTTAATTTTGTTTATACCACTTAATGAGTTATTTCAAAAACACCAAACGATTTCGAAAAATATCATTACCTTTTTAAGAATGTTAAATTAACTAGCCAGAAATATAGTCTAAAAAATCTATTTTTAATTATTTTAAATTACAAATGATTATTATTTCAAAAATAAACCGAGCACTTTTTAAAAAAAATTAATTAGGAAATATTTTTAGAATAGGATTTGTGGTTAAATTTCGTTGGTAATAATATTTTGGTTAACTTTAAGTGCTTTATTATTTCTAATGATTCTAAATTATGAAACTTAAGACCAACATTATTTATATGTAAATTTAAGACTTCAATTATGTAAATGTAAATATAAGACCAACATTATTTATATGTAAATTTAAGACTTACATTATGTATATGAAAGTTTAAGACCAACATTATTTATATGTAAATTTAAAACCTACATTATTTGTATATAAACAGGCAATCCCGAATTTTTATCAAAAGTATGATCATTATCTAATAAATGATTGGAAAATTCTGAAAAACCTATTTTACCAATATATAAAGCAGTTCAATCTTTACAGGTATGTTTATAAACACCGGAATTATTAAATTTATCATCTTTGTCATAGTAATTTTCCTAAATTATTATTTATGTAAAATACCGGTCTAATGTTTAGTGGTAGGTATTTAGATATTTGATTCAAAAGTTTATTTATGATTAAAATCTTACTCCAATAATTATTATGTTTTATCTGTGAGCTGTATAAAAGTTGACTAGTAATATATTATTTTAATTTATTTTATAAAACTGTGTCTATTATTTCTGTATTGTACCCGTTATTAAGTGATATTTATTTACTATACAATGGCAGATATTTAGTTTACTACATGAGAAGTAGGTACTTGAATCAATACTCAGCACCTAAAATATTTTCGATTTCAAAAAGATTTTGTTTGCTCCTGGTATTTCTCTGTACTGATCAAAGTGAAAATAAAACGTATGGAAGTTTTCATAGTAAATTTCACTGGAGACCCACTAAATAAGTATATTTAAGAATATCTCTCCTTAACTATTACTAACGGTTCAGAATCTTTAGATATTTTGTGAATGTTGCCGGATATGAAGACACCATGAAAAGGTTTCTGATTTAAGGAAGGGTGGAAGAAGGCAGATCTCTCGAAAGGTCACCAACACGATGAATTAACCTGATTAAAACTTCGATGCAAAAGAAATGGTACGATCCAAAATAGGTAGTGACAGATCGTCCGTAGCGTCGCCCGCCGTCAGTCGCAGTTCTAGTCTCACGGCTGCTTTCATCGAAAGTAAAACAATGTTAAAATAAAAAAATTAAGGAGAACACATTCTTATTGTGAAGTTGTAATTATTAAGAACATAGCTCTGTGATATTTTAAATTTAAATTAAATGTATTCATTAGAAAGATATACATATAGAATCAATTTTATCTAAAAATATTGTTGTTGCGCTATCTTTATAATGAATACATTCAATTCGTATCTAAAATATCACCGACCTAGAGATCCAGGTTCGAAATGCGGTAGCGCAACAACAATATTTTCGATAAAATTGATTTTATATGTATATCTTAATAATTAATACATTTAATTTGTATTTCGATTCAATATCATTATTTAATTGAATGAATTTAATATCAGGAGAACACATTATTATTGTGAAGTTGTAATTATTCAGAACAGACGGTCTGTGATATTTTAAATATGAATTAAATATATTAATTAAAAAGATATACATATAAAATCAATTTTATCGAAAAATATTCTTGTTGCGCCACCAGGATTCGAACCTGGATCTCTTTCCTAACTGAAGAAGGTGCATTATCCAACTATGGCGACAATATTTTATTGTATCAATGTGTCCAACATTTTATAAAAATTAATTGATAATTCTGGCGTCTGCTATTAGATTACTCAAAGGTATGTGAGATTTCGCAAAAATAAGGTAGATGGCTCTTTTAAATAATGGAACGATTAAACGTATTAATATCAAAAAGGTAACATATAGGTTCGAAAATTTGTCGCTTAAAATATTGTCGCTGTAGCATAGTTAGATAATGCACCTTCCCCGGTTAAGAAAGAGATCCAGGTGCGAATCTCGGTAGCGCAACGACAATATATTTCGATTAAATTGATTTTATATGTATATCTTTCTAATTAATATATTTAATTCATATTTAGAATTTAATATCATTAATCGATATGGTTATCTTGTCAAACTGCTGGACGCAGATTCCGCAATAACGTAAAATATTACATTATCGCGAGCTAAAAATAATTATGACTTATTAATCATCGGTGTGGCGATCGGAAAATGAATTTTTTGTTAAGTGGGTGAAATATGTATTGTCGAACGATATTTTCCGCGCTGAAAACATCGCCAGTTAATACGCTATGCGAAATTCCGTTATAAGAACGGTTCAAGTACCTATTTTCATACCTAAACATGGTCGCGTGACTCGGAACACTGCAATGAATAAAATCCCAAGAAAAGTACAAAACATTATAATAAAAAAGTAATAGTAAATCTTTCCCCCGCTTTCAATATGCAAACCTCTTTTGTATACTTGTCGAGATTCACTCGCTTCGCACTCGACGCTGCCCAGACAAAGATTGACTTTAACAGGACGTAATCACGCCATTTTCCCATACATCTCCCTTTACGTGTTTTGAACGTTTGAAGGCTGGTCCGACATACGACACGATATCAGACTGTGTTTAGTCTGGACGCGGACAATTTTTTGTAAAATTTTACGTGACCCAAGCAAAAAGGTGCTTAAACTGATTCTAACATTGTATTCACCGCAACTATTGTACTGCACTTTTCGCCAAAATCACATCGATTAAGTTTTTAAGTGTTCTAAAACAGAAAAGTTACCTCAGCGTGGTACTTAGACGAAAAGATTCGTATTTTAAAATTATACAAACGGAATGAAACGCGCTTTTAATACGTTGCTTAAATTTTGATGGCCATTTCAAAATGTTTTAAGGATCCATCCGTATCTCAAGGCAGTTCTGGAACTCCAATGTTTTTTGTACTGTACTCGGAAATGTACTGAAAAACTGTAAATACCAAAAAACTAAGAAGCGGCAGAGAGAAGACATTCCATTTTACGCTGAATGGCTTATTGAAAATTAGAAAAATATTTTGTTAAAATTTCCCTTTACAAAAAACAGTCATAAAATTGAATGTAGAAAATTTATTAAATTCATTTGAAATTTGAATTCCAAAAACTACAAAACTATTCCATTTGATTGAGGTTTTACCTCATTTTCAAAAAATCCTTTACGGCACTGGCCGCATGGATCGGGAATAATATTAGCTAATTGATGTGAAATTAATTTAATGATAAAGAAATTATTTCACAAATATATTTACCCGATTTAAGTGCATAAAAAAATTTTAAAACTAAATTTATAATAAGTTGTGAATATATTTGATGTAGAAAAGATATTTGTACGTTCACAAAAACATTCAATATCAATAATTTAACGTCCTTATAGTCTAGTGGTTACGATACTCGCCTCGTTCCGGGAGGCCATCAAGTCTTATTTTCACAGCTCAAGATTAGTTTGAAAATAGTAAAAATATTGATGTGACGTATATTCCGTGTACGCATCTCTATTTTAAAAAAAAAATTAAATGCTGGCCTCACTATACTTTTCCCGTACTGGGGCAGACAGTTTACATTTCAGGATTGATTAGTCATCCTGTTATATTAAAAAATATCTTATTAATAACGGTTCAAAGTATAATAGTCTCTCATAAATCGTGTTGTCAATCACCTTAGAGGGGTGACCATACTTTAAACACTTGCTCGACAGAGGTTTTTTTACAAGATTTTATCGCACGTTTAAAATGACTTTTTACACTTACAATATTTATTTATTTATTTAGATAGTGAAATATATAACTCGTTTAACTAATTTTATTTAAATCCTCAAGATTGTAGTATTTTTGCTGTTGTTCAATAGATAACTTAGGAGCCTCTTTGCATTAATAGGAGGTTCAGAAACAAACTATAAACAAATTTGTAACTGATTTTCAATCAGAGCGAAGATTTTCAAATTGATGTATTTTTCAAGAGCAGTAAAAAGATTGCTTTCACAAGCAAGAAATTATGTTCTTATTAATAACGCATGGTGTATAAATAAATCTATAATTACTACTATGTTCCTAAATGGAGTTAACAACTTTTAAAACTATTCAGTGCTATTGTTTAATTTATTTATAAATATTAAACTAGTGTTTTAATATTTTTCATTAAGCCTCCAAATAAACAATTTTCAGTTTTAAACTAGTGGTAGAGTCGAATTCTGCAAATGCATTCATCTACAACCTAGCAAACAGCAGAAATTCTGTACATTGCATGTGCCGCGGCACTAGTCAAAAGGCTTCGATTAATCAACTGCTCTTGAAATATTTTGGTTCAAAACATTGATAACTTTTTTACAAATAGACCGGATGTTACTTGCATATTTTGTTTTAACAACTACCGAAGTTTATTACTGGTGTGAAGTTCCAACAAATGTATGTGTTTCTTAGTATCATTACAGAAACCTTAATTCAGTATTTAGTACCTTCAATATGCGCTGTGGTAATTACTATAAACGTACATTTGAAAACTTCTGACATTAGCAAAGTATTACTGGTAAACTGTTGTAGTTCTGTAATCGCTAGTTCAATATTCGTTTCACGTTTCTACAATTTTCTTTGCAGTTATTTCAATATTTATCAATAATATGCTGTTTTTTTTTTATTTTATTTTATTTTACTTCTACTTATTTTAAAAGATCGTAACTATATTTTAAAAAAAAAGGTACTGAATTCGAACTGTAAATCCGGATCGAAACTCCGGATCGCGCGTCCCACGGAATGGAATACGACAATTCCGGTCGTAAATCGGAATCACCGCAGGGTATGGGAGGAAAGTAGGGAAACCTTGGCACAGGATGAAGTCGGTGAGGGGATAAGGGTTCTAGTAGAAGGACCAGTGATTTCGGGAACCGGAATTCGGAAAAACAATCGTTACATTGTGACAGTATTCATTTAACGTTCTCAATACTTCTTTAATAGTTATACAACAAAAACAAATAATGCCTATGACTTAAATGCTCTATTAAACTCTCTGATTATTTTTTTAACATAGAACCAGTGGTATTGTAAATTGTTCGCATGCCTACACAATATAATCTCATTACACGATTTTTTTTACGAAAATACTAATAACCGTATATAAGTAAATGAGTTCTATAAATCAGTGAAAGGCGGAATATTGTTACCTATTTAGGTCGTCACAGTTTCAAACACGTTGAACTAGAAAGAAAAATGCGTCACAAGTAGGGAACGATAATCTTGCTATCCGCGTGCTTCTATTTTATATATAATTGTTGTTAAGTTTGACTTGTTGGAATAGTCTTCTTTGTATATCCAACCTCGTAAACCAATAAGGATGATGGCCTAAAATTAAAAACTTTAAGGTTTGGTATATATAATCATTTTCTTTTTAAATACAAAATACGTGTCACATCAATATTCTTACTATAAATTAGAAAGATATACAGAAAAAAACAATTTATCTAAATATGTGTTGGTTTCTATCGGGATTCGAACCAGGATCTTTCAACACTTTTCGACAAATTTTCAAACTTTTCAGCTCTTTCAAATTGATACATGTGTTATTCAATTTTTTTAATAAAAAACCCTCCCTGGATCGAATCCCGATAGTAATCAAAATATTTTTTCAATAAATTGATTTTATCCGTATATCTTTATAATTGATACATTTAATTTTTATTAACGTACCACTGAACTATGTTTTGAAAAAACTGCAATTTCGCAATAAAAATGTATTTTTATTAAAAATATTCTTACTATTTTCAAACTAAGCTTGTACTATGAAAATAGGACTAACTATGGGCTTCTGTAACGAGGCTCGAAACTCTGACGTATCGTAACCACTAGACCACAAACACGTTGAACTTACATTAGATGGATTTGTTTTTTTTTAATGAGAAAAGGTTGCCGACTCTTACTCTAGAAACTTTGCTTCACAATAGTGCACCGTCATGTCATTCAATGTAGTCTTAGTACTAGGTTGATGCCTAATTATCCGCGGTTTTTTTTTCTAGAGGCATTAGAATTTGACGTTTAATTGATATTTTTCAAAATATAATTCTTTAATATGGTTAGCACAATTTTTATAAAATTAGCACAATTTGAGGATAGGTACAATAAGTCTAGCTCTAGTGTAGTGAGATATCTTATTATTTAAATGGGCTGTGCATCAATGTCATTCAAATGGGGAACATTCCAATAAAAAGAGAGAATACAGTTTATAGACAATTTATTCAGAAATGTAATACAAAATACAAGAATCATAGTTTGGAGGAAATGATATTTACAGAATGGGGCAATATTCATATGCAGATGAATAGATGAATAATAGTATAAAGAGATGAGCGCCTTGCAGGAGGCGGGCTATCTTAAATTTCTTAATATAAATGTCTCACATAATCAATTAAATACCATTCCAGTACGACGGTGACGGTTAGGACGCCTCGTAGGCCGTATCACTCACTGATTTTACTTAGATTAAATGTTCAATAAATATCTTTGGGTTTATTTAGTAAACCTGAAGATAAATGGAGAGTGCCTGCACAGAAGCTGCAGGGTACAGGTGGCAGTGGAAGAGCTCCTGGTCAGATGAGGCCGACAAGAATTATAAGGCAGGCGACAACAAAAACGGCTAGCATGGGTCCGTAGTGAATGACGGTGAATTGTATAGAATGATGAAACTGTGATGCAATATGTTTGGGGAGCATCATCTGATGCAATCGGCACCTGGATTTCGGCGGAGGTTGTCGGGTGTACTCAAGCTTTTGCCAATGCGCCTAGCACTATGAGATAGTGTGGAATTGCGAGCTCTGAGTAATGTTTGTGAGACCGGTGATTAAATTGTAATTGATTTAAGACCGTAGGGAACATGTAATGGCGGTCAGTTACACTTCACAATAATAATTAGAGCTGTAGATATCTTGGATTACTCGCGAATATGATAATAACAATAAACACAATAAAATGGTAAATCAGATATCATGGTAAATCAGTAAAAAACGGCAAACGGGAAAACGGAAATCTACATTCTTGCTTGTACAATACGAGGGACTAGAACGTCCTCGCGCAGTTTAATTTTTTTTGACGGTAGATACTTAGATATTAAACTAAACCCACTACAACATGTGTGCCACATTATGCTGTATATTTTCGAGAAAAGATGGAAAGCTTCTGAGTCATTTCACGATCTCAACGATCTTTTCGGCGATGGGATGATTAACGAAAGAGCATGCTGAAAGTGGTTTGTTCGCTTCAAAGCTGGTGACACCAGTTCAGACAAGTTAAAAAAGGTTCAACCTTCGAATTTCGATGACTAAGTTCTTTTGGCGGCTGTTGAAGAAGACAAATTTTGCACTATCGGGACACTGGCTGTGAACTCAACATCCATCAGTCCACGGTTGTTTGTCTTCTTAGAAAACTCGGCAAGGTGTGGAAGTCTCGCACGATTTCTCAGACAACAGGGTTTGTTTTTGTTTTTTATTATGTGGTACAATATAATTTATAATATAATAATACACACATAAATGTGACGTCCACCCACATATTTGGAGGTGCATGATTTCTATAGCATCTCTCTGGCTGTCCTCTAAATGTAATTTGATTACTAGTCTCACGTCAAATTGTACAGGTATCGCTCAGGTACGATGATACCGAAACCAACCAATGATGATATTAAGATGATAATAACTGAATGTAATAAAAAATGTAATATTGACGAATCGAAACGAGAGTAAACAACTCACAAAACGATTCCGGGATAGGGTGTAAATAAAAAAATATATATAATAATACAATATAATTTTTTAAAAACGGCGGATAATTATGCATTAACTTAATAGTATTTTTATATATTTTACATTTCTTCTTCTTCATCGTATGCTCAATGCTGGGCGTGGTGATCCCCTGAAATATCTGAAAATGAGTGTACTACCTTCCCGGTCGTGAGCCATGTTGTTCGCAACTTAAACAGGACCATGTTATCTTCTTTATTTGGTATCTCTATTTTGTAAAAGACCGTCTTCTTTCTCGTTTTACTATCATCGTTTCTTCTATGTAAAAATCTTTCTCCTGGAAGTATTTTTGTAATTCTGTAGGATATAAACATTTGTATCATTTCGTGGTTCACGGGAAACTCTTTATATGCCTCCAGCAATACATATCAAAGCCATCCATCATATTCCTTTTCTTCAGAGATTTCACCAGATGGATTTTAGTTATTTTTACGATGGACCAATTTCTCCGTATCTTAAACCGTATAACTAACCCAACGTATTTGTAGCCCCTTAAGAAACCGTTCCTTGTAAGAGTTTCGAATCAATCTACGATGATAACTTTTGTTTTATTTTTTTCTAGTCCTAGGTCACTGCTCTCTTTATCTACGATACGGAGTAGCTCAACCATGTCACCATCATATTAGTATAGCGACAAAGCAACTAGATGCAATAAACAAAATTATAAAATTAATAACCAAATATTTTTGGACTTTTCTTTAATTTTTTTTACGTCGTTTCTATGTAAATGTACAGAGCAATGTCTCTCTTCCAGAAAATTTACGTCGAAAGCTTTGTTAGAGGAAGCTTATTTTTTATATTCTTGTGAAAAGTGAAGCCAGTCAAGCCAGTCGGAGCTTGGTCAATGAACACCATGAAGGTATCATTAAACGGCTCACGAGTCATTACTTCCAAAACTACTTAACGCGAAACAGTATTTACTTACAGTGTTGTTTTAAAGAAAATTACGTTGTATTATTTTTTTACTGCCGGTTCATTCTATGTTTTATGTGATGTCTGGATTTCGAATCTTGCTCATAAACTTGTATATAATATACATCATTTCTGTTGTTTTTTGTACGCTGTATTACAAGGATTAAAAATGAACATGGAATCAAAATTCTGAGAGCTAATTCAGAATCTCCAAACGGTAAACGTAGGACCGGTTGTCTGATCAGTAGTAACTTTTTACTATGGTACCTTTTTCTATGGTAACTTTTAACTATTGTAACTTTTTACCAACACCCGTAGAAAAAATCCGTTGCGGGTTGTTGATACGTCAAATTTACTGCTGTCAAAGCATTGATGGAGATGTCTATAGGCGCGACAAATAATCGTGAAAAATGCTTAATTTTATGCATTATCTATGAATATTTTCGCCTAAGCGTTGGATATCTGTCACTTCGGTGGTGAAATTTTATCGTATTATGTATAATAATGCATATTAAACAACGAGATCATTGTCGGACGAATTCTCATCGCTAAAATAACAGAATATTGAATAATTAATTGTCGTATACTGCAACTTTCAAAGTCACTTTGTGTCAGATGACTTTTGGAACAGCTGTGAAAACTCCCGACATATTTAACTATCGATTCTTGTTTTTACTATAGGATATCACAGAGAAAAATTTATTTACTACGGTATGCACTTTCGAGAAGGAAATACTTTTTTACCAACGATCAAACAAATCGTTTTCGCAAAAATATCAACTTTAGTAACTTATTTTTACAATAGTAAAAAGTTACTACTGATCACACAACCGGAAAGAATTATGCTAAGAATCACTAGAAGAGACATAAAAAAATTTAATTAGAATTTTGGCGTTCAACTCACTCAGTTATTCAAATATTATTATTTCGTAATAAATAAGTTATATTAAATATGAATTAAATATATTAATTATAAAGATATACATATAAAATCAATTTTATCGAAAAATATTGTTGTTGCGCCACCGGGAGTCGAACCTGGATCTCTTTCCTAACCGGGGAAGGTGCTTTATCCAACTAAGCTACAGCGACATTATTTTTAGCGACAATTTTCGACCCTATATGGTACCTTTTTGATATTAATACATTTAATCGTTCCATCATAAATAAATAATAAGTTATATGTTTTATTTTCGCTATACATGATATGTATTTTTCTTTTTTACTTTTTCTAAATTCTACATATTTTTTATCTTAACTGTTATTTTTTTTTTTTTGGATACGTATTTTCTATTTAAACTAATCAAAAATCATCACATTATTTGCTTTTAGTTTTTATGTAAAAAAAAGCAGTTATCTAATGGATTATTTAGACTGTTTTCTACATGTTTACGTTATTATTATTTTTATATTTAAATGTTTTTGCCATGCTTGTTCAACAATCTGTTTGTAAGGATATTAGTGTTATTACAACATATTTTTTTTATAATTCGCCTTACAATTTAAATATAGAAATAAATAAAAATCCTTGTGCGAATACTATGAAATGAAATTCGTTAACTAATAAGGAGAACACATTCTTATTGTGAAGTTGTAATTATTCAGAACATAGTATTAAATTAGTATTTAAATATGTTAACATTTATTTTGCAATAAATTTGAATTATCTTAACATTATGAACAATCTATGATATGTAATAATTTGACAATATAAATTATAAATTACTGAAAAAACTTTTTTTTAGGGTTTTTTAGGCTTTCGTTAGGGTGCGTAAATTTTGATGTATAAGCCACAAAAAATTTAATTTTTTTGATATTCTTCTGTTGATCTGCGTCCAGTATTATTAGTTTTAATTTTGTCCAACAACTTACCTGATTTTACCAGACCATCGAGCACTTAGGACGAGCAGAGGGCTAGCAATATACATCGACGGTGAAAACACCAGTGTTTAACGCTGTAAGGGTTGTTTGGAAACTAGGCCGTGTCACGTGACCCCGGATGCCGAGCGGTCCCGGGGCGACTAACGCGTGCTGGTCACGTGACGATGTTCGCACTCGGCCGTACCACGTAATAATTGCGTGAATCGCGGAAACCCCAGCTCTGGCGAGGGGGTGAGGGGGTAAGCGCGTAAATGTATCGGCGTATCTCTGCTGGGGGTGGACTGCATTAATCGCGAGTATGCAAAACTACCCCAATTATTGTGTTGATGATAAAGTCGTTAGGACCACATTCAATTCAATTTTCAAGATCATAAAAGCTCTTGGCGATACTGCTATTTATTTATATCTATTATTTGTATATTTAAGTAAAATATTGTAAGGATTTATTTTTATTTTTATAATGATGAAGTAGGACGCACAAATGTTGCTCTGCTCTTGATTAAAAATAATAATTTTAATGTTAAATAATAATATTTAAAATTAATAAAATCACCAACATAAATATGCTAGAGTGTCACATATTAGAAAAAACATAAGTTAATTCAAATTACATAAGAAATCGTGCCCTAAGAATAGTAATGTTTTTTTCTGATATATTTTTTTTTGCTTTTATTCCAGCGTGATCGGAATTTTTTTTTTTTAAAAACCGATTTCCCATGAAGATAATACATATTATATAATACATTTAAGCTACGTAATATTATGTATGTTATGAAAAGTAAAGCAAAAAGATAAAATAAGTTCACGCATATATGTAAATATAAACAAAATATAGATACTACATTTCATTCACGGCCATTATTGTATCCGTAGCTATTCTGTAGTCGTTGGCATTCTCTGGTCAGGGAACCAGCTTTCCGTGAGAGCGCCGCTTGCACCAGAGAGATGGTGTTGAGCGCCAGCCGCAGCATTACTCCAGCAACTCTAGGCAACATGTCAAAAGTATGCCAAAAAAAACATAATAATAAAAATATCTTAACATGATCCATCTTAACTTACTGACTGACGGCTCCAATTTGATCTAATTGACCGTTTCCAATCAGACCCAAATCAGTTTCAATCGGTTCATCATTTATTTATAATAATAATAATATTGGATAATTTGTATAGCGCCATTTTCGTAAAAACTTTTACA
The DNA here is from genome assembly GCA_031772225.1 of Eubasilissa splendida. NCBI lineage: Eukaryota > Metazoa > Arthropoda > Insecta > Trichoptera > Phryganeidae > Eubasilissa > Eubasilissa splendida. The sequence continues at coordinate 33,287,236 of CM062849.1, forward strand.
CTTTTTACAGTTATTTTTGTTTTTTTATATATAAAAAATTGTGCGTTTTTAGATTCTTCTCAAATAATGTCTCTGATGCACTGTTTCTTATGACGAAGTGCAAAGAGTTCCACGCTTTTGGGCCTGCCACCGCAAACGCTCGTTCACTAAATTTAGACTTCTGGCAACGGTTGGTCGGTTCTACAACCCTTCCTGAAGCCGAAGTAGAGGCTGACCTGAGAGTTTGACGTCTACCATTCAAATTGTCTGGGATACAAAGTTCTTGAAGATACATATATGTACTTTTAAAATTAGCAATATTATCTTAATGGTTAAAATTCATATTTTTATTTATTATCTTTGTTTTATTAACCACTAAATTGAGTTTAAATACATCTACCGGTTTCGAAAAATACAATTTTTTTCTTCAGGATGTTTCTTTGTATATCTATTTTTAAAATAATTGTATATCTATTTTAAAAAAAAAAAAAATTTTTTTTTTTTAGTACCTAACTCAAATCATTACTTAATACAAATTTACTCGAATAATTTTTAGGAAAAAATTTTAGAATAGGACTCGTAGTTAAATTTAGTTGGTTGTTTATAATTTTTTGATAAGTTTTACACGCTTTATTTATCTCCAACGATTCCAAATTATTTAATTTGTGACCAACACAGTAAATGTATTTAAACTCAATTTAGTGGTTAATAAAACAAAGATAATAAATAAAAATATATGTTATACATATATACAGATGTATAGATACATAGATTTATATTTTTGAACAGATCGATGCGATCCATAAAATTGCCATATTCAGTTTGTAAATCATGTTTATTGTTATTATAGATCACTAAATCCACATCACATTTTTTGAGAATTTTGTAATGGCAGCTAACTTTTTTTTTTCATACTATTATATCACTCTAATCCACGTATCTTACCTTAACGGTTGAAACATTATGTATAACAATGTACTATTAACCTTTTAAAAAATATTAACTTACTAAACACAGAGGAACGAATGAGGTTCATACATAAAATATAATATAAATAATTTCCTAGCTTTGCACATAATTTAAATGTGTATGTACCCACAGTACTGCAGCATTTTAGTGTTTCAATCATTTTCATATTTGTGATAATAGAAATAGACTTGTTTCCCGTTTGAAAAATATCACATCAGAGCAAAAATGTCAAAAATACGTAATAAGCGGGGGACATTAAACATGAAGTGTATAAAAGTTTGATAATTACTTAAAAGGAATAAAAATTACTGGCATGTTATTTAAAAAAAACACAATTTCTTCTTCAAAAATTGTGTCAATGGTTGAATTAGATTTTTTATATGATTTATAAAATTGCATTTCCTCATCTTTTATCTATGATTTGGATTGGATCCGTACATGCAAGTGTCATTGCCAGTCAGATAAATTAAATGAAGTGTACATTGTCTTTATTGCGAGTAAGATAAAACATATATTAGTGAAATCTTACGAATTTTTACAACTGGGGAGAATATTGAGCCTCCATCTTATCAAATGCGACCATAATGCGACGCGACGCAAATGACAGATGAATGTTCATAATGTAATTTTGTTCAGTAATTATTTGTGTAAACATGATCTCAGTTTTTCAAGAATATCTTTAAGTGGATATATATTATATATTTCAAAGTTGACACGTAAGAACACCAATAAATAAATAAATAAATAAATCAATTAATTAATTAATCCGCACCTATACTTGTTTTATTGGATCTCTAATTTTTCTTATGTTAATAAATCCGTACATATACTTATGTTGATAAGGCGGTACCTACATTTATGTTAATGGATTCATACCTATACTTGTATTAATGGATCCGAACCTATATCTGAGTTAATAGATCAGTACCTATACTTGGGTTAATGGATCCGAACCTATACTTGTGTTAATAGATCCGTACCTATACTTGTATTAATGGATCCGAACCTATACTTGAGTTAACAGATCCATAACTATACTTGTATTAATGGATTCATACCTATACTTGTGTTGATGAATCGATACCTAAATTTGTGTTAATGGATTAGTACATATGCTTGTGTTAATTAATCCATACCTATACTTGTGTTAATGAATACGAACCTATACTTGTGTTGTGTGGATCCGTACCTATACTTGTGTTGGATTCGTACCTATAATTGTGTTAATAGATCCGTTACTATACTTATATTAATGGATTTATACCTATACTTGCATTAATGGAATCATACCTATATCTGTTTTATTGGTTCCCTACTTTACCTCATGCTATATGTGTTGTGTTAACGGATCAATTTTTGCCTTAAATACAGAAACGTTAAAAAAATTAAAATCACGCCAATTCCATTATGTAGCCCAAATACTTGCATGCCAGGCTGCGATAAGGAGGGCCACGCAGTTAACCGCTCGGAACACACGTCAGGGACCTCATATTTTTATACTCCCTATAAAATCCACCTGGGCGAAGGCCTCACCTGTTGAGGCTAGCAGGTTCGTGAAGTTATGATGACGTCATGCATTTAGCAGTCAAACAAAACTAAGGAAAACATAATTTACAAGAAAATTTACACTGCACTTAATACTTATTTGTCCCAGGGATCGGCAATCTTTCGTGAGAAATATTTATGGTGCAATGATCCACAAGTTTTTCAGCAACTTTACACGAATTACAATGAATTGATGTAAAAATTATCTAATGTTAAGAAAGTACATGTGTTATTTATTTTTTCTGCATCTTCTTTTTAGTCTAAAGCTGATCTTTGAGTTTATCTCCAGATCAAAATATGAGATGTATCTCACCTAAATTTTAAGATTCTCTTATCGTGTCTCCTTCCATGGATACGCGCCTTAAGCATGGTCTTGTATTAATAAGTAGATGTTTTTAGTGTTAAAATTACCTACTCTAAATTTTCACTACTTAATAACTTCTTAACTTTCTTTATACAAAGTAGATTTATGAAAATGGTTCCTCGCAAGAACACCTTCTGCCGAAGATAGTAAAAACATCGACACTGGGTACTTCCCAAGCCTAATATAGTGTGATGCCAAATTGTCATGTAAGTAATTATCCTGATTTTTGTTAGAATTTAACTAAATCTTATTTAATTTTACCCCTGTTGAAGATTGTAAGGAGCTGGAATTAGAGAGCTTAATTGATTTAATTCAAACACTTTTTTACTTTTTTCCACAACTTATTATTTTTTTACCATTTTACCGGTGTCAGTCTGTTACAGCCATTTTCAGACTGGTTTTATTTTTATTTTTTTCATTAGAGTCTACGATACTCTGAGTACTCTACATGCGGCCAGACCGCCAAATCTACTACTACAAGTGCATAAGCGCTAATCGCTTTGACACTTTTACTAACTACCTTATTGTAATAAACATCATAAGTATTTTATATTAATACATGAATTGGAAGGGTAAAGAATTCTAATAAAAAACCCTCTAGTGGTACATATTTCTCTTAAGCTAGGGTATTTATACCATTTCAATACAGGGGTATTTAACAGTGAGTGTTTAATAATTCTATATAATTTTAAAAGGTTGATGATATTTTGAATCTAATATTGGGATTTTTATAATGTATGTTGTTAAAGATTATTACAGGTATTTGGTAATGGTAAAAAAATAATAAATAGTGCAGAAAAATAAAAAGTGTTTTTATTGGAGCAAGTCGAATACTCATTCCCTGTCCTCTTTCGCCCATCCAATAATCTATACCTGTCCCGCTCTGGTCGATGACCTTGCATTTCACCGCCGGATTGTATTAAGTACTTGTGCTTTCTTCTGCCGCCCTACACTCACGCCGTGCGTAACGCTTGGACCGCGCAGAGGAAGTGAATTTCAAATTTCGAAAGTGCAGTTATAGATATCTCGGTTCGGCATAATATACGTGCTCGTCAACCGGAGGTGCAATTCACGCCCATCCCAGGATTTCAAAGCAAGGTAGGCCATATCCATTTGCCCTTATGTTCCTTCAGACTTCCATTTCAGGTTGCGTCAAATATTTAAAACTATTCTAGATTACAGTCCACGGGATTACAATCCCTCCAGTTTTAATTAAATCATTAAAATGGAATTCCAACAAGGATTAACAGTTTCGAAATTAGAAATAATACATTTTTATTATTTCACATCTTCCTCTTTATCATATACTGATAACCACAGGGATCGGGACTTGGTTCTACGCCAGATAAATCTGAATTTTTATTTTATTAATTTTGACTGAATTTATGAATAATTTTTTTTAACCGGAAAAATATATAATCATGTGAATCTGGAAGGCTAGTCCCAAAAATTACTGTTAACGTACGTACGTACTTATTTGTAGATACGTATAAGTACAGATCACAATTATAATAAAACCTGCGATCTCAACAGATTTCAGGAGGTTGGGTTAGGTTAGGTTAGGTTGGTGATGAAATAAAACAAAAAAATAAAGAGTACAGAAGATGGTGGAGCGTGAAGAGTTAGCGAAGCGAGTTGGCGGCGTTTGGTCGGGACGGTGGTGGAAAACGGAACGATCGGCAAGACTGAGCGCAGTTGCCCTCGGCGGATGCCTGGTCCCAGTTACCCTCGGCGGATGCCTGGTCCCAGTTGCCCTCGGCGGATGCCTGGTCCCAGTTACCCTCGGCGGATGCCTGGTTCCAGTTACCCTCGGCGGATGCCTGATCCCAGTTACCCTCGGCGGATGCCTGATCCCAGTTACCCTCGAGGGATGCTTGGTCCCAGTTACCCTCGGCGGATGCCTGGTCCCTAGGTGTAAATGTCATCGGTCAGTCGGGATGGCCACGATGGTGGTAAAATTTAAAAACTGCTCGAAATAAAGATCAATGAATGGAAACTCTTGAAAAGGCTAAGACCAGGGGTTGTACAGTAATACCTTGACTCACGAGTGTCCCAACTAACGTTTTTCGAGATACGAGCCGTCTCTCGGCCGATTTTTTGCTTTTAGTTGAGAGCTAAAATTTGGGCTACGAGCCAGTTTCAGATATCCTACCGCTAGTTGGTGCAGCGAACGCCATACTAAATGACGCGACGGAATCCCGTGTCTCATTCGTCCACTTTAAGCGGTTACGCGGTGTAGGCATCAGCGTTGTACTCGCACTTGTGCTTGCAGTTATATTCAGACAGTGCGAAGGATAGTGCTGAGAAGAAGCGGGTGACGTGCATTGAATTAAAGAAAAAAATTATCGAATAACATGACCGAGGTGTGCGTGTGGTCGACTTGGCGAAGCAGTACGAGCGTAGCACATCAATCTGCACCATACTAAAGCAGGACTCGATAAAGACTCTAACGCCATCCAAGGCCATTAAAATAATTTGAAGCTGCTGATGGTGTTATTGACGGAGAAGCAGCTCGCAGAACGCATCGTATTAGAGAGACTATAATCTGAAAGAATCTATTAACACTAAAACATATAACAAAAATTATTACAGTGATTTTTGGGGCCCCGGAACGGATTAATGGCATTTCAATTAATTTCAATAGGGGAATTGATTTGACATACGAGTAAGTTTGAGTTACGAGCTCCGTCATGGAACGAATTAAAGTCGGAAGTCAAGGCACCACTGTATAGCCAAAAATGGTGATGATAATTCGAGTTAAATACAGGTATGGACTTTGATTCTGTAAAGGGGGCAGAAACAAATGAAAATAAAATGTAATAATAAATGTATTAAATAAAAAATACAATTAAATTTCAGACCAAACACTTTTAAAAAGCCATTCAAAAAGCAGCGCGCGGCTCGGGAGCCGCAATTTGTCAATCCCTGCATTAGACACTTTATAAAAGATGCTCAAAATATTAAAAACACTTGCACGCTGCGCTATATTTCAAAATTCGTAACATTTTCGCAATAAACAGAATGGAAAAACCATTTGTGTCATCTTCGAATCTCTCCAGAGATCTATTTAAATTATATGCGAATCTGATAGCATCTTCCATTGAGTTTATGAACACAAAAGATTTCTTCCCATCGTTTATCCACTTAGCATTTTGATATTTTGCCGTCGATTTGATCTGATATCTGTAATAGTAGTTTTCAATGCTGTGGGATCCGTCTCATATTTAGTAAGAGAAAATATTGCGATATTACTGCACTTCTAAGAGACCGCCTTCTTTGACTTAGAATTCAAGAGAGAACTGACTTGATAATATATATATACATATTTAAACAGCATCATTGTACCTATACGCGTGTATGGGAGAAATACCAACAGACAAAAGCACTCGTAGTCTATATATACTGCAGTTAATAAATTTTCCTTTATTAAGAGATTACCTCCAATAGCTTGATCCAATTAATATATGTCAAAAATGTGATTGTAATTTTATTTAATATATGTCAAACCACAAAGTGATTGCTTTCTACGAAAATAGAATAATAAAAAAACAAATTTTCGTAAAAAATGCCATAATATGTTTTATTTTTGAAAGTGAAGCCTTAAAGCATTTTTAAACAATTACAAGAGAACTAACAATAAACGTTAATTTCGCGAATTTCTCTAAATAACAAAAATAACGGTGAAGGAAAATTAAATTTATTAAAGATTTTTTCGGAAAGAACCTTGACAAGTAAAAAATAATAAATGAACAATATTTGAACTATCTAAAACGTCCTTAATAATTATTATAGCTTTAATGGCTTCCAAGAGAATTCTTAAGTTAATAGTTTTACAAGAGATTAACAAGGTGTTAACGAAAACGAAATTAAATACACAATTTTGGCGAAAAGTTAGTTTACCAATCAAATATTTATTTTTGAATCTGAGAAGCATTCTAATTATACTAAATATTACTAATTATACTAAACATTAAAAGTAATCAAGAAGCATTTACGCAAGATTAGAACCACCGGATAATTAAAATAGATAAATTTTAAAGTTCAGCTAAGGTTGAGTTACGAAATTCGAGTAACGTGAACAAATAACACAGATATTTACTAGACAATAGAAAACGAATTTATTGTTGAATTTATAGGTATGGCGAAATGATGGAGACAGCTGATGTGGCTAAAGTCAGCAGATTCTTTGAAAATAAAATCCTTCGCAGGGTTTACAGTCTGAAATGGATTGAACTATCAAACGAGAATGAAGAAGGAACTTTGGACGCTGCACGACTCCTCAAGTATGCTGGATAGAAAATATCCAAGCGACGGCGGGTGGGTGGGTGGGAGGATTGATGAATTCCGTAAAACGCACAAAGCTATAGAATCTGGACTACGACAAAGGTCGATGAAAAATGTCTAGATAGTTCTGGAAGAGATTAACGAATGTACAACAGATTAAACTACAACGTGGACGTTCAATCCAAGTTTTGAAAAATATTAAAAATTACATATAATCAATAAAAATGATTAAATGAAACGAGTAGACTCACATGATAAAATGTATTTAAGTAAAGGTATAATTCAAATTAAAAAAGGATTTTAAGTATCAATGTGTCCAAAATTTAATAAAAATTAATTGATAATTTACTCAAAGGTATTTGAGATTCCGTAAAAACAATGTAGATGGCTTTCAAAAATAATGGAACGACAGATGTATTAATTTGAAAAAGTGTAACATATAGGTTCGAAATTCTGTCATGTGGTGCAATCGGTAGTGTACTTCCCCGGATTGGAAATAGAGATCCAGGTTCGAATCCCGGTAGCGCAAAAACAATATTTTTCGATAAAATTGATTTTATATGTACATATTTATAATTAATAGATTAAATTAGTATTTCAAACTGTTCGTCACTAATTTTTTGTGATTTGTCACATTTTGCTTGCTCAGTGAGACATCCGTTACTTTAGACAATTTCCGCAATGATCACTCCGTTCACGAGCAGATGCACCGGGAGGCGGCTCGCGTCGGCGAGATAATAAGGGTAATTATAAATCACAATATAAATTCTCGTGCGCCTGTATCTAAATGCGCCCATCTTTAATATGCTTTGTGAATTTTCTTTGTTATAGAAACATAATATTTTCTTCCTGGCGAAGCGCTATCGTGATTTAACGGAGTATTTGGTATGGCGTCCTTATTACCCTCGCATAATATCAGGAATGTACCACAATCTTGTTCTAATGTTCCGTCCTACATAACGGAATTACGGAACGATGGCTCTGCAGAGTCTGAATAATTATGTATTTATCTTTACCACTTATATTTTGTGCTCTTTCTACGAGACATTATTATTTCATGACCTAATCAAGTGGAAATCTATTCGCATAATATAAAGGTGCATAATATTTTACATGTTTAATTATTGCTGTCAAGACATCTAATCCCAACTCTTACTCTTATTGGTACTTTTTCAAATATTTATTCTTATAGTGCACTATTAATTAGTTCAACATGGTGGGTTTTTTGTCATTTTACCTAATCCAACTTACAAAATTTAACAAAACATAATATTTTCCATCAATATGATCATTGCTGAATTTAGAATACTTTATAAAATCTGATTACTCATTAAGACTCAATAATACCCATCAAATTACCACTAGTTCGTCCACCGTCCGCAAAAAACACGGAACCACCATGTCGATACCTCAATCTGCAATGCAGCTAACTCCATTTTCTCAAATGTTCAGGAGCAACAAAAAACTGTTTAATTTTGTAATTAAACGGATTACGAAAATTCCAAAACACTCTTTCGTAGATTGTTTATGCAAAAATAGGGTGGATAATAAATTTGATTGATATTTTGATTTATATCGTACTTATAGGGAATATTTGGAGTTTATTTGGATTTTCATTATAATGTAGTGCAACAATTCTGATTTTTTTTAAACAATTCTGAAACATACGATTAGATAACTAACTAACTTACTATCATGCCGTTTCCTCGGCGGGGGTAGGCAAAGAGAATAGAGCGCCACACTCTTTTGTCCTGATATACAATTCTCGCCTCATCCACATTCATACATCTTCTCATGCGAGCTCGCTGATTATTAAGGCTACTAACATAACTATCCTTCAGTATCTGATTAACCTGGTCATGCCGAGACTTCCGCAGACGTCCTCTATTTCTAGTGCCATCAACACTTGTGCCAGGTGAGCATTACGGTTTTTGGAAGAATCATTCTTATTTTAAAACACGCGATTTCACTTGTTTTAAAATTGATGGGAATTTTTGGCTTTTTGTGTATCATAGAACAATAAAATATGAAAATAATGGCATTAAAAACGGTTTTTTACCATGGGTGGAGTTTATTTATTTATGTATTTATTTATTAATTTATTAACGCCCTTATGAGCTTTTACAAAATAGGTTTGGTATAATTTTTTAAAAAAAAAAAACACATGAGCAGCTACACAGCATGGAGTACATATATAAAATTAGAATAGAAAAATAAGCAAAACAAACTATAAATGGGATATAGGATAGCTGAGTATCTAAATCAGTTGTATCTTTGACTCAGAACAGCATCAAAAACATCACTATTATATTTAAACATTGAGTATCGGAATATATCTACAAGATCATAATCTTTCCCGAGCCTGTGAAGTCTTTCTGTGGGTGCATTCCTATAAAAATGAGTATATGATGAATTTACATGGAACAGAACCGATGACCTGGTACTCCGCGCAGGAACGTGGTATTCAATCAGTTAGCTGCTTTGCAGATGAGGGTATCGATATTAAATTATTACGGAATTTTAACATAAATAAATGTTTTTTTTTAGGAGAACACATTCTTATTGTGAAGTTGTAATTATTCAGAACATAGTTCTGTGATATTTTAAATATGAATAAAATATATTAATTATAAAGATATACATATAAAATCAATTTTATCGAAAAATATTGTTGTTGCGCCACCGGGATTCGAATTTGAGATTCTGTAAAAATAAGGTAGATGGCTCTGTCAAATGATGGAACGATTAAATGTATTAATATCAAAAAGGTAACATATAGGGTCGAAAATTGTCGCTAAAAATAATGTCGCTGTAGCTTAGTTGGATAAAGCACCTTCCCCGGTTAGGAAAGAGATCCAGGTTCGAATCCCGGTGGCGCAACAACAATATTTTTCGATAAAATTGATTTTATATGTATATCTTTATAATTAATATATTTAATTTATATTTATAAATAAATGTATTTCTTTAGTACTGGCGTCGGTAAGTAATCCGAACAAAATAAAAATGTGTAATATATAACTGCAAGCCTTCCGATTGCGTAGTACGTGCGTGACCCTTTTTAGGTACGCGCATATTTTACAAGTTCTACAACTTGCTTAATATGTTCAACGAAACATACAAGTTTACGGGATGACCTTACCGGCTAATAGATCGTCATATTTTACGGATGAAGTTTAATTTAAATATTTTGAGTTGTATATAGATTTAATTCAAATTAAAACTGTAGTTTAATTATTATATACTATTTTCTTGCGAAATACGTTGACGAAATTTAATAAAGGTCGATATTTATACCGTGTTTTTTTTGTTGCATAATGTTGCGTTGTCATTCTTTGACATGTTTTTAATCGTTTTAAAATCATCTAAGGTATTTTAATGGAAAGATATTTTTATATATGAATATTTGAGTTTAATGAATTAGAGAATTAACAAGATTAGATTTGGTGGGTAGTGGGTAGTTACAGAAACAAAAGTACGGCTAATGTTTCCGTAAAATAATTTTTCAATGGCTATATTATAAGTGGTTTACCACAGAACGACTTAATGCAACGTGACCCACGACTTTTAAGAGAACAAAAAACTATTCCATTATATACTAATAGTGTTATAACATTGTAAGTCCAATCACATTAGCCAACAAAAAAACACAAGCTCTGCTGAAAAAAGTCCGAGCTGGTTGATTTTTTGTATATTTCGTTATTTTGTCATCTAACGTACTAAAAGATCTCATCGATATTGTAAGCGCTACAAAAGTTATACGGTTGCCTAAGGTAACTTTTTAAATATATAATTTCTATTGGTCGATCGACAAAAATAGATTTCATAAAATTTGCACATTATAATATTCGCTACAAAGTTTTTTTTTTTTTGTATGAGTAACTGTTCTAACGTTATACGACATACAAAGTTTCAATTGGATAAACTTGTACGAAGTATCAATGCACTCATTTTTGCGCCACCTTCAAGGAAAAAATTATTGTAAAATAAAAGTAGAAAAACTGAAAACTCACACTATAAAACAAAACTGAAAACTCTGCTATTTTACAACATTAGTTAACCATTGAAAATATCGATTTTTATTATTATTATTTTATTCAAAAAACATACAGTTTATCAGTAAATACAAGAATTACAATAAAAGCTAAACAATAATTGAACCAGTTACATATTTTCTCAGACGATACAAAATACTTTATACAGTGAGTACAATTTAAAATTTAAGAAGAACTATAAAGCAGAAAAATGTGAGAAAAAAGTTATAAAAAAGAAAGTAAGAAAATATTCGAGGGGAAAGTATAAGGAAAATGGGATAGGGAATAAAATTTGTGTGATAAAAATAAAATAAAAAATAAAAGCCTTTAAAGTTTAAGTATTGAATTTAGATTTAATTGAGGTAACTGAAGTATTCAACATGTCTAGTTCGTATAGGTGTGAATTGAAATAAATGGGTGCTCGGTAGAAAAATGAGTTTTGTTTGGCATTGGTGTTGCAAAGTGGAAGATTAAATGCGAGATTAGTTCTGGTTGACCTGGCTGGCACTCGAATGGATACACGTTTGAGTAAATCAGAACAGTCTACTTTAGATTGGGCTATTTTGTGTAGGAAAATAACATTGGCGATGTCTCTTCGAGTTTGTGGTGATGGAACTTGGAAAATGATTGATGACTCAGCAGTACTGGTTAAGGTTCGATAACTACGAATGTTAAGATATTTGAGGAAGCTATTCTGTATTTTGTATTTTTTCGATTCTATTGCTGTATGTGGTATATTATGGAGCGAATGAGTGGGCGGAGTCTTTTGACAATTTTAGGCCGTAATTCTGGATATGAAGAATTGCGGTTCATAAGTGAATATTATGTAATTATACGTATACATTATATAAATTCACTCCGTTAACGTCAGTCGATGTTTTATTTGCATTAGTGGATTTTTTAAATACGTGTATGTCTGCATAACGTAAATAATAAAGCGTGATGTTACAAGAACAACGTTGAAAATAATTGACATTTCGTGTGCGGGTACAAAAAGTGCTTTGTACATGCGAAATGGGTACGATTTTGTTTAACAAATTTACGGCTGTTGTCATATGCTTAATTAAAAAATTAAAAGATTAGAATGTTTTACTAATTTACGCCACGCCACTGTTCTAACGAATACGAAATATATTCATAATTCTACATCAAAACTAAAAACTTTTACATTAATGATTTTTTTAATATAAAACTGAATTTATTTTATATGAACCAGATTTCGTCGTGTCTTCTGTTTAACATTAAAAATATAATTTTGAAAATACAAAAATAAATATGTATGTCAAAAATAATTCAACTTCCTTTCAATGAAAATTTGTCGGTCGGTTGTTAGAATTACACAGAGCATATCGATTACGTGTTTAAAATACCGATTGTGAATGTTCTCATTCCGATTCCAAAACATTTGGAATTATGTAACTAAAAGACATTTTTTATTTTCATAAATAGAACGTTATTCTAGAAAAATAAAAGGCTGAAAATCAGTGTATATACAGAATAAAAACTATATTTATTATTTTAAATATATTAATTATAAAGATATACATATAAAATCAATTTTATCGAAAAATATTGTTGTTGCGCCACCGGGATTCGAACCTGGATCTCTTTCCTAACCGGGGAAGGTGCTTTATCCAACTAAGCTACAGCGACATTATTTTTAGCGACAATTTTCGACCCTATATGTTACCTTTTTTGGTATTAATACATTTAATCGTTCCTAAAAAGGAAAGAGATCCAGGTTCGAATCCCGGTGGCGCAACAACAATATTTTTCGATAAAATTGATTTTATATGTATATCTTTATAATTAATATATTTAATTGATATTTAAAATATCACAGACCTATGTTCTGAATAATTACAACTTCACAATAAGAATGTGTTCTCCTAAATAATATTTATTATTGCTTATAAAAAAAATCAAGGAACAAGGAAAATCCTATATGCTTTGATATATTTAAACCAAATTTTTCGTAGATACGCTTTAGAAACCTGCATAGAACATACGCACTGCCCCCTCTTCTCCTGGCCACTCAATTCTCTCCCACAGATTAAAACGTTTATTTTATTACATCTGTCAATTTTTGCATAGTTACTCTTTAGGAGCCTGTACAAAACAACAAACAAGGTATCCGTAATAATATTACGATTCCCCATCTTTCATCAATGACTAACTGGACTGTATTGGAGTCGGACTGTAGTGTCATTACCAGTTGATGACTTGCGAGTATATTTACCAGCTGTCATCGTCTTTACTTACCTATATTGTCTTCTCTCTTATCTATTGGTCGTCTCGCATCGTACCATGTATAGATATAAGATATACTGTACCATTGAATCTGTAAATAATTGTTGGTTGCGATAATATAATTTTTGGTTATGTTTGCAACCTAATACTTGTCAATATCTACGCGGGAACAACTCATCATAACTAAAATATTTAATGTGTTCTAGGTTAAGCGAGAAAATCATTAATCCAATTCCGTCCTTACTTACATGCGCATTATACTGATAAAATAGCACTTTTATGTCTATTATTGTCTATCCGCGATTCTCACATCATCATCTAGATGTCATTTTTGTTCGTTTGACAGCTAACAGCTGTGCTACTTACAAAGGTGGAATAATTTTAATGAAAATGAAAGCGTGATCAGGGTTTTCATAGAAACTATTTTTCAATGCAAAAAATATGATTTTGTAACATACTATTTTTTTTTATGTAGGTGATAAATATAAAGTATTCTGCTTGATGATAATATAAGATTTCGAAATTCTATTGAGCCCCTAAATCAACGCCGTATAGGGACCGCTATTATTATATCATAATATTATTATAATTATATTTTAATAAAAACATATTTTTATTGTAAAGTTGCAATTTTAGAATATAGTTATTTGACAAATTAAAACCAATTATATCTATCGAATAAATTATAGTTTCCAAGCGAGGAAATAATATGTGCACTGTGGAAATAAAATAACATATTAAGTCGAAAATTCAACGTGAAAGCAATTGGTAACTTATTTAATATAAAGAAAGTCTCTACGGTAACTATTTAATTTTTCTACAGTTAGATTTGTGATTCTACTAATTTGTTTTCAGTAAATTTTTTTAATATCTTTTTGATGTTTCGTTGCTTTTTATTAATTACTTTTAATAAAAAAATATATAAATACGTATTCATAATTATGTTATTTGCCTTTTATAGTTTTATTTATTCAAAAAATTCATATTTACATTGCTTTACAGATTTTTTTAAAAATATTAGATATTGTCACTCAACTAGCTCCGCGGCATATTCTTGAGAGTCCTTTACTGGTTTTGATTAATTTGAAACACTTTTGGAATTAATGCTACCCCAAATAGGCTATTTAACTTTATCTATTAAAATTAAAGATAAAAAAAAATAAAGAATTACGTGTTAAGTGAAATTCGTTAGGTGAAAGTGTTAATATTAATAAATATAAAATATTTTTATCGTATGTGATTTCTTAATCTCCATCTTGTGACGTCACGAGGACAAAGCGTGACACGAGTACGCAGTGTGGCAACATACTTTTATATTTGAAATATTTCAATTATAAATATAATCATATGAAAATCTTGCAGTCAAGGCTGTTTTCTTCCCAACCTGAATTATAAATTAAAAATTCCGACAAAAACCCGAATACTCGGCCTAATAATGTCAAATCGCAAATCAGATAAGCCTCGAGCCTCGCAGGCGATATTTTAACCCGCCTACTTTTAACTACCGACCCCAAACTGTTCGTCTTAATTTAGAGGACACCTACATGAATAAAAAAATTTCGTGGAAGCCTCCGCAGACCAAATTAAATTACGAGCCGCCTTAACCGTGGACCAGGATTTGCAATTTATACGTGTTAAATCACAAACATATCGCCGGCCAGATCCTTGCCTGTCTTGAACAGTTCCTCATCAAAATAATGTTGACTACCAACAAACAATCATCTACAAAATATTCATTATTGTTAGTTGGCTTAGCAATATAAGTTGTATGTAAATAATCTTTATTTAAATAATGTTTTATATAAACAATATGAAAATCACTTTGTTTAAAACCACTATTTATTTCTACTTCAACATTTGTATTTTTAATGTTAGTATAAGTTGCTTTCTGAAGAAGGTTCGAAACATGTATCAATAAAAAGTGGTTTTAAACAAAGTGTTTTTCATATTATTTATACAGGGTGCAACAGACCTAGTCCGCAATATTTTTTGGATCGAGTCGAAAATGTTCAAGGAATATGTTCCTAATCTCAACCATGTCATAGATTAAAAATATATATATAATTTTCCTATTATTTCGATTAATTTAAATATTTTACTACTAATTAAATGTTTTAATTATAAATATATACATATAAAATCAATTTTATCGAAAAACATTGTTGTTGCGCTACCGGGATTCGAACCTGGATCTCTTTTCCAATCCGGGGAAGGTGCATTACCAACTATGCTACAGCACCAGTATTTTCGAACCTCTATGTTACACTTTTTCAAATTAATACATTTATCGTTCCATTATTTGAAAGCCATTGAGTAAACCGATAGCAGATGCTAGAATTCACAATTCATTTTTTTTAAATTTTGGACACATTGATACAACTTATATATTATTTAAAAAAACACACTCTTATTGTGATGTTGTAATTATTCAAAACATAGGTCTGTGATATTTTAAATACTAATTAAATGTATTAATTAGAAAGATATATATATATATATATATTCCACCATTAAACCACTATATCAATCAAATTATTGAAAGTTGAATATATGTACGTATTTAAATATTACTAATAATATTTTTCGTAACGGTGCAGAATTTGCACATATTCCTTGAACATTTTTGACTCATAATTTAGTCAGGAATCCATCTATAAAATATTGTGGACTAGGTTTGTCACACCTGTATATGTTGCCATAAAGTAATTTTACAAATATTGTAAAGTGTTTTATGTTTTTAATTTTTATCTTTTACATGATATTCTACATGGCGTGGAGACTTTTTTTGCATGAAGCTCGCATTTGAGAAGATGAAAATCGTGGTCACATACAATATATTACACTGCCCAACAAAAAAAAAATTTTGGTGCCGCGTAAATTAGACCTGACTTTATATGCATTTGAATCGTTGATTTCAAAAATGGCATCAGATCAGCTCTAGTTTTTGAGATATTATAGCATGTTCACTTTTCATCTAGTATACTCGGTTGATAATGATATTCAGATATTTTTACAGACAACAAATATGGTTTATATTATTACAGACAACAAAGTGGTCACACAAAATATACCTCTGGGATAGTAGAGCCAAACATAACAGACAAGACAAAAAAGTAGCCTTTGATAACAGTGTGACATTACAAACTTATGTCACGTTCGAAATTGCCTTGTCATTTATTTTATTGCCAACTATCTTCTAATCACGAACAACGCCCTCATGTTGGCAACGCGTTTTATTTTAAAGGTTATAAAAACGGTC
This sequence comes from Eubasilissa splendida, assembly GCA_031772225.1. NCBI lineage: Eukaryota > Metazoa > Arthropoda > Insecta > Trichoptera > Phryganeidae > Eubasilissa > Eubasilissa splendida. The sequence goes on from CM062849.1 coordinate 33,303,920, forward strand.
AACATCTATGGTTTGTCAAATTAGTCAATTAGCTGTTGTAGCCAGCGAATCCAAGATGTAGCCGTAAACATTCAGCATATAATCGAAAGAGAACGAGACGTTTCCCTTCGGTCTACATTTCTCTTCGATCTACATTCATTTTCACACTTTATTGTTCTACAATTCTGTACACAAATTTTATTATGTTGAATGTCCTGAATGCTGAGAACCAACTGTGACAATGGATCATGGAGATGATATGCTACGATGAAATGTGCACGGATGAACATGTATTGGAGGTAATGCCATCTTTTGTAACATTTTGATGGTGTTGTCACTAGCCTGCTCTGAAGAACGTCGAACTCACGCCCAACCCGACGAAACTAGGATTGTTAATTTGAATTGTTTTTTGTTGTAATTTTAATTGTTTTCCTTTTTGATTAGATTCCATGTGATAACGAATAACATCTTTTCATTTATCTCTCCAGGTATTGGTAATAAATTTTCTCAGTTTAGGATGAAAACAGAATATGACAAATTAAGATGGGCATGCGTTTCAGAGGTGTAGAACCCGCGATTTATGTGTTTTCTACTGATTAGCCGGTGAAGAGGGAAAATCGCCATTCTTCACCCTCACAACAGATACAACTTTAGGAAAATAAAATATTATCAATAAACCTTTGATTTCAAAAGAGAAAATTATCCTACTACCATTGCATATGAAAGTTGGCCTAATGAAACAATTTGTTAAAGCGTTTGATAAAAATTGCTCGCGTCTTATTAAGAAAAAAATCCCTGAAAAATACACAGAAAAGTAAATATCTGGGATTTTTGAGGACCTTAGATCAGCTTATAATAATTTCTTATTCATAAACTCTATGAACGATGTTGAGTCCTCTACTTGGTCATCATTTGTTTCAGAAGTAAATAATTACAGAGCTGAAAATTATGCACACTTAATGAAAAACATGTTGACAAATTTCCAAACTCTTGGGGGCAATATAAGTATTAGGGTTCATTTTCTTCACAGCCATTTAGATTGCTTTCCAGATAATCTTGGTGACGTAATTGAAGAGCAAAGAGAACTATTTCACAAAGATATCAAGATTTGGAAGAATGATACCAATAGGGATAGGATGGTCACATGATGGCGGATTACTGTTGGAGCTTTCAACGGTTCTGTCTTGCACTTGTGTAATGTCTCCATGGCTGTTCAACTTGGATATGGATAATTGTGTGAAAGAACTGGAATGTATGAATATATGGGCGATTTGATTGTATGCTGTTTATTGTACGCCGATGATGCAGTACTAATGGCGAATAATGAACAAGAACTACAGAGTCTGGTCAAGTCGAAAGTGATGGTATTCGAGAAGGAAGAAAGCAAGACACCGCGCTAAATACTTGTAAGTAATGAATGTTTGGAACAAGTAGAAGAGTTTGTGTATTTGAAAAGTATGTTTGATAGAAACGGAAAGGCTAAGAATGATATCGAAAGGAGGGCGACTGCAGGGAATAAAGTGAACGGCGCTTTGAATGGAATTATATCTAATTTATCAACCGAGGCAAGACTAGTGGTGCACAATGGAGTCCTGGTACCGACACTGATGTATGTAAGTGAGGCCTGGAGCTGGCAGAAAAGGAACGAAAGTAGACTGAATGCAGTAGAAATGTGATCACTTAGGCATATATGTAGCAAATCTATTTATGACAGAGTAAAGAATGAAGAAATTAGGAAAGAATGTAAAGCTGATGTTAGTATAGTGAGTAAGATTAAGAAAGGATCACTTAGGTGGTTTAGTCATATGGAACGGATGAATGAGGAGAGAATGGTAGAAAGATATATGACGCAAGTGTTGATGGTACCAGAAATAGAGGACGTCCGCGGATGACTTAGCACGACCAGGTAAACCAGTTAATTGAGGATGGTTCTGTTAGAAGCCTCAACATTCGGCGAGCTTGTATGAGAAGATGTATGAATGTGGATGAGGCGAGAATTGTGTGTCAGGATAGAAAAGTGTGGCGCTCTATTCTCTCTGCCTACCCCGCGGGGAAACGTCGTGATGGTAAGTAAGTAAGTAAGTAAGTAAGTCTTGCAAAACCTCAATCTAGAAAAAGTTATAGAAAATTCATAAATTCATAGATGATATTTCCGTCCTACATATTGCATCTATCTCTTTAAATATTTTCCAATGTTTATCATGTTTTAGAAATTTATTACATATAATATTGAACATATTTGCAGGATATTTTGTATTTAGGGGTAAATAATTGTATGTAAAATAATACCCTTTTCCAAATATTTGTTATCACTAATAAATATAAGGTTTTAAACATACGGAGATTGTTTTTCTATTTAAAATATAATATAATGTAAAAATCATTTTCTCCATCATATTAATAAACAATTATGAGTATGAGTAAAAAATTAAAAAGGTGAATGTGCTGTATCTCCAAAACTAGAGCTGATAGCTGATAGAGCTAGTGCTACTTTTTAAATCAGCAGCCTAATTGTATGTTAGGCAGTATTCATTTTTAAATGCACGAATATCATGTAAAATACATACATATATATATCATTACACAGGCACTTGCCTAGTCAGATCAGCAACCAGTCACGTATTACAACGACTTTTACACTTTTGATGATTAGGCAATATTTTCCAACTAACGTCCTCTATCTTTCTCTCTCGGTCGATATTCTCATCTATCGTTCTATTCTATCGCCTCTACTGTTATCATCACCGCCCGGCGATATTGAACGCACTCTGCAATACCGGCACGTGAAACAAACCTCCTAGCAGTCGTAGAACCGTCTGGAAGGCTGTCTCTCGAACGCCACTCTTATCACCGCCACCTTCCCAACAACAACTACAGGAATCGCCTACGTAAACAATTCGCAACAATAAATCAAGTGTCAACCGTAAATAGTTATCTATTTCATAACCTGCTCTGGTGACGTACACATCATAGACTTAATACATTACGCGACCATCTATCGGACACGAGAGTAGTGATTGAATATTGGGGCATCCACCACTCTCATATTAAGCGCGTATCATCATTCAACATATCACCTGCATGATCCTTTTAATACAACATACGCTCACACCCACACGTAACGCATAACTCCATCAATTATTATCTTGTATCATGTGGAGTTCCGCTTTTTTAAACCAAACGAGCGATTTTGTGTGGTATTAAAATACGCGAAAACCAAATCGTATATTACCTTCAACACAAACTATCAAGTTTTCTTTCTTGATTTTACGCAAAACCGTAAGATAATAAAAAATAATATATATATATACAGAATAATGCTGAAGTATTTCACTAAAGATAAGTAGCCAACAGAATATATAAACCGTATAATACTTACAATTTTGTATAAGCAACAAAGTATATTATTTAACTTCAGACATCTCAGAAAGGCAAGATTCGTTTTCTACTTTGGTGTCTCTTTTCAAAATACTTCCGAGACGAAAGTCTTCAAAACTTACCGAGTTGTATAGCAAATATGTATACACAATAAAACAAAATATCAGAGTGTTTATCTGTATATCGAAATGCGCCACGAAATATATTATAAAACAAAAACTGAAATTTTAAAATACACAAAGTTAACTTTGTTATTATTATGTTTATTTTTCTTCTTTTTCTGCCCTATCCGCTCAATGTACGTTGGCTATCATCATTTTGATCACTGCGACTCAGAAAAGCTCCACAGTAGACTAGCCAAACCATTTCCTTCAGCAATGATGTTCTTCTTCTTCTAGGGTGCCTATTTTCAGTAATCTTTCCCTGCATTACGAGGCGCTAGATCTTTTCCGGGATCCCGGCTGCCTCATCACACCCAAATGTGATTCGTGTGACAGTCCAACCTCGATCCTAACCGTAGTACCAGTTTAGTAAACAATAACGTTCACTCTCAGTGATGGAACCAAGACGTAAGAAGCTGAAAGCCTCTGCTCGTGCTCGCAATGTCGGGTCTTGTTTATATTATGTGATTAAATTGTTCTTAGTGCTATGATGTGTTTTGCATTGTTCAGACAACCCACATCCCGACACCAATCTTTATCAACCCACAGTCTGAGTAGCTGGTGGCTTGGTGCGCTGGCGTTCTATCATCCGGTGTCAGCGTGCTACGTAACAGTACATTAAATTTTTTTTTTTTTTGATCGATTTTTCTGAATTTTTAGATAAGTCAAAATTTGTGTTATTTTCGAATATGAATTCTATCGTAGAACCAATGCAACACAGACAGCTATGTATATCAATAACGTGTTTATCGAGGATGTGGCTAATAAGCGCGCAGTACATGATTTGAGAAGTTCCGTTCTAGTGATTTTAATCTTGAATGTGAACCACGTGGGCAACTTCATAAAATTGTGGATAATGATGCAGTGAAAGCAGAACTACACTTGAATTAGCTATAAGGTTTGACATTACTATTCCAACAATTTTGAAAGAAATTTTTCGGCACAATATTGGGTGAAGATAAATTGCCGAAACACTGTCCGAAACTGTGCGTGCACCAAAACAAGCTGATCAGTATGGTGGTCTAGCGCTAATATTATCCACTATAGTTTCGTGAATACAATTGATGATTACTGCAACTAATTGGACAAAATTATAAAGAAGCTTAGAATTAAGCAGGCGAGATTAGTCACTAGAGACGGACCGAGACAAAACTCGACCAGATGTCACACATGCATGCTGCTCAAATTACAAAAACTCTGTGATAAACTGTGTTTACCATACCTTGCTGACTACCATACGAGAATATAAGTTCAAAAAGTCATCAATGATGTTACTACAGCATTTGTGGTCAATGATTGTAATGCGATGTTGATTTTCATGTGATCAATGATCTGGATGTAATATTTGACAGTAAATTATCATTCATTCAATGTGGGGAATGAATGATAACTAATAAACGTCTCAAAATGTTGGGATTTGTTTTGCGGACTACAAAAAACTTTTCAGACCTGCACATACATAAAGTCCTCTATACTTCTCTAGTCAGACCTCAGGTAGAATATAATTCAGTCATATGATCTCCACACTTCATTGTATACTCGACGGCGGTTGAAAGAATCCAGAGAAAGTTTCAAAGATTTATTAATTTAAAATTAAATATACGCTCTGAGCATATCAAGTATGATTATTTCCTTAGCCGTCTGAAATTGTTAAACTCATCAGTGAGATATACGATGATCGACCTTATATTTCTATACAGAATCATCAATGGTATGATTGACTGCCTCCAAATTGTTGGTTTGCTTGACTTTCACGCACCATTGAGGTCATCGAGACATAATTCATTGTTCTATTACAGTGGTAATGTCAGAACTCATGCACTAGCTAACTCCGCAGTCCCCAGAATCCATTCATTGGGGAATGAATATGCGGAAGTAGTCAACATTTTTGCTGTTAACTTAATTCTTTATAGAACTACACTATTAAAATTTGTTTGTGTCTCAACTCAATAGTGACGGACAAATTGCTACTTCACATTTTATATTTATTTTTAATTTTGGTTAAGTAAAAACATGCTGATACTATGTAAAAATTTTCTTTGTGTATTGCACTTCTGTTGTAATTTTCTGTTATTTTACAAATTCTATTAATGCCCGAATAGGGCGTGTATAATATTAAATAAATAAATACAAGAATGAACCTCATGGACAACTCCATTTTTTAAAAACTGGCTTTTAACTCCTCGGGAAGCTGTGGTGGGTCTTGAATGGATTGAGGAGTGTTCAGCGGTGATGGAAGTCTTTCAACACAAAGAGGAACAAATTTACCATCCCCTGTGTGAATCTGGATAATTAACACTGTCAATTATGGTTCAGTTTACTCTATTACCAGAATACAACCCTCGTTACCTGGAAGATTGCCCCCTATGGAGTCACATCGATTCGCGCGAACCGATTGTTGAAATTGGGAACATCTCGCCAAACCGTTTTCAAAAATTTATGATAAAATTAAGTATTGAGATACCCGATGAGTAGGGATTCTGTATTTTTCGATTCCCTGGACTAAAGAATCAACATTTTCAAATCCAGGGAATTTCCGGAAATCGAGACCATGATTTTTATTTAATTAAAAAGAAAAAATATTTTAATAAATATACGTACGTTAGATTTACAGTAGCTATTAAGGATATATTAGTATCTGTGTACGAAAACACACGTTTATATTAATTTATTAAAACAAATAACTGTTTGATGAAATACTTATTGATTTATAAAATTAATTTAAGTTTTCATATACATTGAATTAAAAATCACTTTTTAATAAAACAATAGTAACCACAAACAATTTAACAAAATCAAAAAACAAAATAAATAACACACAAAAAAGAACAATTAATAATAAAATACGTCGGAAAACAAAAACATTCGTATTTGACAAAAGTCAACTGAAGCTTCCTAATAATGTTTTCAAATAATTTTGTTATGTTACATTTTACAAGGAAGCATATTATCTATTTTAACAAACCTTCAAAACCACTTACTTCAGATTTTTTTTGATAAATATATATAAAAATATCTGAGGACTAATTTCTCTTTAATAAAATTTTTTATGACTGACCATATAAACTAAGGAAACTTTGCATTTTTTCATATACTTACACGTGCACCGCTCATCGCTAGGTTACTACATACTGTATGATAATGGTCGGATGGGATTAACCCAAATAATCCGTTTAAAATTAATTTCAAGAAAAATTTGTCTCGAGTCTCGGGTTATTTATATTAAAAGTCCCGGGACTCAAAACAGCAAAAAATCATGGAATTTCAGTGACGAAGTATATTTCATTATATTCAGGATTTATGTTTATTTTGGTATTTTGACAAATGATTTCACATAAATAGTTTGTAATATTTAAGACTTTTTCTCCTAAAAAGGTTGAAATTTGTGTCATACTTTTTACATCTTTCTTAAGACCCTCAAAATAAAATAAAATATAAACTTGACATTGTTAGGAATTATAATCTTAAATGTAGTTAGTATTCTGGAGATGGATAGTGGTGCATAACTGATATTCAAAATTTGTTAAGTGTTTATTATGAGAGACATCACTGCATAGCTGCAAATCTTGTATACAGTGAAGATTATTCTACTACTCCTTCTAGAGCAATGTTTCAAGTTACGTACATTAATATTACAAATGGTGTATGTCTGAATGAGGGATTAGGGAAATATCGAAATGCAGGAAAGGTGGAAGGAATTCGGGAGGTCAGGAATAGAGAATAAGGGGCGGCTGAAGGACCACCCAGAATCATAAAACACGACCCACCTGTGAAACGCTCCTTCCGGTATCTGGTATCGGTGATGGCACGAAAGTGTATGGACAGCACTTAATCGGTTCGCACGGTAGCAAGAAATCGATTGCACATACACAAATATCAGCCCCATACAGCAGCACGATAATTAACACAAGCCAACAATTCGTTCCCACACGGCAGGACGAATTTGGCGGCAGTCAGCGCAAATAAAATGGTAAAAACGCTACTTTCAGTTCGAAGGCACAAAACTCCAAAATCATAGAGAACACACATACAGAAAATATCGTGTTCTGGTTATAGGAGGAGGGGGATAGTAGATAGATAATAGACAAGAACCACCAATCTACGTACGTGACGATCACATTCGCGCGCACGGCGACTGGCGATTCATAAATACGTTATAAAGATCCAAGTGTTTTTGTATTTATTTTTGAAAAGCACCAAAATAAATGGTGACCTAATTTATCGTACAAATCTGGAGACCACTTTATCACAAAAATAATTAATATAAACACGTGACAGGGTGACGGCATTATAAAAACTATTAATACTTACTGTTTGTTCGTGACTGCGGGGCATAAATATTTTGCAATCTTGTGTTTCAATTTATGGCTTAATTTCAAATCTTGATGCAATAATTATACATTTTACTTCCAAAGTTATAACCGATAATGGACCGTTTTCAATGATAGAATACCTTACGAATGTAGTAATGATGGCTTACCTCCAAACACAATCCATCATTGTGTTCGAGGTGCAAGTATTCAGCTCGATTTTCATTTCATTGTTGCATGAGTAAAATGGTACTTAAAGTTAATCGCAAGGTTTGTTCGTTAATGCTACATAATGAAACGATATCAAAAATACAACAAAGCTCAGCGGAGCTCTACGTCACGTTGTTAGAGAGAGAGTCACCCCCAAAATAAATAAATGTTATGTAAAGCACTCTACCCACACAGTGTTGGCGAAACACTTGTACGTGTCGCACAAGAACAATATAGTATATATTATAAATAATGTACTGTAAAAAACTATACCTAGAAGAATATTATTTATTAAATACAAGAAATAGTGAGAGAGAGGGGAGGAAATATAATCAATACCTCATAGTCAGTAAAATCTTACATGAGCACATTTACCGTGAAACCACCCTATCTGTGCATATAGTATTTTGTCATACATATTGTACATATAATCTTTCATCGAATAATAAATCCATCTTGTAGATTTGTATGAGGGTTGTCCAAAAAGGAAAATTTTATTAAAAGATAATATTCATATTTTTATGAAAATTGTAATTAGTTCAATAAAAAAAAACATTTAATGAACATGCAATATGTTGTTTCAAATCAAATATTGTATTATTTATAAAAACATAAACAAATATTTTAATTCATGTACAGTTTTTCTTTTTGGTCGTTAACATAGTATATTATGTAGAGTCAACTACAAAAGTAAATATCACTGATTGGGTTTTATTTTATTTTTTAAAGTATAATATACCTATATAAAATATTTATTTATAAAAATGTGAGATATAAACATTTTTCAGTATTTGTTTACAAACTCATCACACATTTTAAATGCAATAAATTCAATTATTATCACACAGTTACATCTCTCAAGTGAACAAGATCCACGTGATAATGTTTAACCTATGATACTACTAGATAAAATCAAGTTCTAATTATGCATTATATTAAAATTCTATCTATTCTGTCCATCACCTCTACTCTCATCATCACCGCCCCGTTAACACTCAACACACCCATCAAGTACCAGTACGTGAAACGAAGCTCCCATCACCCTTAAAGATATTCAGTACCGACGTCATGCAACAATTCCATCGCGGCCAACAGAGATAAGGAACATGAGCTTCCCTCTTCCTATCGCCGCCTTCCAGTCTACAACTTCAAAATCCGCCTCTGATTCGTACAGTAACTCCTTTGTGCGGGTTAACTTCTACATAATATGTAAAGTTTGGCTACAATAAACTCAGTGCTACCTGTAAGTAGTTTATGTGCTCGCAACCTACTTTGGGACCATACACTCACACACTCACACTCACAAAAACACTATTTCATAACCTCTGTGTCTCCATAGTTGTACATCTAACCAATTCAATATCATCAATAATCACACAATCCCTATAAAATAATCTGTTATGACAGTAGCTCGGTATGAAAGATGTCAAATAAATATTATTAAGGAAAATACATTATTAATGTGGAGTTGTAATTATTCAGATAATAGGTTTGTGATATTTTAAATACTATTTGAAAGATGTACATATAAAATCAATTTTATCGAAAAATATTCTTGTTGCTACCGGAATTCGAACCTGGATCTCTTTTCAATCTGGGGAAGGTGCATTAACCGACTATGCTACACCACACAGTACATTTGAGGATAGTTTTTCGAACCTGTATGATACACTTTTCACTGTACGGACTGTGTGCTGTATCTAATTAATACATTTAATTATTATTTCAAATAGTTTATTTTAAATGCTAATGGCAGTTAGATATTCGAATTAACGTTAGATATGTATTAAGCATAGATAGTTCACTCCTCACATATGCAATAAAAAACTCTAATGGAGCATGCATCTAAAGTCTGGCCAGCAATCCAATCTGATAAGATATCCGAGACAGACTAATAACAACATGATTCTTGACTGACCACTCCCTACGGTCCTTGATATGACAAAAATATCGCCAACACTGTAGACAATTATTTTTTTATTTAAATTGTACCAGCCTCGGTACCGAAGAAGCCCCGTGAGGCTATTATGAAACAGATACAAATAATACGTCACATTTTGTTTACATTTGCGGTGTCCATTAAATTTTATCGGCGTCTGTACCCGTCGGAGGCTTTTCTTCGTAAATGTTGGCTTCGTATTTAGACCGGAACAAATAACACCATTTTGTTTCTTACACACACACTAAATGTTCCGGTTCTTTTTCAGGACAGAGTCGCACTCTGGCTTTGTACGTTCACTGACATTAAAAACTACATTCTTTTTTTTGGTTGGCTGCATTCTCCAGACTAAATTTAAAGTTTTTTTTTAAACGTAATTTTTATTTTTGACTTAATTTACATCCCTACCCAGGGGTTGGCATGTGGCTCTTTGAAATTACATGGCATGAAAATAAATTTTAGAGCACTTACCTATTTTAATTACTCGAGACTCCATACGATCAGATTATTTTCAACTGGTTTACGTTTTTGTGAATTTTATCTGAAAAACAAAATTGGTATGTATATTGCTATGCACAAGGATACTTACTTTAATTAATTAAGGTAAGAATTTTATACTTAATAATAAAATAGGTTAGCGAAGAAAATTAAATAACAGTTTTTGAAGACTACTATGAAAAATTTTTGGATCGAAAATAGATAATTAAAACTACCATGAGCATAATAATTTAATTTGGAAACAAACAATCTTCTAGAGGTCCCAAAGACTGCGTTGAGCTGATCATGCTGAAAGAATACTAGATAACAGGAGCAACAAATATTATGACCGGATACCCCAAAGGAAACGACAGACCAAGAAAGAAATAGGCTGACTGTGAAAGAGGACTGGAGCAGGATGGAAAGATCTGAGAACTGGAAAGAAATGAACAAAGATAGAAGTCGGTTGAGACAAGTTGTGGAGGAGGAAAAATTGCATCTTAGGATATAGTGCTGTGGAAGAAGAAAAATAGAATAGACAATTAAAATGCGGGACTTTTTTTATTATCTGCCCGCTGTTTTATTGATATCTCTCCGTCACTGTTTACCTACTCAGTTTATGTTATCTTTTGTTCTCGATCTATAATGGATGATTCACTGTTTAGTTCAGTAATCCATCTGGTTAGGATAAGTAAAGTCAATATATATATTTTTCATATATTGTTTATACAGTTTCAAAATGGAATAAAAAGGTATTCGCTATCTAAAGTGTTAGTTTATGTTTTATATTATATACCATAGAAGGCAATGGAGAGAAGACGGATTGATGCCTTTGAGGTGGGATGCTGGAGATACATTTTGCGCACACCGTGAATAGCGAAACGTACGAAAATCTCCATTCTACAGGAATTTAATAATCAAAAACAGACTCTCAACCATTTTCCTGAAACGATTCTTAAAATATTTTGGACATCTTCTAAGAAGGTAAGATAGCTTGAAGAAGCTTATTCTGGTGGGACACGTCGAAGAAAGAAGAGGAAAAGGAAGATCTCCCATCTGTTGGACCGAAGTGGAAAAGGCACTTTTCTGGTCTACAGGATGCCGAGAAGAGTGAAGGAGCATAGTCAAGATGGCGGGAGTTCAATGGATATCCCAATATTCAGTCATGAGTGACCGCCGTGGATGTGGACCAATCAGAACCATACAAATAGTATTGGATTGATAACAGTAATGATCCAAATGGCATACTACAATACATTGTAAAAATATACTTACCTTAACCTTTACAAAATCATCAATAAGAAAATATCAGCGGAATTCACACGAAAAATTGATGCAAGTCAATATGAGCACGAGCATCGTACAAGGGGAAGGGATAGACTGAGACTGCCATTCAGGAAGAAGGCCAAATCTCAGAAATCGATGATGTATAGTGCGATGAAATTTTTTAACGAAATGCCAGAAAACATAAGAAAGGGATAGAAATTGAATAGATTTAAAATGAAACTGACTTAATATATAAAAGATAAGTTTTTGTAAAAGAAAATACTTTAATCTTGTATATATTAGAGCATATATAAGAAGTGCTTATGTATGCACTATGTTAATAATTAGATAAAAATAAAAAAATAATATAGTAAATACACAATTTGTCTCAGAAATTAGTTCGATACTACGAAATGTCATGTTTTGTTAAACCAATCAACTGACTATGTTTTCCGTCTAAGATTAGCCACAAACCAGCAAAACGGACATTAGCGGTCACAAAACGAAAATGTTTTGTTTTCTTGAAATTTAATACATGTAACAGCGTTCTCGGTAAACACTATGGTAAGATATAGAAAATTCAGTATCCGATGATATATTTTACAATCCGGAAATTAAGTCAATTTAATACTATTATGTACCAAATTTTCATGTATCAGATCAAATCATCATTTATATAAAATGTAATCATATATTTAATAATTACAACTTCACAATAAGAATAACAAAGTTGTATCAATGTGTCCAAAATGTAATAAAAATCAGATTACTCAAAGGTATTTGAGATTACGTAAAAATAAGGTAGATGGCTCTTTCAAATAATGGAACGATTAAATGTATTTATATCAAAAAGATAACTTATAGGTTCGAAAATTTGTCGCTAAAAACATTGCCGCTGTAGCATAGTTGGATAATGCACCTTCCCCGGTTTGGAAAGAGATCCAGGTTCGAATCCCGGTGGCGCAACAACAATATTTTTCGATAAAATTAATTTTATATGTATATCTTTCTAATTAATATATTTAATTCATATTTATAATTATGTCATTTAGACCGAAATAGTATTTGTGCATACCTCTTACCTTTAATTATTTCTTCTCCCACTCTTAATTTAGATTAGTTTCGTGAGAATGAGCTCTTAATTAACAATATTTGTAAAGTGTCATCACTTTTTTGATTTTCCATTACAGTTTATTCTTTCATTGCGTAATAAACTTGTCACTATTGCAATCTAGAGAAAACACGCAATTTTTAGTTAATTTTTGATTATTGTTTAATTTATGACTGTAAACCTATATGTTTTCTTAAAATATTTTTTAAAAAATGGCCATTTGTATATCAAGCAGAGATAAAAATGGATAACTTAACGAAGCGTTGATAATATCAGAAATTGAACACTTATTTTTGATTATTACACCCAGATGTTACACACACAAGTTGCCACAAGTTTTTGCACTTTTGAAAATTCAAAAAAAAAAAATCTACAGGTCGTATGATAATAAATGTTTATATCACTGAATGTGTTGGCTATCTCTCGACGAATATTCATCTTAAATTGGGTTATTGAGGCTGGTTTATCATTTATTATTATTTAAGTTTATCTTGGTGTCGCAATAGCACCAGAACGCTTGCGACGACATTCTCTTCGCCTCCCCTGCTCCGTGGCCGCCCGGTTTTATTCTTATTTATTAGCATTGAAGCAGTTTCCTAAGCCACGATTTAATTCAATTAGCACTCGTACATTGATTTACATTATGTAATCGGTACTTTCCATATTTATGCTACAATAAGTTACATCAATGTTTTTACTATTATATTTTCAAACGCTTGTGCTATGAAAATAGGATTTTGTTTGTTGTTGAAATAAGGCTTAAATCCTCGACCACTAAATCACTAGGCCAACGCGCATTTAAATAAAGATAGCTTCAGATTAGATTTTAGAGATCAACAAAACATTTAATAGGAACGAAACCACAAATTGAATTTATTTTTTAACCCATTTTAAAATTACTCCTCCTCCCTCCGGCTGTTACCCGCCGCACTTGACCCAAGACACTTGACACTGGACAGCTAATAATTCTAAGAATTTGAAGTATACATTGTGACATTCTAAATTAGGGTTACGATCGAAATTATCCCGTCTCTTGTTTTATTGCCAAGCACCTCTAAATCACAAATAATTGCCCTTACGTTGGTATCGCAATTCGTTTTCAAGGTTATAAAAACGGTCACCGTCTATGGTTTTTTTTCAAATCATCAAGCAGAGCTGTCAGATTAGCGCGGTTCAATAGCCGTGACAAGCGTTTCTAACATGTAACTGTGTGCTAACCTGTATAACCAAAGGGTAAATATTTTATGTTATTTAATCACTAGTGCATAATTAACTATAATCTGTTAATCTTATCGCATGTTGAACAATCTTTACAGAAAACGAAATATTTCCTTTTGTTTTCTGTCATGGGTTTCTCCCTTTGATTTATTTTCCTGACTGTAGGCTACATTTTTTGATGTGATGTGATCATCTACAATTCCGCTTACAGATCCCATCGCGCCGACCTAATTGCTAAGGATCATTTATGATGATAGGCCAAGAAGATGGAATGCTTAGATGGCATGGACCGAAGGGATGCCATCTAGTGAAACATCTGGTTGTCACCTGCCTGCCTGAAGAACCCGACGAAATGAGAATTAGTTAAAGTGGATTGTATCTCTATTTAATTTAATTTCTTTTATGATTAGATACCATTTTTATAATGAATAACACCTTTTTATTTATCACCTCCAGTTATTACTTATAATTTTTTCCCAATTTAGGATGAAGGCAGAATGTGACAAAATAAGGTGGCTATGTATTTCTGAGGTGAAGAATCCGCAGATCTTATGCTCATCACTGACTAGTCAGTAAAAGGGAAAAACGCCGGTCTTTACTTCCACAATATATTATGCGAACTCCTGAGACAAACATAACTATAGATGAGTCCATACGATATATTATTTTTTGTTAGAATTTATGAACTATTTTAATACTGTCTTAATATTTAATACTGTCTTAATTAATACTGTCTTAATATTTAATACTTTCGAATGCGATTGACATTAAAAGATAAAACAACAATGCTTATATGCAAAAATTATTATTAAAAATATCTAACCACAAAGTTATTTCTTCAATTTAATTTTTTTTTTCACGTATCAAGTTTCTTCAATATATGGTTTGGCATAGAACATCCAGCGTAGATGTCTAATTACTTCAAATACATAATAGAATATCTTATCAACTATCTATATCAACTTATGTGTTTGTAATACTTCTTATAAACAGGTACAACATCCACCCACCATCAACTCGGTTAGGTTAGGTAAGGTAATGCCTCCGTAAAGGTCACATATTCGAATATAAGGCTTTCACGGTCAATTGACCATACAAAGGAAATTCACATTATTCTGTAGGGCACACGTATTTTGAACAATGTATTTACTGCAAGGGACGAAAAATTAAACGAAGTTACTACAGTTCCATGTAGGCTGAGATTTATATCATTCTTGATTTAATAGTAATATGATTTGCAGAAAAACAAGTACCTACAGTAAATATAATTTTAATAAAAATATTGTGAATTTTTATTAACAGAACATATAATAGTTTTGTGCTGTTTTTAATACAAATTAAATGATTAAATTATAAAGATAATACAGAAAAAATCTATTTATCAATAAAATATTTGGTTGCTACCGGGATATTTATTTTAAAAAGAGATTTTCCATGTTAAAACCACTCTTTTTACTTTTTCATTATAGCATAACAAAGATATATCGGCTACGACAATATGTGACCCACGGCCGAATGACCCAGAAAAAGTATTACTGTGTGATGAAAAAAAAACCAACGATTTTAACTGAGAATAAATTAGCTGCAGTCTGAAAGCAACGACAATACCAATCATAGATCAAGTGGAATTAATGACTTTTAATCTTTCTATATTTATATTATGGCGGATGCCGAAGAGGTAGTATTGAGTACCTACCTACGCACATCTTCATATCATTATCCTAATAGGATCAGGGGTTTATCGCCATCAACAAAGAACCTCCAGGAATCTTCTACCCACCTACTCATTGATGATTAAATATAAATAAGTAGTCATGATATACTAATTTTATTATGATTTAAATTGTTGTTAATTTTAAAATATACAGTTTTTATATTGACTATTGTACTTCACACACACACAATTTTTGAATTAATATCACTAGTAGTCGAAGGAATACTCTTCCCGAACTGTGGGAAGCCATCTACAGGTGTAAATTAAATACTATTGGCTGCGGGGGTCGTAAAGTTGGGAGTGGCATTATTGTTTCTTGGAAATAGTATCGATAATAGAGGTGGGGTATTTTGAAAATGTAATATTGTTTATTAACGTTTTTTCCGAATTCAAATTTGTGTGTGTAGTACAAAGTCAATATTAAAACAATATATTTTTCAAATAAAAATGTTACACCACGAAATAATTGCCAAATCAATCAATGACTAGCAGTAAGCAGGCGGGGCCGACTGCTTTCTGCTAGGCCTTGCGGGCGGCTATTGTGGCCGCGCTGTCAGGGTCTCATCAGCTACCGTTGATTGTTTGCTACTAGGCCCTATTGGCGGCTTCATGGCCAATAGTGGCCGCTACACTGTATTTGGGGAAAAAAAATGTTACTAAATCATATTTTTTATGTTGAAAAATAGTTTATAAAAAAACAGTCACCACTGCACCACCATAATAGCCGCCCGCAGGCCAAACATCTATTGCTTTTCTTAACGTACATCGTGTATATTACAACTAAGAAAAAACACCATTGTTGCGAGTTTGCGCATCTTATATAAGCAAGTCGAACGTGTTTTTGTATCTCTAAGTTAAAATTACTTAAAAGATTTATTTTTTATATATTTAATAACATTTATTATTCATTTATATTATAGTAGGCAAATGCATCAATGTAATGTTTATTTCTTTAAAATCTACTGGCAACTAAAGGAGGTGTTTTTTTATAGAGCTTTCCTTAAATCAAATCACACGTAAATAAAATTTCACGTTTGCAACACGCCCATAGTAATTATAGTACCAATTAAACTTATATATATTAACCATAACTATGGTATTAACATGTAAACAATTACTGTCAAAACGAACAAAAATGACGTCTAGTATCAATATAATATATGTATTTAAATAAAGATAGAATCAAGAAAATTATTATTTTTAAATTTTTAAAGTTCACCAATATATCAAACCTAGACTTTTGGTTATTTGGTTGGTTGATAATTAGAGAAATTTAAAGTATTTATAAATATTTATTTAGTATTCCGCTATTCACGTTGGCCTTCAGTCATATTTTCAATTCTTCGACTTGCATTCCTCCTTTCAAGTTGCAATATCTCCTCTACTATGACTTGGGTTATGTTGACGTTTGAGGCTTCCATTGTAATCTTGAAAAAAGAATATTGAATAATGTAAATATAGTACAAGCGAACCTCGACTTTCGTACGTTCTACCTTCGTTCAATTCGCTATTTCGTACATTTTATTCCTGAATTTAAAAAAGCGCATGCTATCGGTTCGTACTTCGAAGTTATCATTTTGACACGGTTGCCAACCTACTATAGGTTGGCAACCTGTGTAGATGTACGTTAATGATCCTTTATAGTTACACTGAGAACATTGAAATATTTCATCGGATACAATGAGTAAGCCAAAAACCTAAAGCGAGATTCATTTTTTATCTATTACTTGACATTTTAAAAATATTTCCCGGCAGACATTTTAATATTGTATATTTTTGTGAGTATGTTTATTGATTTTCATCGTTAACCTGCACAAAAAATGTTTGCTCTTAAATAATGTATACTTAATTGTTTAGGCGTTATACATGATTCGGATGCTAGTAAAAAATACACGAGTATGTGTATCCTGTTATGTAGGTAATACTACAAACTTGTGGCGCTGCAGAGCCAATTGAGACGCCATTGTTTACGCATATGAGATACAGATCACGTATTGCTATCGGATCGGATCAAGTATAGGAGGCTGGCCAGCCGGAAGTCTACGAAAGATAGTCAGAAGATTACAGACAACGGATTGCCACCCCACCACCGTCAGATTGCAGGCCAGATTAAACACTATAATTTGGAATTGCATACTCTATGAACATTACCAATAAAAAACCTGGTCCTGACTTAGCTATCAAAGTAATTCACAGACACATTAATATTGTTTTTATTTTGTATAACTTAACGTATATTAATTCTAAAAATTAACTTGAAAGCGAACGTTTTCAAAGAAGTTGTATTGGTATAATTTTTTTTATTAACAAAATAAAGGTCTAGTTTATTATAATACAAATTAAATTAATTAACTAGAAAGTTATACAGAAAAAATCTATTAATCGAAAAAATATTTTACTTGCTACCGGGATTCAAACCTAAAATCGGGGGAAATTCGTTCACCAATTTCGCCATATCAACTAAGTAGGTTTACGAAAAATTGACACATAATACACGCTAGGAGACGCCAAAATTAAAGCAGTTCATTTTAATTAAATTTGGATAATCTTTGATATATGTATATTTTTAAGAACACATTATTATTATGAAGTTGCAGTTTTTATAATATATTTCTATGGTATTTTTAATCATTTAATTAATTAAGTATTATATTTTATTATACATTTTTTTTTGTGTATCTTTCTTGTTGATTCATTTATTTCATATTAAAAATACCGTAGAACCGTGTTCTAAAAAATTGCAACATCACAATAATATGTATATAATATATTTAATTCATATTTAAAATATCACAGAACTATGTTCTGAATAATTACAACTTCACAATAAGAACGTGTTCTCCTAAATAATAAAGTTGTATCAATGTGTCCAAAATTTAATAAAAATGAATTGATAATTCTGGCGTCTGCTATCAGTTTACTCAAAGGTATTTGAGATTCTGTAAAAATAAGGTAGATGGCTCTGTCTAATGATGGAACGATTAAATGTATTAATATCAAAAAGGTAACATATAGGGTCGAAAATTGTCACTAAAAATAATGTCGCTGTAGCTTAGTTGGATAAAGCACCTTCCCCGGTTAGGAAAGAGATCCAGGTTCGAATCCCGGTGGCGCAACAACAATATTTTTCGATAAAATTGATTTTATATGTATATCTTTATAATTAATATATTTAATTCATATTTAATTAATTATTATTGACTTGTATGTTATTTTATTAACTTTGATAGTACATGCATGTTGGCCGGACGTGTATTAACTATCAGTGAAACACAAACCTGTTTGCTGTACCGGAGACACATGTAGAGCTTCCCTCGTGTGATTCTTACAAGAATTTTGTTTCGCCGATGTTTTAATTACGAAATGTTTGTTTTAATTCCAAACCCTCCGGGGATTACGGCCGAGAGTCACGGCGATGTATTATCAATAAGCCATCACCAGTGAGAGCCAATATTGATTAGGCGTACATGTTGGGTGAATACCAGCCTACTATATTATACAACACCCACCCCTTCAAATACGTCTTGAGAAATCAATGGTTGTATGGCTAAGAGATTAATCACAAAAAAAACCTTTTTTTTTTTAATTTAAAAAATTTACAAAACATTGTATGTGATAATAATTTAAATATGAATTAAATCTATTAATTAGAAAGATATATATATATACATATAATATCACAGACCTATGTTCTGAATAATTACAACTTCTCAATAAGAATGTGTTCTCCTAATAATAAAGTTGTATCAATGTGTCCAAAATTTAATAAAAATGAATTTATAATTCTGACATTACTCAAAGATATTTGATATTCCATAAAAATAAGGTAGATGGATATATAAGTTCGAAAGTTTGTCGCTAAAAATATCGTCGCTGTAGCATAGTTGGATTATGCACCTTCCCCGGCTTGGAAAGAGATCCAGGTTCGAATCCCGGTGGCGCAACAACAATATTTTTCAATAAAATTAATTTTATATGTATATCTTTTTAATTAATATATTTAATTCATATTTAAAATATCACAGACCTATGTTATGAATAATTACAACTTCACAATAATGTGTTCTCCTAATAATAATAATTATCCATTTCATTTCAAAAGTGTATATATTATTTTTGAATAGCAGTCTTCGCTATTCATAAATTTAAATGGCCGCTAGTATGGAAACTAGCTTGTTTATGGAAGATGTATATATAATATCATTCGTAATAAGAAGTGTATTAATAAATATATGTAACGCTTAATTACAAAACCCTCTAAAACGACTTTTTGAGTTTTTGAGTTAACGTATATTTTGAAGGTTTGACATCAACATTTTTTAAAGAGACGATTCTGTAATATAATCTTTTTTTCTGTATATATTGCTCTGACAATCATACCGGATTTTATATCACGTCATCATCAACAACCCTTGTGATTGGCTTATTTCATTTTAGGGGGAATATCATCTTATACTCTGTCTGCTTTGGGGTATTCTGGAACTAATCCTGTGCAATATTAATGGATTAAAATGGCTTATGTGAGAAACAATGTACATATTTAAGCAAATACACACTTTATAATAGTTTAATATATATTTGTGACATTGTTTATATTGGTCACCAATGAACCAACCTGTCGTTATTGTTTCATTAAAAATATTTTCTAATATATGAGCCTTATTGCCTCATATTGTGTGAAACTCTCTGTAAATATATTAGTATTGGTTAAAATAATTACAATATATTAGAATTTTCTATACGCAACAATAAAAAATGTTTTCTCGAAGAACCCGACGTGAATTTGTCAATACGTGTATGTGCGGTTGGTGCGGATGATGATCGTCACTTAGTGACAGAGCGTGCGCCGGCCATTAGACGTGTCTTATACTGTCGTTTTTTGATACGTTACATTTATGATATTAAACAGATATCAGATATCTCACAGAAACAAAGCTATTTTTTATTATATTTTATGGAAAATATATGGAAGTATCGGGTAATTACAGGGCTTACCCCTCAATCTCCACATTTAACAAATTGTTGAAAGTTGTTTTTACCTTAGTATATAGACTCGCTTCGAGTGTACCCCACCGCCATCTATGGACCAAATATGATAATTAACTAATTAATTTTTCCTTTTTTTAAACAGCATATATGTCATCACTATGAGAATCTGATTTTTTTTGTAATATGTGTTCTTGGACATATTCAAATATTGCTAACATATTTGTCACGATATGCTAACATTTTTAAATTAAAATAATAATTATTTAAAAAATGAATTTAGTACTTAACATAAATTATGACGATGATGAAAGAAGTGGAAATTGGAAAAAAAAAATAGAATAAGACTTGTGAATACATTTAGTTATAATATGTTGGTTAATTTTACATGCTTTATTTATTTGTAAACATTCTAAATTATTATATTTAAATTCAATGGTATTTTTGAAACCGGTTGATGTTTCATAATTACTCATTAAGTTGTTATAATAAACAAAGTTAAATAATCTATAAAAAAAAAATGAATATGATATACCACAATGTTCAATTTTCAAATATAAAATAAAAATAAAAATAAAATCTTATTTTTTCACCGTTTTTACCACATTATACTATGCTCGTGGGTATTCCTATCATCTGAATGCGTTTTTATGATATGCGCATCATTGTATTTGATTATATATCGGAGTTCAAAACGAGGCCTGCTAAACCGACTGAAAATTTATGAAATGTTAAGTCAAAATTCAAAATCATAACCACTTAGTGTTCTCTAGTGCTCGGGGATTAGAGCTCAATGGCCTCATCTTTCTACTCCTACTTGACCTCTCTCTGATCTCCACGTTGGCCATTTCTTAGGTAAGTACTCGAAACATGGCAAACTTTCCCTCCCTTACATACTAAATTTATTATATATGTACACTTAGAACCACACTCCCCCACTCGGCGTGCATGCGCGCCAAATACCACCGAGGGGAGGATATTTTTATTATTCAAATTGTTTAATAAGTAAATTTCTAATTAATAGTACATTAACTTTGTTTTTAAAACCGCTATGAATTAGTTATGTTTTGGAAAATATATTTTTATTTTAGATTGTTAACTTTGTTTTATTAACCACTTAATTAATTAAATACATCTATCAATTTCGAAAAATATAATTTTCTTCTTCAAAATGTCGTTAACTAATCAAAAACACATGTTATATTGTTTCTTTAATAAAATCTTTTTTTAAAAAACAATCATTATTTATTTGTCTTTGAATTCATAAGAAGTTCTCCTATATAAGTCTTTTCCGAAACCGGTTGAATATAAATAACGCATAGTGGTCTTAAAAACAAAGTCAATAAACTATCAATTATTAAAATGAACCACAACGTATTTGCGTTAAATATTAAATTTCTAATATTTTACACTTATTTTAAATGTATTTTTTAAATTTAAACTAGAAGTTATATAACATATATTATTTTATTTGTAAAAGCTCTCAGCTAGGTATTCTGTAATGTTTATGCTTAGTTTTGTCTAATATATAAATATAAATATATTATAATTATGAAGTTGCAGTTTTTTCAGAACGTAGGTCTATGGTATTTTAATACAAATTAAATGTATCCCTGTAGCAACTAAAATATTCTACTAGATACATAGATTTTTTCCGTATGTCTTTCTAGTTGATACATTTAATTTGTTTTTAGAAGATTAGAATATGTATTGCCAATTATGCAGTATCATTTCAGAAGGATTAAATGGGAATAGTAATCCGCCCCCATGTCGGTTTACCCCTGTAACGTATTCGTACAGATCGCAATGTGTCACTTAGTTGTGATCTGAGAGCAGACAAATAGTAATGACAGTAATATTGATGTTTGAATTTTAATGTTGTATTTTACACTGAATTTATTAACAAAGTTATAAAAAGTCATTACCGAAATAGCGTTGTAGAATCTGGAGTTCGAAGCAACAGCTGACGCCAAAGCATAAACCTGGGTGAAGAACTCGGGCGCCATAGATCCCGTTACGGCCGATTCAGAATGTATGCTGCTTCGCGCCTCGGCTAATGTGTACTTTGTCTGACGACCCACAGATGGCGGCTGATGTCCGTCAGATGTTCATAACAAATTGATCATAGTGAGTATTAACAGGTATTTTAAAATTATGTCATTATTATGTCATTATATCTGATAACCTACCGGAGAAAGAAGATGAACAAAAAGCCCTTAATAACGATAACACCGTTTTGTTGTGAAGTTACATTTTTCAGAACATAGTTCTGTGGTATTTAATAGATACAAATTAAATTAATCTTTTTCCCCGGATAGGGAGAGGTACAGGCTCGAATCCCGGTAGCAACTACATGAATATTTATTTTTAATTGATTAATTTAATTTATTTTACATAAAACCCTCTTACATAATCTAATAAACCATGACCAAAGGGAAGATTGACAAGTAGGTAGGCAGATCATGTCAAGACGTTTCTGGGTAGGCTTGTAGGAGATCGGAGACACACGGCAGAATATTCCAGACAAATCTACACAGAATATTCTGAACGGGCGTTACAACCTGATAACATTTTTAATATTAAAACGGACATACAAGATTATATGAGTGCCTGGACACAGAACTATAGAGACTATTTTAAAATACAGATGACACTCTGTAGTGATTGCGGTCATGGACTTTGAATTGGATGAGGCTGATAAAAAAGAAAAAATGCCTAACATGTCTCAGATATACGTATCATACTACCCCTGTATATAATATGTTTTTCTGGCTTGATAAAATTGTCACAAACTCAGTTAAATAAATAGGTGGAGAACCAAACCCCGGTCTTCCGCGTGACAACTGGGGATTCTGACCACTGTACTACTGAATGTAACGTAAAAGCAGACGTTCAGAAGTATCTAAAGATTAATAAGGTCTTTAAAAAATAAGTATGTTAAAATGTTCACCAGGTGTAACTAATGGTTGAATAAAATCCATATCGATATTAAAAATGTTGACATTAATTATGTATTATACGAAAATTTGCACTGCAGACTAAAATAGTGATAGCAAGAAGGTAAAGAGACAGTCTTTAAAATATTTTTAGCCATTACCGGTAAAGATGAAAATTAAACGTGATAGTGCATTAAAATGTTACGAAATTTTCTAACGCTGTTTTTGTGACAAATTTTACTGGAGTACCTCCTGAATAAACATAAAACTCCTAAAGAAATAAACTGTTCAAACATAATCTACACTGATAAGTCGGCAACAAATAAATCATCCTGTGTAAATAATCATTGTTGATTATAAACTAACTAAAAACATAAATAATCTTTATAACAGTACATTTATGTAAATATACCGAGCCGACGAAAAGGGAAGACCCTTTAAGTGCTATAATGCGAGTAAAATATTTAATTATAACTAAAATTTAGATACGAACGCAGAGCACAGCTTCGCGAAATTTATTGAGTAGAGATGTGTATAAATAAAAACAGCACCAGGAGCTGCGTACTGGAGTAATCTCAGTGGACCAATACATGGAGCCGTTATCCCCTGCGAATTGCTTTTTTTATTGTTAATTATCTGAGTAAATATGCGGTAATGGACTTCGTGAACCAATTCCAACTTTTTCCGGACCTTAAGCTACGCTCAAAAAATATTTACTTTCCAAATGGAAGACACATTTGAAATGTGACAATCGATATTATTATTATGATTTTTTTAATGTAGTGTCCTGGAGAAAAATATAAGTATGTATAATGTATGTCGTGGTTGAATTGAAGTGTTGGTTGTTTTTCTCTCTTTCAGTGAGGCTTCTGAAGTAGTGAAGCGCTACGTTATTATAGAGGTCTTTTACAGTGTGCACGTCACTTCAACATCCTGTTGGGAAGTTTTTTTCTTTGACCTGGGACTCGCTGGGTAACCATGGTACCCATGGCAATAGACCCCGGAACATATCCTCTGGGAATGTGATATTATGAGGGACGCAAGGAAAGTTATGATTTACAGAAATAGATGTGGCCGGTCATCGTTCGGTTAGGAATGACGACCTTATGAGGAATGAAACAAACTTCGGATACTTTAGAGAGTTTGTGGGTATGTGGGTGACCCGCTGGGAGATTTTGGGAAAACCGGAAACCGGTTACTCGAATTGCGCGGTTAATTGGAAGCCCTTGACATAACCAGGGCCTCTTACAATGAATAAACTAGCAAGGAAAGTATTTGATGAAAAACCTGTTGCCAGCTGAGCCAAGCTGCGGTATTTGGATGGCGTTACCCAGGACTCTCGTACAATCGGCATTGCACACTGGTAAGGATAGGTTTGAGTGCCGAAACTTACTTGAGGAGGCCAAGTCCTATACCGGGTTATTGCGCCAATGATGATAAAAATCCAATGATATATCATTACAAATAGGACACACTGACATAATAACTAAAGATTATTCATCTGGTTTGATGAAATCTTTAAGATTTTCAGAGGCAGTGTAATTTTGGACAGAACCTGTATTTGAAATGTTCTCATGTTTCGTCTAGAAAAGGTGTGTTGTGTTATTAAACTCTAGAGAAATCAATCCGCGCCTACTTCCGTTGCTTACGTAGGTAAAAGCAATTTAATATTTGTGTTGTACCGTTACCGTTGGATTAGTATAGTCGACTGCCGATTGTCAGTTCTATCGGTTGTTTTTTTTTAAGTGACCTACACAGAAATTGCCTCTGAGGCAGGGGGTTTACAGTGCAGGGGCCTGTTTTACAGAACATTTCGGGGGCCCCTTGTCTTGAGACACGTATACGGAGTCATTAACACCCGACAGCAGCCGAGCACAATTAGACCTGTCAATATTTTTGGAGATTAGGTAATATTTCTAGGCCTTTTTTTAAAATTCTTTCTTTCTGGTTTTACTTTCCTTTTCTCAGTGATTCGAGGACTGTCTGTCACTACTTTTTCGGTATATTATAGGTTGAAGAGAGTCTCGTGACGTAATTTCCGGTAAATTTCAATGTACTTTTAATTATAACGGATTTTGTGGACACTATGCCACTTATTAGAATTTGATCAAAATTTTCTAAGAATTTTTGTAACCTTGTAAATATTTCTATTAAATTCTACGCAATTACAGAAAATACCCTTTCCATTAGCCGAAAAAATTTTTTTACAGTGGCAGTGAAAAATGTGTTTTAAATCTATCTTTTACGTTTGTAACGACACCGGTCGCGGTGCCGTCTCTTTCGCGCACACAGGCACAGATTTGAAATTTTAGTTTGTATTTTTGAAAATACATTTTCGTTTCAAAAACGTGTGACGGTGACATCGAAGAATACAATAGAGAAATAATTAATAACTTTATTTAAATCGTACGAGAGAGGATGATTTCAATGGAAAGAGACGACAATAAAATTATTAATTTTCTCGCATTCGATACAAGTGTAAAAAATAGCTAATTGATATATGAAAATAAATAAAAATATGTGTTGTCATTTGAAATAATCCATCGAAAATTAAATAATCTATCGAAGTACCCATTCATATATATATGAATATGTTTTGAAATCAGACAAAGTACATACATATATTTAAATTGTCGCTTAAATCAATGTTCTAAATTTAAAATCATTGTTGTGTTTTTTTTTAATCTTATCAATTTAAACCACCGTGTTGTCGTTTTATAAGTAATTTCTTTCATCCTTGCATAGTATTTATGAAACAACAGTTAGTTGACCAAACTTATGCGTAGCTCGAGCTATGTATGAGGTGGCACCGTCCTGTTCATCATATGTGTTGAAAGCTCAATCGACCCTATTCGGGCACCAATAAGTCTTCCAGCATGTGACGATAGCGATCCCAATTAATGGTTACAGCATTGCCATTATTATTTAGATAAAATATTTTAATGACTTCAACACGTTTTTGAGGCGTTAGATGCTCCATAATAAATTATAATCAACTACTCTATATGATTACTAAATGCGAATTGACAAATATCTGCCAAACTAAAATGGCGGCCAAACAAAATCGGCCTGTGTAAAGGAAACGTAAATCCTGCGTCGATAGGATCTAATGAATGAATTGCGCGATCTTCGGGTCGCGCGTCCCATTAATTAGATTACGACGATTCCGGTCGTAAATCGGAATCGCCGCAGGGGTGGGTAATGGAAGGAAATAAGGGAACCTGGATGTCGATGATGGGATAGGAGTTTCAGTCGAAGTACCAATGAACTCGAGGAACCGGTATTGGAAAAACTGCTCGCCTTACCTTGTGTATGACGCCTCCGTAACCCCTGCAATCGCCGACGAGGTCACACAAACGACACGCGGATGGGCAGATCTCCGCTTCCAATTGAAGACGACGATATAACAACTTCACCCGCGGCACACACAAAACAATAAACAAGGTGTTATCAAACCAATATCACAAATTACAGTGCTGGTGCACTGGAGCTAACAAATCCACACCGCGAATGTATCGCGATGTCGCGATCGAACAAATATCGGTCATGTTGATGTCTGCTGACGTCAATGTCACATTTCACTCTAACAAGACAATTATTAAGAAAAATGTATGGGTGTGAATTTGGACGCGAAAGGTGTCAATAACATGGATCGCGGCCGATTCGCATGACGCGCCAAAAATGTGTTTTACGAATCCGGAACAGCCTGAAACATAATATTCACCCTGTATTGATAATTCACTGGGGTATGTTGTGTTACATGTCGATAGTCTGTTTCGTATGCTTACAAAATTTTAATTCATTTTATCCAAATTTCAAATGAAAAGAAATGCCATCCGCATATTTTTAAATAATTCATTACAAATTCAAATTCCAATTACGATTTAAATTGCCACATAACAGCACAAAGCGTGCATAAATTAGATTTTCTGATAGTAGTGTAAAACGATGTTGCCAGTTTGTGAACTATGTTAATCGCTGGTGTCAGCTTAACGTCTGTCCATTACAAGTTGAACTTGATATCCACTGACTGTAACATTGCGTCTCTCTGTACACTATACACTGTACACGTTAATACACATCTTCTTAATTTAACTCATACATATTTATATGTAGATACACACGCCTACGTATACGCGACTGTATAAAAAATGCAGAACAATGACAGCAAATTGTACGTGTTATACTTGTTTAAACACACTAACAGACCGAATTATCATTATCTTCATCTCATTACCAGGGCTCTCCACTGCATACAAGCAATCAAAAATTTGATAAATATGGAGATTGAGTGGTGAGAATTGGTGGTAAGCCAGCCGAAGAAAGGTTGTAAGCCCTGCTATTTCATATTTATATTTTCTATATATTTTTTCTATTAAAAATAGCTTCGTCTCTACGAGATACCTGATATTGATTTAATAAAAATAAAATTAATTATTAGAACACATTGTTATTGTGAAGTTGTAATTATTCAGAACAAATAATGGAACGATTAAATGTATTAATATCAAAAAGATAACATATAGGTTCGAAAATTTAACCTTAATTCAAACATAAATATATCGTCGTCAAGACGTTGACCTAGTAATCTAGTAGTCGGGGGTTCGTGCCTCGTTCCAGGACACCAGCAAGTTAGTCCTATGTTCATAGCACAAGGGTTAAGCTTAGTTTGAAAATAGTAAGAATATTGATGTGACATGTATTTCGTGTAATGCATCTCTATTTAAAATAATAATAATAATAATAATGGTCTGCATTATTTAAAACTTCAACTGTTGCGATTTGGTTTGTGTAAAACATCTGATATCTGGTATCGAGGGATCGAACGAAAGATACAGAGGTGAGATAAGCGGACTATCCGTATCAAACTATCGCTCGTAGCGAAGTAATAATAGGGGATGGTCGGACGCGGAGGGATGAGGGTTGTAATACCAGCAACATAATAGCGAAACAACCATTATACACGCTTGCAAAGCGGTCGTGTCAGAGCTACAGATGCAAGGACGACTACACAAAATTACCAGGTCAGAATACCTCCATTCAATTTGGGGAGTATGGTGCCTACAATATTGGAACTTGTATATATTTGCGTCACGTATGTAGGCACCGTAGGTATACGTCGAATGGTTAAGGGTTTGCTCACACGTGATTTCAGGATTTCGTTTTGTTTTTTCTCTTCTCAAATGGAATTCGCACACATCAACTATGGCAATCCGTCTACTTATTGATTGAGCTATATAACAAATAACATTTTTTCAGTTAGATGTTTGTGTATTGATTTGCCTCGGTTTTTTTTCAGGGATAATCAAAATACAAAGCTGATAGGAGTTAAATAATGAATATATATATGAATATATGAAATATATACCTGAATAAAAATATATAGGTAGTGTCATTTTTAAGTAGCTTATCGAACACAATGGGTAAAATATTACAATAAGATTTTAATCAATAATAGAACACGTTTTTTTTGTGAAGTTTCATTTTTAGAATATAGTTCTGTTGTATTTTTAATACAAATTAAACTAATCAACTAGAAAGATGTACAGAAAAAAATCAATTTATCGAAAAAATATTAAAATATCCCGATTGTAAATAAGATATTAATATAAAAATAAGTATTAATAATAATAATAATCAAATATTTAGCACCAATATACGTGTATATTAATATATAATGGTACACACACCCTAATGTGAATTATATAATACATCCAACACTTTAACGATATTAATGTAATTATTCTATCTACATATTTTCATGAGCTATCCATATTATAATTGCGCTTTGTTGCATCTCTATCGTATACATTGTTAGTGTCATTACCAGTAGGAGGTACTCTAGGTTAAGTAAGATTACTTTTTTTTCTTTTAAGTATTAGTATATCATTTTTACACTAGGCAAATATATGTATTAAATAGAAATGAAAAGTATTCATTAATGTAGCGGAAACCTACGATGTTTTGACCATTGACCAATTCTTACTGAATTTTAACGCAAGTATATCAAAAATGTTTGTAATATCTCTAGATTTCAGATTAATGTAACGCTTTCTTTTTTATTATGCATTACATTAGTCAAAACGTGTATTGAATCATTTTTCGTTTGATGTCATACAATAACAATTACATTCGTCTATCCGCGAACCTTACATGATAATCTAGACGTCAGTTTTGTTCTTTTTGACAGCTATTGTTTATATATCAATACCATAGATAAAATATGGTTAACATATTTGCCAATAGAATTAAAAAAAGATACGTTACTATGGTGTATTTACATACTATAGTGTAAATGAATAATAGGTGTAATTAAATATATTAAAATGAAATCGTTTAAGTAATTTTAACCACGAGATATTTAAAGAACATTCAACATACTTATATAAGACACACGATCTCGCAACGTTGTGTTTTTTTCTTACTGGCATTGTACACGATGTATCGGCTATAGCCGCGAGACCCACGAGCAGCATTGTGGTGGCCAGTGGTGACTGCTGCGCGACCATATGAATCTGTAACATAGATTTTTTTTTCTTATTAGCAATAAATACAAAGTACGCTACTTTATATATTAATATAATAAGGGATTCCTGCATTTAAATGTAGATTATTCAGATATATCAACACCAGTCATCAATGGTCACCCGCAGAGCCTTACAGCAAGAAATAGGCGGTAGCCCATTACTTTTCTGCTAGTTAAATTATATTTTATTTACTTATGTATTTAAAATAAAGTTAATTGCTTTACTAGACTAGACTATGTTCCAAAGCGGTTACTTGTGCAATTTTTTAAAGTTATATATTGTTAAAGTAAAATCATAAGTCACACAAAAATACTTTTATCATTAATACGTTTGAAAACAAAAATGTGTAGGTAGCAAATTAACACAAATGATAAAATACTTTCATTTTGATTTCTACTCACACCAAGCAACCGCTTTGTTATTTTTGGTTTAAACTCATTAATCACTTTTAACTAGTGATGAGCTCAAAATCACGAACCGTGAGTAAATCACTGATATTTTGAGTCACACACACTATCAGTGATTGGATATTTGGGATTATCGTGGTTAATTTTTATTTTTTATTTATATTTGGTTGTGAACCGTGATTCGGCGCATGTGCATATGAAACGAAAATATTTATGAAGAAATGACGTTATAATTCTTGATAAGCGCCATCTAGTAGATTCTTCCAAAACGTTATACGCATTTGATCCGAAATGCTAAGAATTTACCCCGAAAAATAAACTCACATTTTTTATGGGTTTTTCATTCTCTTTGTGATAATATTAAATTAGATATATATCAATTATATATGTTAAAATATGAAGTTTGAATAATATAAGTAAATACGCTCAAAATTATTTTTATTTATTATAGATTCGCGGTGCACAAAATAAGAAAGATCGTGACCCAAATGTTGTGTTCATTTTGGCACTAAAAAGTTTCCAATTTTGCTTCTTATTCTCTTTGATTTGGATCGTGGATGTGAAGATAGGTTTTAAAAAAATAATTTTAAGATTGATCTAATATATAGTAATTAGGGAAAACACATTCTTATTGTGAAGTTGTGATTATTCAGAACATAGGTCAGTGATATTTTAAATACTATTTAAATGTATTAATTAGAAAGATATACATATAAAACCAATTTCATCGAAAAATATTATTGTTGCTACTGGGATTCGAACCTAGATCTCTTCCAATTCGAGTATTATGCTACAACACACAGTACATTGATGATAACTTTTCGAACCTATATGTTACAATTTTCAAATTGATATGTCCATCGTTCCTTAATTTGAATGCTAAGTACTTTATTTTCCAGGTTCGAATCCAGATAGCAACAACAATATTTTAATACATTTAATTAGAATATCAAATAAATATTTTTTTAAATGCCAATTACTTACTTACTTACTTCCCAAATACACAAACTCGTCTACTTGTTCCAAAAATCCATTACCTGCAATTATTTAGCACGGTGTCTCGCTTTCCTCCTTTTCGAATACCATCACTTTGGACTTGTTAACATTCATCATGAGGTCGCTTTCCTTGCATACGTCGTACATTCTACTCACTAGACTCTGTAGTTCTTGTTCATTATTCGCTATTAGTACTGCATCATCGGCGCACAATAAACAGCATACAATCAAATCGCCCATTTTTGCTCCTACATTCATACATTCCAGTTATTTCACACATTTATCCATATACAAGTTGAACAGCCATGGAGACATTACACAACCCTGCTTGACACAATAAAGATCTAGTGTTAATTCTATTATAAGTTAGATAATCGAATTAATATTAGATCTTTATTGACCGAGTTCTATAGGTAATTCACTCCTCAAATATGCAATAAAAAAACTCTAATAGAGCATGTATCCAAAGTCTGGCCACCAATCCAATCTGATAAGATATCCGAAACAGACCAGAAACAACATGATTATTGAATGACCACTCCCTACGGTCCTTTATATGACAAAAACATCGCCAATACTGGATACAATTATATTTTATTTAAATTGTACCAGCCTCAGTACCGAAGAAACCCTGTGAGGCAATTATTTTATTTTATTCGGAAAATATAGTTTATTATTAAATACGAAAATCATAATAATAATTAAACCAGTTACATGTTTTCTCGGAAGATACGATATATTTTATACAGTGAGTACAATTTAATATTTAAGGAGGACTAAAATGCACAAAAACGTGAGAGAAAAAGTTGAAAGTTATAAAAAAGAAAAAAATATATATTCAAGGTGAACGGGAGGGTAATAAAAATAAAATGAAAAATATAGGCCATTTATGTTTATGTATTGAATTTAGATTTAATTGAGTTAATTGAAGTATTGAAAATGTCTAATTCGTTTAGATGTGAATTGAAATAAAGGGGTGCTCGGTAAAAAAATGAGTTTTGTTTGACATTGGTCTTGCAATGTGGAATATTAAATGTAAGATTAGTTCTGGTTGACCTGGCTGGCACTCGAATAAAACAGAAACAAAAATTACTTTAATATAAAGTTGTATTATGTCCAAATCTTGAAAGAATCAGAGTTATATCTAAAATATAACATTAAAATGATGAATTCAGTACATACATACCTTAAGATTTAAATCTCATTGAGAGACCGCAGTGGACACGGGCCATTACACCTCACTAGATCAATATGTTTGTTTTAATGGAAGTTTTTTCGTTCGTATATCGTGGATGTTAGTGGCTGTAAATCCAATTTGGTTTTATTCCCCCGCTGGCCGGTCACGGCTAATGAGGAGAAAATGAGAACATGGCAGATTGCTTAACCGTTTCAGGTCATTGCGAATGTGCGAGAAACTGAACAGGTGTTCGTTACACGAGCCTTCGCAGAAAAAAGGATTTAACGCCCCAGCCTTCATTACAATCGGACAGGCTTCACGGGAAAAACCTCCGCGTGTCACTGCGAGCCCTAAAAATGGATAAATCGAGCGAGGGCGCACAAAGGGCGCCGAGAAGGAGCGCGAGAAGGGTCTGCTCGTTTTTTGCCTCCAAGTCCGGCTTTCGGAAATTGAACTTTTTGCAAAACCGAGCTGGAGATATATGGCGGAACTTTCTGATATGATGTTTAAAACAGGCGGGCAAGTGGGGGGAGGCAGGGGCTGCGGATGTGGCGGCCAGGGCGGCCAGGGCGGCCGCGAGGGCGGGATGACTGAAATTAATCGCCCCACACTTCTGTTGGGGTTTTTGATGAAAATTGTGGCTGCGGTTTTACCATTCCATTAGTTGGTGATAAATTTTATTGCTCCTTCTCAGAACAGCGGCGCTTCGCCTTAAGTGATTCGACTTGAGAGTTATACATTTTTTGAACAAACTCAAATTTCAGAGTTGTTAATGACATTACATTTAATGCGTTGCAATTGTAATATTTTAGAATATCAATACTTATGTAGGATACTTTAGTGACTTAAATGAATATATTATATAATTAATTAGACAAAATACTTTCTTTAAACCACTATTTATTGATTATTCGACATCTTTCGATACCTATGGTATCTTCATCGGGAATCAATGTATACTAAAAATAAAAATACAGACATAGATAAAAACAAAACTATGAATACAAATTATATGTATTAATACGAAAGACATGCAGACAAAATCAACTTATCCGAAAAATATTCTTGTTGACAGCCGCACTCGAACCAGGAACCCTTCCTATCCGGGAAAATACGCCGACCTATTACACTACGTCGACATTGTAAGTTAACGACAAATTTTCGAACTTATATGTTACACTTTAAAATTGATTCCGTTACTTGAAAGCTATTTACGAAAAATCTTAAACACTTTTGAGTAAAACTCGACAGGAGACGCCAGAATTAAATCAATTCATTTTTATTAAATTTGAATTAACCTTGATACAACTTATATATTATTATGAAAACAACATAATTATTGTGAAATTGCAGTTTTTCATATTATAATTCCGTGATATTTTAATACAAATTAAATGTATCTATTTATTTGTATTTCTTTCTTCTTAACATTTAATTTGTATTAAAATATCACAGAATTATGATATGAAAAACTCCTATTTCACAATTATAATGTGTTCTCATTAATAAAATATTTAAAATGCAGAGAGATAAGACAGTAATATCGTAATACTAGCAGAAATCTGAGCAGCGGACGTTTCACGGCCTATTTTCAACCACAATCTAAACTAACTTATTATGAAAATTTAAATATCTTGGTGGTATCCTGGAATGAGGTCCGAACCCCCGATCAATGTGTGTGTCTTGACCACTAAACCAGCAAACACGCATATTGTGTCAAAAAATTATGTGATATACTACAATACAACTTAACCAATTAATAAAAGCAAATACCCGTTTTTTAAATAGTGATGTGTGCACAGAATACATACGTGTCGAATCAATATTCTTACAAAGAGAAAACCAATTTCTGATGAGAAAAATTCCACTTCTCGAAACTAAAGTAGTAACGAAATAACCCAATGCGTGTGTAGTACAACGTTTAATTTTTTTTTCATGTTTTTTCATGAAACCATTACTCGGTGATGGTGACATTTAATTAATCTGCCAAAATATATTTTCTTTCTCATATTCCAACATTCTTTCATCTTTACTTTTCTCAGTGCGATAAAGCATTCTTGGCACAGAAAAAACACGATTTATTTTCCATAAAATAATAATTATTTTAACCCCAAACTAAATTAATATCTTGTGTTCTCCAGGTAAAACTAACTCACCGAGTCCTGGGTTGTTAGTTTGATCCCAGTCCGCCGAGCCGTAAAGAATTTAAATTAATTTTGTAATTAGTGTGAGACACCACACCCTGATGAGGAATATATTTTTTTATGTTAATTTTTCCAACTCTTGGGAGAAGGGTGGCAATTTCTTACTACACTAATGACTACTCTTATATCATGTACATGCTTGCGAGTTGTAGTGATATTTTTAGAGCATATCATTGGTCAGAAACCATAATATTTTATTTTATTAATAATAAAATTGAATTCAAAATTTTTAGAAAACCAACTTTTACAGATACTATCATACACAATGAATCTAATCATCCATTATCACACAAACATTCAGGGTTCCACTCCATGATACATCGTTTAGTCAATATTCCTATGTCAACATCCAATTTCAATATTGAATTGAATACAATTAAAAAAATAGCAGTTAATAACGGGTATAATACAGGTTTGATAGACACTATTTTAAAAAATAAATTAAAAGAATATAATAATCAATTTTTATATAAATCACAGATAAAACATAATGATAATAATGATTATTGGCGTAGGATTTTATACATAAATAACTTTTCGAATCAAATATCTAAACACCTACCACGAAACATTAGACCGGCATTTTATACAAATAATAGTATAGGAAATTTACTCATAAATTCTAAAGACAAAGATGATAAATTTAACAATTCTGGTGTCTATAAACTTAGTTGCAAGGATTGTGCTGCATTTTACATTGGTAAAACGGGATATTATTTTCATTTTGTGATGCTGCACAAGAGAGTTTGTTACAAGACATCGGGTCAGCAACACTGAGCGCGTGATCACAATTTACAACACTCCTAACCTTGTAGAACTTTTCTATATTAAAATATGAATTAAATGTGTAAATTAGAAAGATATACATATAAAATTAATTTTATTGCTATGCTACAGCGATAATCTTTTTAGCGACAAATTTTCGAACCTATATTTTACCTTTTTGATATTAATACATTTAATCGTTCCATTATTTGAAAGAGCCATCTACCTTTTATTTTCATTTCTAAAATATCGCAGTTCCTAAGTTTTATAATACCCTACAAATGCATTACCACGTATAATACACGTCTAGATATCAGAGATTCCTCTGGGAGCGTTGGCCGGATTTTACCGGATACAATTATTTTTTCATTTTGATATTTTAAAACGTGAATTATGTACTTTATTCTTGTACAATCTATTTTAAATTAAATTTTGGTGAGTATTTAAGTTATTTGCATTTACATAATGTTTGGAACATATATTTATTTGTAAATACATATTTATTCTTGAACGAAAATAATATACCGTGCCTTTCCCGTCCCCCCTCCCCGTTCCCCTCCCGGCACGACGCCGAAACAGTTGATTGGCGACCTTGAGCGAATGCGGTACACGTGAATCGAAAGATTACAATATTATACAATTGAGACTTCGTGTCTGTACAGTGTCGTCTAAGGGAACCTAGACGAAATTAGTGATTTAAACATACAGTCCACATTTTGGAGTTGCCTGCAGAACTGGATTGTGGGGAATGTCAAACTCTTTCCGTATATCCAGACTTCTTCCGGAATCTACGCTTATGCGCAACACATAATACGTATATTCTTAATTATATTACGCTACAAACGTACCATCTGTATATTTTTCCAAAATACTCACCGTTTTATATTCTATTTTATACTTTATTATTAGCACTGGCGTGCAGTAGGTATAGATTTAGGTTATGTTGTTACCAATGATATTATACAATATATGTACTTACGTTTAACCAACGTCTTTGGATAAAATAAATCCGTCGTTTATACGACCCTATCATGTATTTATTTATAATTTTAGAGTACTGTTAATAGTGTTTTTAAAGTTTTAGTTTTAACGTAAAATAATACTTTCCTACACATATAAAAAATGTATGGTCGTTTTTAAGAACACTTTCTATGACTGAACATGATTAATTTATTGTTTAAAAATACTTAATGTAATAACTAAAGGAAATAATAATTATTATTAAAGGTTAACGTAGAATAGTTGTGCCAATTGATTATTTTTCTCAAATCCAAAACCAATCCATTCCATCAAATTTAAAGAACAATCATGAAATCAACAAAAAAACAGTAAGATAAGAAAATTCGTGAATTAGTAAAAGAGGAAGTAGACACTTCAATGATTTGCACGCAGTTGTAACACTTTCTAATGTTATTCTGTTAATAAACCGCATAGGAAACGACTTCATACAAAACGGATCAACCGAAAAGAATTTTCAATTCAGTAAATAGCCATTTATGTGACTTGAGTAATTCGCTAGCTTATAGACAAAACTGAGTAATGTAGAAAGCATGATGCGGCAAATAAAAAAAGAGCGCCATGAGTACAGCGGTGAGTTTTTAGAACTAAGCAATTAAAGTCTCTACTCGTACACAGATGTCAATAATTGCAAAATAATGTTTTCATTCATGTTAATCCAATTTTTTAATTTATATTTATTTCCCAGAATTTTTAGTTATGCAGAGATTTTTTGCTTGTATCCACTGCACGCCCCTGATTATTAGTATATTTAGCCAAGATACTCACCGTTTTGTACTATTTGTCGCAGTGGCGTAACTACGCCAATACACCCAATGCACCCATTGCAGCCTATGTTAGGCAGGTCCCTAAAAGTGCGTTCGTTTCCAACGATACTTTTTTTATCGATACTTTTCCAGCGCTAATATGAACTAAAAAAAATTGCATACTTTATTTTTTTATAGTACTTATATTTTTAATACTTACGGCACTGCTCTGTCAGGTCGCTCGGAATTTGGCATGTGACTATAAAACGGAATAGTAAATATTATCTTTCTAAGTAATTAAAAATATATCTGCTTAGATATTTATTTGCCTTAATTAAAGAAGAGACGTTGTAATATAGTAAACAACTTTTATTTTTTTAATTTTAAATTTTGTTTTCAACATGGAAAAATAGATTTATAGCATTATTAGCACCAGTGATTTATCAACATTTTTCCCACATCTCTGAAATGTAGAATAGTGCCTTTTTTTACATATCATTGTACTTATTCTGAATGAAATGGAACTTATTCTAACTGGATGTTGTTGGATTAAGTTTCATTCCGATTTTTTATTTTGAACAACCCATTGATCTGCCATCTCCGGAACCTTATCGGAATACAACATGCTCCAGAAACATGCGCCAACGGTTCCTTCAATCTCGCTATAGTTGAGCACGTACTCAGCATCACACGGCTGACGTCACGAGTCGCATGAGGACGGATCACATCGTATCAATCATTCATGTGTGCGACAGATCGGATATGGAAAGATATGCTGCCGACTTTGAATTTCCCCTTTGATAAAATCCATGTTTTTTATTTTTAATTCTCAGAATAATCCATTTCTCTTAATATTATTATATTTTTTTTTAATATTCTATGTATTTTTAATTAGTTTTTAAACACTCTTCATTAATTAAATGAACATTTAAATGTTTCATTTAAAATTTTACTATTTTTATGTAGCCTTTGAAATTCTACATTGCTAGTGTTATATGATGATATTATTATGAGCGGGATTGGATCGATGGAAAGGTATTCGTACATTATAATAAAAATGTTAAATCTTAAGCCTCGATACAATGCGGTACAAGTCAATATTCTATCAGTTCAATGGTTCGGACCGCGGTACGATATATGTATCTCTTTTACGCGCGTCATCTTGCCAACATCTCGCATTCGTGCCGTAGATACATCACAATTAGAAATTTAAATCACTTTTCTCACATCATATGATGAATTGCTAAAATTTTACTTTTTATTGAATATCTTCAAAGTTAGCTCAGTATTGTGAGTAATTAAATTGTATTTACTGTGCATTTTCTTCTAAATTATTTACATAGGTATTTTGTTCGACAAAATTCGTTCGAAAAAAACATATAATATATCAGTATTTATACGCCCAGCGTTACAGTTGTACACGGAATACATGTTACATCAATATTCTTACTATCTTCAAACTAAACTAAACGCTTGTGCTATGAAAATAGGACTAACATGCTGGTTTCCTGGAACGAGGCGCGAACCGCCGGCCACTAGATTACTAGGCCAACGTCTTAATCGTTAGACCAATAATCTACTCAGTATTATGCACCAAACATTTTCACGGTTGTATATTTTGAATACTAACAAAACAAAGAATAAAAACTCAATCGTTGATCACACTTACCTTTCTGTTTTCGAAAGCTCTAGAAATTGAGCCGACCATAAAAATTGTCTTCACACCTTCATCACCTGTTCATTGGTGAATATTTCTCAGCCAAAATAACCCTTTCGGCCTCATAGTCGTCTTTCCACGACCATCTTCCACAACCAATTTGTCCAAAGTGGGCAGTTTTCCTCTGTTTTCTCTGGGCTGTGCGTCCTGAGAGCCAGCTCATTTGATTTTGTGTAAAAAATATTGCTTCAATAATGTTAGTTGCTTTCTATTGTAGAAAAATATGACGCCTCTGCAATAAAATATTTCCAAAGAGAGTTTTCATATTTATACTTTAAAGATAAAATTGTTTAAAAAAAATTGGTATATTTAAAAAATAAAATTACCACCGGGATACGGATTCAGAACATCGTATTGCCGGTAGACTGATTTGCTAATTAACACAAGCAAGCAAAATTCTCGATGCAAAATAATGGCCTACATGTAAAAGTAACATATTATATATCCAAATAATATGATATATTGCGTCTCCCCATCTATTTCTATGATTTTTTGGACGTCTAGGATGTATAGAATCCAGAAAGTCTATGACTGTATAGCGCTTGATTAAGCGGCCAGGTTTGTGAGATGCAAGCAAGGCAAAAACTAACGTTAAGATTATATTTACTCTTTGTATATTCAATAACTGTATGTAAATATATATTCAATTTGAAATTAAGTGCACATTTTCTTTATTACGAATAAGAAAAAATATACATGATTATTTTTGGTTATGTTTTTCATCCGATTCCAAATAACACTTTTATTGTGTTTATTATTTGTCTTTCGGCAAACACAGATAGAATAATGGTAATTTCATCAAAAGTATATTTACATGTGGTTTGTTTTGAGAAAAGCTCTATCGTTGAAACATAGATTCTATTGAAGCCCTAACCGCGCAGCGGTCACCGAAGGCCGCGTGGCCACAATAATCGTCCGCAGGACCTAGTAGCAACCAATCGGCGAAAGTCAATTGCTTATCTTCCAGTAATAATTGACTGTA
Organism: Eubasilissa splendida; assembly: GCA_031772225.1. NCBI lineage: Eukaryota > Metazoa > Arthropoda > Insecta > Trichoptera > Phryganeidae > Eubasilissa > Eubasilissa splendida. Next base: position 33,344,143 of record CM062849.1, read on the forward strand.
CTAAATCTAACAGCAGTATAAAGTTTCGAGTTTGTCAGTATATTTTTTCGGTAAATGTATTTTAGCATAGTACATGTGTATTATTAATTGACATGGCAGTCACTTTATTTTTATTTTTTTCACTATACTAAACTTTATACTACACAAACATTGGGTTATACTGGCACTTAATGACGAGAGAGACAGCACCTCTCGGAACTATAGCGGTGACTGTGCAATCCAGCGTTAGCATCCAAACTGTGTCTTTAATTCCCTGGCGGTGTAATAGTCAACGTCTCCACCTGTCACGCTGGGGGCTGGGATACAGTTCTCCGCTATTTTTTCGATTCAGAAAAGAACATATTCTTTATCGGGACTAAACTTAAATCATATATTTACAATAGAAAATGAATATAACGTGTATTTGCTTTGATTTGAATTAAATAACAATAAGTATTGTAATATTATTTTACTTTAAATATATTTTAATCGCTTTAGTTAAAGTTACCAAGATTAGACTATTTTTACATTGTATTAAATTTACTTTTAGTCACCATCCCGAGAAAATAGAACGACCACTCAAACAAGCTTTGATATTCGCAAACGAAGGCAGAAATTTATCGAATTTTCCTGTAAAAACTAGAAAGACAAATAAACTGAAGAATCCCAACCGGCGTCAAAAAAGCTCGCTGTTCCCAAACCACATAATTTTCCTTTATAGCTCCAGGAATCTTTCTGGTACCCGGAACATGGGAAAAGGAAGTAATATGATTTTAAAATTCTCCCATTTTTCCAAACGTATGGCGGAAGACATTTTCCGAAACTAGATTTCCCGATTTTATGCATATACTTACGCGTTGGATTTCCGCACGTGAAATTCACGTTCTAAATGGCTAAAATGTATATTATGCATACTAACACATGTACCTGAACAGCGGCATGTAAATGTCTGAAGATGTAACAAAAACAGGCTAAATTTACATATCTTAGGTCGCTTATAATATTTTTTATGTCATAACTTTCCAAATGTGTTTAGAGTATATTATAGATAAACCGACCTGCATCGGTCAGTTCATTATTATCTTCACACAAAATGCAAAGATTATGTTCTAATATATATAATATACTTTATCGCTATTCTAGTCTTATCACGAAACGCTACAATAATGTCATGTTCGTGACAAGGACAAGGTGAAAGATTTTCTAGATTCTTTTACCTTTATAATTAACCTACGAATATTGCAATCTTATTGAATATCGTTTTTAAATATATAATATTTTATCAAAACATATTTATAATAGTCAAAATAAATCTATCAAAATTCAGATAATTAAAGGCCACCAAAAATATAAACACAATTAAGAAATTTTTCGATATTAATTTACTATTATTAAATAGTGAAAAAACCTTCGTAAATCCGTTTGCAATAAAAACAAATGATTTTACTAAAAAAATTTACATCATAATTCATGAACACTCCACACAAAATACAAATCTCAATCAAAATTATTGTCTCTCTAACTGCTAATTTTTAAAAACAACAAATAAAATCAAATATCTTGGAAAAATCATTGATGGAAAGATCAAATTTGTCAAGTTGTTAAAAAATTAGAAAATTAATATACATATTTTTAAGAATCAGAACATTTTTATCTATGAATTTATTCAATCCATATTACAATATGCCATCATTAGTTGGGGATCAACTTATAATATTAACCTTATTTCAGTAAAAAAAAATGTTCAAAAACTTATATTATTCAAATATTAAAAAAAAAAGAAAAATATAATTTTATTACTGAAAATCGTACTAGGTTTAAATTTGAATTTTCATGCTAAAAATTAACACATCATTTGCACACCACTATACGCACATAGAAATAAATTAATTTAACATCTTACCCGAAAATGTCAGGAAGATTAATGATTACAAAGAAATAATAAATGATATCAAAAAATACTTTAAAGATAAGCATGTACCCTGAAATTATTATAATATTTTTATGTATTGTATTTTATTTTATTATAAACTAAACAATAATTATTAATATGTATTCCTCTTCTCTGCACAAGTACATGCTTTTTAGAGAAGGTATAGAACTAAAAAAATATATATAATCGTATTTTATCATTGAAATTATAACAGATTAATAAAAAAATAACAATCTAAAAAATCTCATAAAAACATGTAAAGTTTTGTGTTAGTTCAGGAGATAACTTGACACTTACAATATAGATTTTAATGCGAGTAAAATATATATGTAAGAGTTATATTATATACCGTGCCTGAAATCAGGAATCAGTGTATCACTCTCAATTATATCGTCACATTTTAAATACTAATTTAATGTATTAATTATAAATATATACATATAAAATTAATTTTGTCTTAAAATATTATTTTTGCCCTACCGGGATTCGAACCTGGATCTCTATTTCCAATACGGGGAAGTACACTACCAATTGTGTTATAACGCCAGTATTTTTCATGACAAATTTTCGAATCTCTGTGTTACACTTTTTCAAATTAATACATCTGTTGTTCCATTATTTTTGAAAGCTATCTACATTATTTTTAAATTAGTATTTAATTAGTATTTAAAACATTACAGACCTATGTTCTGAATAATTACAACTTCACAATAAGAATATTTTCTCCTAATAATAAAGTTGTATCAATGTGTCCAAAATTTAATAAAAATGAATTGATAATTCTGGCATTCTGTAAAAATAAGGTAGATGGCTCTTTCAAATAATGGAACTATTAAATGTATTAATATCAAAAAGGTAACATATAGGTTCGAAAATTGTCGCTAAAAATATTGTCGCTGTAGCATAGTTGGATAATGCACCTTCCCCGATTAAAAAGAGATCCAGGTTCGAATCCCGGTATCGCAACAACGTTTCTTGAACATTAACACCTCATAATCATCCTTATCACCACCCTTGTCTACATTTCTTGTTTCCTGTACGGAACAAATATGTTGGGTTTCTTGCGAGAAGGAAAGATGGCTTGGAGAAGCTGGCTGTGGTGGAAGAGACAACATAACATCTCTAGTGATAGCCTTAAAATCAGCAAGATGCCGAGAAAAGTGGTCTGGAGTTCAATCATGAGGGACCGACGTGGATGATGATGATGATTTAATTGGCAAAAATGTATCCATTATAATGGGGCTTATTTTATTAATAGAATAAATTATTACTAGCTACGAAAAATGTATTTGAATACGCAAATGATTTTTATTTTAACGTATTATAAATTTATAATGGTCTGGAATAATTTTTTATTTTTTTTTATTCACCTTTGATGATACACATCTATTATGCATAATACATAATATTACATAATATCTGTCTTGAAGTAATTGGGAGCTTTCAGCTATTTTACGTTATAATAAAAATATCCCGATCATTTTTATTAAAAAAACTACCCTTTTCGAGGGCAGCGGGCGGGGTAATGGGATTAGACTTATCAGATGACGTAATATTAAATGTTTTTTTGGTTTAAAAAAGTGGGTGAGTGACGTCCGTGAAATGTAACTAGCGCGAATTGTGACAGAAGTATTGCGCCGTGAACAGTGGCGGCACAAAGGGCAAGATAATGTTTGATAAATAAATAACATAATACAATAGACGGAATATGTTTTGATTTTGAATGGAATAATAAAATGATAAACTTCTCGGACTTCATGCTACCTTATTCCATTGTAATCAAATAAAAGGTATTGTACAACGCGTATTTTATTTTATTCAAGCAATCCAAGGACTAATTTTTTGAATTTATGAATATAATGTTATGAAATTATTTAAAAATCTTCGCATTTAAATAGTATTCATTGAAATTGCGTATTAGACCACGAATTTCCTTCCTTTTTTGCCTCTATCACAGTAGTTTTTTTTTTTCCACCCACATTCATTCTGATTTACTAATCTCGCCTGTTTGCCGCATCCAATTGCTTTCTGCAAACCTTGACCGAAAGTTAAAAATAGTATTTTGTCACGTTTCTGCATGTTCAAAAAGTGCGACAACACACGTAAAGATTTAACTTGAATATTGAATTAAAATATTTAAGATTTATATTTTTAAGGAGAACACATTATTGTGAAGTTGCAATTTTTCAGAACATAGTTCTGTAACATTTTTAATACAAATTAAATTTATCAATAAAAAATATATACCTACCTACAGATAAAATCTATTAATTGAAAAAATATTATAGTATTGTTTTCAAAATTTAATAAAAATTAAATCATTCTGGCGTCTCCTATCGGATTTTACTCAAAGGCGTAAAAATAAAGTAGATTGCTTTCAAATAATGAAACGACAGGCGTATCATTTTGAAAGTGCAACATATAAGTTCAAAAATTAACTTACAATGTAATCGGTTAACGCATTTTCCCGGATAGGAAAGGATCCAGGTTCGAATCCCGGTAATATATATGATAAATTGATTTTATCTGTATCTTTCTTATTGATACATTTAATTTGTATTAAGATTTATAGCCTACCGCGCTACCAGAGTAATCTCAAAAAACGTGGTACATAAATATGTCATACATGTTGCCATGGTGCTTACATATTTTATTCAGTACCCTCATAAACGTCAAGCGTACGTTATGACATTTTTAGAAATATACATATAAGCCACAACACTCGTGGCGATTATTAAATTAAATCTAAAAGAAGATGAGTAGGTAAAGAATGGTACTTACCTAAAATATTAATTAAAACATTATACATACATAGTACCTACCTATACAAAGTACAATGCTTTACAAACGGTATTCTAACAAATTACTAAAGTATATAAGTAATATTACTATTGTGTTTCGGGAAGTGCAGTTCCTCTCATAATCATGTTAACTATTTACGCGTTTTATATTTCGATGGGTAGGCCTGGAATTATAGTTTGAATATGTGCGTTCCATTTATATAAATTTAAAACAGGAACAAAAGCGAAACTGCTTCTGTTCAGAGACGTTTTCGGAGTCGGTCATATAATTTTACAGCGGTGATATAAAACATTTTGTGTATTATACTTTTCGGTTATCGGTTGTGTAAAGTTTCCGAGGGTGACCAGTCAGGTTTTCAAAAGATTCAAGACTGCAGGGAAAGTGACCATCGGTTGAAGAATCGGCGGGTAACAGCCCAGTTTTGCAAAGGTTGGTGTCTTTTTATTTACATAAGTTGAATAAATCTATTTAGAAAACCCAGGACTAGCTATCGAAGGTAATTACGGCAACAATTAGAATGAATTATCTTAATGTAGTTTGATGCCGACCTATTCAGTTGAGGAACGAGACGTAAAAGCCTAGAAACCTGATGACAAATGGGACTGGAAACGTGATCTCGAACCAATAGTAGTGACAAAATAACTTAACATGTGCGTAGTACAAAGTATGGTTTAGTGAAAAATTAAAGTAACCACGTTGCACCACAAAGTGATAGCCACGTCAAAGAATTATATCAAATAAATAAATAAAAGATTTAATCTAAATTCTTGTGCTACAGCTTAAGAATAATACGATTTTAAAAATTCATTGCACGTACTTAATCTTCACCTACATTTTTAAAAGCTTGTCCTAAAAAACTAAATTATTTAAAAGCAATTTGAATGTTAATCTGGTACTAAAAAATTTCATTGCGCAGCTGTTGGGACTGCTCAATGGGAAGAGTAATTATGCCCTAGAAATATAATGCGATACTTTATTTTAAGAGATGCTTTTACCTTGATTTATCTCGGAGCACTGCCTGCCGCGAAGGTGGGGGGTTGCTTTCTGAATGCAAGTAGTTGGGTTGTGTTCGCGACTAATTAAATATATATTTTTTTTACGGTTAAGTAATCGCTTTATTAGGTGTAATCATCGGCGTGACGCCAAAAAACCCGTGGATAGATTTCAGGAAAACAATGACATCTTAGGAAAATGTCACAGCGGTGGCCTATCACTGAGTAGGTACTTGCAAATATGACTGTATTGTGCAGGCGGGAAGCTATTTTCGATTGCGTCATGTCACCGTAGTGCACTGATATTGAACATCTTTAGTGTTATATTTCTTTGGACCTCATAATTATCATCACTGCCGCCGGTTGAGAGAAGCTGAGATCGGTGGACCATCCTTGTCTACATTATTGTTTCCCGTATGGAACTAGCAATGTGCTGAACTATTACTATAAGGGAAGGCAACGCACGTGATGATCACGTAATCTACGCATGATAGGATAAAAAATCAAATTAAATCAAATTCCGCTGTTATGTTTATAATACGTTCTATCATCATCATCATCATGAACCCATGTCTCTCAACTACTAGATATGGTCCTCTTCCAAGGATCGCCAACCATTCTCATTCATCCAGTGACTGTCACAAGCTTGACGACGTCTAACACTTATTTTATCAATGCGAGGTCTCCATTTCAGGATCTTAATTTCTAACCATTGAAATATCCTAATATATGTGCATCTCTATCCATTGGCTGAAGTAAATTAAAAGTTCATAAACCGAGCTTGTACCACACGACATATTCTCATAGGAGTACCTAGGCAAGAATACAAATGAACTTCTTCTTCTCGTGCCCGTGGACGTTGGCTATCATGACTTTATTTACTGCGGCCCGGAAAAGATTTACAGTAGACTGGCCAAACCATTTTCTCGGAGTTCTTCAGCCATGATGTTCTCCTTCTTCCAGGGGTAAAATATCTCATACTTCTTCAAATGTCTCATTAGATGTCCGAGATTTTGAAGTTTTCGGATTTTTATTGTTTTAATTACTTAATTTTCTTTATGCATCCGAACCATAATATATTCGCAATATTTGAATATATCCAAGAACACTGCATTAAACAAATAATCGATATCTCATAGAGACGAAGATATTTTTTATTAATAGAAAAAAAAATAGAAGGATGGGGAAATACAAAAAAATACTTAGACTCTCATTGTGACATATTTGCTATTTCAGTGAAAAATAAATATCAAATTTAGTCCATAGATGACGATAGTGTAGTGGGATTTGAAGTGATTTCACATATTAACATATATACAACTTTCAAAAATTTGATAGATATAAAGGTTGATTTGGTGGAATGGTGAACGTTGCATTGTGTAAAGTGATCACTTAAGCCAGCCGAAGGCAGCTCGTAAGCCCTGTAATTACCCATACTTCAATATTTTTCCATTAATAAAAAATAGCTTCGTCTCTATGAGATATCTATTATTTGTTTCATAATATAATCATTCGTATCTCTATCCATCCAGCTTATTGTAAGCTTATTTCTGTAGATCCACATATCCAATGCTTCAAGTCGCCTTATCGTTTCTACAGTAAGTGTTCATGCTTCCATCAATAAAATAGCATCTGACTATTCTCATTCGTAATCTAAGGTTGAGATCATGACTGCAGAATATATTTTTCATGCGGATAAAGGTTACACGAGCTTGTTCAATACGGCATTTGATTTCAACAGATAATAAACAGCTGATGCTTTTTTCGTTATATATGATTTTAATTAGTATACACTCCATCTTCATTTAACCTTTACCATACCATGATATAAAATACCCGAACGCAGCCATGCTGTCATCACGTGTTACTGAAAATAACAATTAGAAAAAATATTTTTATTAGCTTAAATGGCTTTAATGGCATGAATTTATTCTAAACACTGGCATTCAAATTTGAAAAAATGATTAATAATATAATTTAGAGCACTCATTAAGTCTTATACAATATGTCCCTTCTTATTATCTCTCTTCATTTAATTAGTGAGAAAGAGATAATTATATTTATATGTTTGCTGTTCTTTTCACTGTGAAAATAGTGTTTGATCTCTGTCTTTCATATCACAAATGGTATTTTACCAACGTATTAATTTTACAACGGTGTGAATGGAAAAAATAATTTGTGCGATTCTCTATTCATAATTGATTTTTCACTAGTCATTCCTAAGCGCTAATATTTTCTTTAGGATTATCTAAAATATGAATTTTATGTTGCATGTATTTACCGAAATATTACAGGTTTAATTATAATGGTAGACCTGTGCTACTGCATGGTTTGGGAAGGGTTAAACCAAAATCTAACAACATCTCATTCATTTTTAGAAACTTATATTTTGCATATTCATATATTTTTGGCTTTATCCTGAATCGAACGCACTGTTCGATTTTTCAGAATGTTTTTGTTAGGTTGGCAAAAATATTTTATTTATTTTTCGTCGAACTCAGCTGTGAGACAATTTACGTGAGCCATTTTTTAAGTCGAGTACCAGAGGCGACCACCACTCACGCGGATCAGTTTTAATCTATCATTTCATTGGTACATTTTTACCATATCGTGTCTCTTCAGTCCACCAGTGCAACACCGGTATGAATATCCAATTTAAAAAATAAGCAATTTATCAGTTCTGAGATGCGTTAGTCAGGCAAGATGTTGCAAGACAGAGGTATTTTATTTATAACCGAAATTTAAAAAAAAACAGGTTACAAAAAAAAAAACAATTTACATTGGTATTCGTATATAGCTAAATTCGTAGAATCCTTATTATTATTTTCTGAGCGTCTTGGATCTATTGCATGTATTGGATCCATATGGCTGTATAGTTTTTGATTAAATGGCCAGATAAATATTTTCTCTTTTATATATTCAATAACAGTGCTTTTTCTATCTATGCTGTATATCTATACACTTTACCTTTTTTTATTAAATTTGGACATTCATCCGATTCCGTCTTTACACAAATGCACATTATACTGATAAAATAGCATTTTTGTGTTCATTATTATCTATCCGTGATTCTTATACATCATCTAGTTGTCATTTTTGTTGATTTTGACAGTTAGCTTACAAAGGTGGAATAATTTTAATTATATCGAGATTTTATTTACGTGTGGTCTATTTTAGGGAAAGCTCTAACATTGAAATATAGATTCTATTGAGACCTTAACCGCATAGCGGTCACCAATAGCCACGTGGCGGCCACTATTGGCCGCGAAGCTGATTATCGAAGATTATCTACCAGTAATAATTTACTGTACTAAGTCTATACTAGTACTATAATGTTTCGAGTTTGTTAGTATATTTTTTCGGTGAATGGATTTCAGCTTAGTATATGTGTATTATTAATTGATATGGCAGTTACTTTATTTTTTTTATTTTCAGTTAAATAAACTTTATACTATACACACATTGGGTTATACTGTTACTGTCACGTAATGATGAGAGAGACCGCACCTCACGGAACTATAGCAGTGCCCTACATATGTACATAGTGTCTAGCTATCTGCTAGTTAATATTAAATTGTGAATATATCTAGAAAACAAATAAAAAAAACCTTGCAGAGACTTTATAAATAAACAAAAATGACCGGGAACCAAATGTCCCCAATGTCAAATAGGGCTGGCAGTTAAAAGATTCATTGGATATCTTATTCTTCTTCAGTGGCCCTGTATCGGCCGTGACTGGCGCCCAAGATAATCGTTAAAGATAAATAGCTATTTGGTTTAGAAATAAATCAGTTGAAAACAAAAATACTGGTTGAGAATCGTACTAATACAGTACAGCAAACTAGTAAGGAGCAATTTATGCGGGCGCGCTAATCACGAACATTAGTGACAGTGGGCAGAAAATTCTAAAACGCATACAACTAGCTAAAGTTGCTACGAACCAAATGCAGAAAACATGAATATACAGTGATATCACGCAAGTCACCAAGATTATGTCGGTTCAGTCTAATTTTTTAAATCTTTATGTACGTAGTGGAAACTTAGACCGTCCGCAATGGTGACAAACGAAAAATTAATAACACATTTTTTGTTATGAAGTTTCATTTTCGTAACATAGTTCTGTTGTATTTTAATACAAATTAAGTGAATCAACTAGAAAAATATATATAGATGTCTCACAGAGATGAAGCTATTATTTTTACATGGGAAGTATAGCCTTGGGCACTACAGGGCTTATGACCAGTCATTGGCTGGCTTAAGTAATCACTTTACACAATGTAACGTTCAGGTCATAAGCCTTGTAATGCCCAAGTCTTCCATACTTCCCATGTAAAAATAATAGCTTCATCTCTGTGAGATATCTATATCTTGATGACAATCACCCAGGGGATAAAATCCCAGTAATTAGTTCCTACAAAGATTTAGACGTATTCAAAATATTAGAAAAATATACATAAAATCTAGAATCCATCGAAAAAATATTTAGTTACCAATCCCGGTAGACAGATTTTTTCTGTATATCTTTCTAGTAGTTATGAGCTCAAAATCATGAACCAGGAGTCAATCACTGCTATTTTTCAGTCACACTCACTATCAGTGATTGAATATCTGGGAATATCGTGATACAAAATTATTATTTTTTTTGTTTAACCAGAAGTACTCGATACATCATTGAGAAGAATTGTATACTTTGCACTGCGACATTCGCTACTTAACTACGTGATTGTTAGTTGGGATGGTGCAGCTAGTAGTATTCTAAAGTCTGTAAGTAAAGCCCAAAAAATGATTTTGAGAGTTATTCATAAGAAACCCTTCCGATATCCTTCAAATAAACTTTTCAATGAATGTCACGTCCTAGATATCCATCAAATATATATTCTTGGTATACTAAAACACTTTTACAATTGCATTGCAATTACATTGCAACCATAGCCTTGCATGATTTTCACGAAAAGTGCAGTTTTGGCTGCACGAAATGGGGAGAAATTACGCCCAAGAACTTTTAAAGGTCCAAACCTGAGAATAAAACTGCTACAACAGTATATTGAATTACCTAATTGCATCTCTTGATTAACTGTTTATACATTTTTTTTGTACATTGATCATTGCACTTTGCTTACTGTTATACGCATATGCATTCTCTCGGTACATTTGTCTGATATTTGAAATATTACGCAATACTCATAGTAGTTAACTAGATGAAAATGTATACTTAATGAATATTAATTTGGAAGAGTAATACGTCAGACCGTTAGACATTATTTATCAATGTAAGTACATAATACATGTAAAAAGTGAACCTAGTAAATATATTAATATTGTGATATAGTGCGGCGCATGCGCATTACTAATGAAACTGTCACAGTTTCCAATCACTGATATTATCGAATACCAATCACAATCACAACAGTGAGTCGAAAGTAGCATTTTTCTCATCACTACTTTCTATTTGATTCATTATAGTGCCTCGCACGTTAGGGTCGGTATTTTGTTAGGCCGGCATTTTGAAACATGCGACTTTTTACTAAAATACGTTCTGGACACAATGTTGACAAAAAATTACTGCCTTATTAGAAAATAACTATAATGTTATTTATTGGATTTGTATTATTTTTATTACACACTATTATCGTTTGCAACTTGAGATTTTGTTTTTCGATGTTTATATATTTTTGGTCGCTCCCTTGATTTGGCCTCTGCTCCGCCTATGCGTAACGCCGGCTCTGCCTGGAAAAGTACCTTAACTGTTGATAGATCGGTTGCATCTGACTGAAGAGACCCTGGAATCAGCTGTGAGGGTGACCCAGGACCGGAACTTGTCGACATGAAAGAGGAAATAAGGTATTAGATAGGTGGCCCTCAATATCATAGATTATTGAATTGATTGTAAAAGAAAAAGAATATAAATTTGAATCTAAGTGTGTTTACAAAAAAAAAAACCTTGCGCATTGCGAATTGTCAAAAACTCGATTGAATATTCCACGAAACGCTGAAAATGAATATTCATTTTACTCATTTTAAATGTAAAAAAAACCGCTGTCAAAGTTTTCTGAATAGAAATAATATTGTAGGATGAAAAAAAATATAATTCATGAAAATTTTCCCGGATCACGGACTCTTTTCTTATGTCGCCTCTGCAGACAGCCAGGAAATAATGAAACCTCATTGTTGGAGCCTACCCGTAAAAATAGATTCTGGGATGTTATTAAAATGAAAATATTTCATTAAGTATATCACTCAGTTTTTCTCTATTACCCACTGTAGTATACTCAAAATTTTTAAATTAAATAGATCGCGCAATTAAAGTGTAGTGTGTACATTACACGAATCACTAAACTGAAAAAATCACTTGAAAAAAAAATTAAACTAAATGACTCGCACCATATCCCAAATCTAAGTAACTTTCCAACGCGCCGTTTCCCTGCAAGGGTAGGTAGAGAGGAGAACGCCACACTCTTCGGTCCAGACACACAGTTCTTGCTTCATCTACACTCATACATCTTCTCATACAAGCTCGCCGATTATTGAGGCTTCTAAACAGTGGCGTGCAGTAGGTATAGATTTACCAATCATATATAATATATGTACTACAATATATGTTGCACGTAGGATTATGAACTTTCGTTTAACCAACGTCTTTAGACAAAATAAATTCGTTGTTTATACGACCCTACCATGTATATATATGTAATTTTATAATACTATTAATAGTGTTTTAACGTAAAATAATACCTTTTTACCCATATAAAAATCAATATAAAAAATGTATGGACGTTTTTAAGAACATTTTTATGACTGAACATGATTCTTTTATTGTTTGAAAATCTTTCACATGATAACCAAACGAAATAATAATCATGCACCAAATGCAACTCGAACTCAAGGAACGGCTATGAAACCAACACTTAAAAACAGTAAGATAGTAAAATTCGCTAATTAGTTAAAGAGGAAGTAAACACTTCAATGCTTTGCATGCAGTTGTAAGCCTTTCTAATATTATTCTGTTAAAAAAACAATATAGGTAACGACTCCATACAAAACGGATCAACCGAAAGAAATTTTCAATTCAGAAAATAACCAGTTATATGACTTGAGTAATTCATTAGCTTAAAGATAAAATAGGGTAATATGAATAGGTCAAGGCGGCGAATACATAAGAGCGCCGTTAGTTGTCGTGGTAGTCTTTCGAACTAAGCAATTAAAGTCTCTACTGGTACATAGATGGCGCTAATTGTAAAACAATGTTTCCGTTTATGTTCATCCAATTATTTCATTTATATTTATTTCCCAGAATTTTTAGTAATGCACAGCTTTTTTTCTTCTATGCACTGCACGTCCCTGCTTCTAACAGGACCATCCTCCAGTATCTGATTTACCTAGTTGTGCCAAATCTTCCGAATCCCAAATCTACAAAATACTATACTATATAATACTACTAAAGACTTGATTATGACAAAAAAATAATACGATATTACGTAGGTGGGATAAATAGAAACACATTCCAATGACTGTTTTATAAATAAAATAAAACATAATTATCAACCGTTATCTATTCACTGCTGGATGAAGGCTTCCCCAAGTATGACCCACTTTCTTCTAACCATTTTTATTTGCTGTCACGTATTTCCGTAGAGTTGGATGGTTTCGTCAGTCCAGCAAGTTTTAGAAGAGATGACTGCGATCGCCGTCTCTGAACGATGTGGCCTGCCTATTGCCATTTCATTCAAATTTTAAAAAAATATATATATTGGAAATTATAATACATTTTTAGAATAATCAGTAGGGTATATATATTTATTTTAACATTTATTTCTTCTCTATGAGAGTAAGACTCATGTATAGAGAAGGAGTATATACGAGATAATTTATGTTTCAGTTAGTCTGTGTAGATATTTTTTTACGTCAGATACAAATTTATTGTGGTCTGTAATTGTTCTAATTGTGATGGGGGAGATTGTTAAAAAAATTATTGCTTTGATAAATATAGTGATTTTGGATTAAAGTATATTTTAGATTTGTTATATCAATTTGGTCTCTAAATCTTGTAGATCGGAATTTGCTTCTAAAATTTAATTGATTTATAATTTTGAAAATTTGGATTATTGATTTTTTTTTGTATATATCTATTATTCTTGGTACTTTGTAATCTGTGAAAAATTGTATACTTGGATAGTCTTTTTTTTTACAATTTTTATTACCATTCTTGAGTGATTTCTAATTGTGATATTGAAGTTTTATATTCTCCTACCCATCCAATACCATATTGCAAATGTGACTGTAAAAATGCGTAATATTTTTTTTTCAGATTTGTAAGTAATAAGACGTTTCCGAGTCATAAAATTATGTAGGCAGTGTTATCAATTACTCTTATCTGTTCTCTTTACATGAAGAGACAAAAAAATATACCACAAGTTTATTTTCCTGTCTCTTCGTATGATGCCTAACATGTTTCTTTTTATACCTCTTTTGATTCAGTTTTTGAACCCCTCTTTTGTTGAGAGTATAGGAGTGAAAAAATTGAAATAAACTAGGTTCAATTATTGTTTCAACTTCCCTTAAGAAAACATTTTATTTTCGTATTCCGAACTCGTTTATTATTTATATAGTAAAATTTCGCTGGTAAGTGCTCGAAGAAAGAAATTTAAAAAGCGTTTGAACAATTCACAACGTTTGATCTATTCGTTAGAACTTACCATTTTTGTAATATTTACTTTATTGTAGTTCTGCTTAAATATGTTCAGGGTGTCTGTAACTGTGTTTGTACCGCCACAGGATAGTTTATTACCCCAAATAGCGGTTGGTATCATACGTTACATTTGACGCAGTGGAAAGGTTCACCTTTCTCGGCTCACTGGTGAACAGAATTAATAATGTAAACGAAGAAATACAAATAAGATTAATTTCAGGTGAAAACTACAGAATTGTTACTTTCATTATCCTCTTCTTCTGCCTCACTGCGTCCATTGCTGATTCCAATCCTGATCCGGCTCTCCTCCAATACAATCCACATGTCCTTTTATAGCAGTTTTACGGCAAGGATTGCCATTCAACTAAAGTAATTAACATAGCAATTAATATTGGATAATTTGTATAGCGCCATTTTCGTAAAAACTTTCACGTCAAGGGCGCTTTACACATAAACTGTTTATAGTTCTACAATTATCTTTGTTTTTAATATGAAAAAATGATATTTTCACTTATGGAAATGACTTTTTGAAGTATTTGAGTTTCTTCTTAAATAAAGTCTCTGATGCACCGCTTCTTATGACGGAGAAAAAAGAGTTGCACGCTTTTGGGCCTGCCACCGCAAATGCCCGTTCACTAAATTTAGACTTCTGGCAACGGTTGGTCGGTTCTACAACCTTTCCTGCGGCTAAAGTAGAGGCTGACCTGAGAGTTTGATGTCTACCATTCAAATTATTTGGGATACAAAGTTCTTGAAGATACAGAGGCGCCATGTTGTGTGTTGCCTTTCAGAGAATCGAAGCCAATATAGCTGATCTAAAAGGGATGTTATTTGAGAGAATTTGGAAACTCTATATATTATCCATGCAGCCGTATTTAGAATGAATTATAATCTATCCAGCTGACACATTGGCAGGCCAGCACAAATGCTGTTACAATAGTCCACATGTGACATCACAAATGCATTTATAAGTAGACGGGCTGACTCAAGAGGAAGATGTCTCCGAATACTTTTAATCTGTCTCAATTGATGCCAACATGCACTGACAATTTTACTGATTTGTGTATTCATTGAAAGATCTGAATCAATGTGCACACCCAACAACTAAACTGCAGATTTACCATTCGCTGACATTGATCCCTGTATTAAGTTTTGCCTTCTAGGTGTTGCTGTCCATAGTATAATAGTTCTGTTTTGGATGGATTCAATATGAATTTGTCCAAGAACACACAATTACTAGATTTTCACCTACAAAGGCACTGTTATTAAACAAATAATAGATTTCTCATTGAGACGAAGCTATTTTTTATTATACTTAATTGAAAATATATGGAAGTATGGTTAATTACAGAGCTTACGATCTGTCTTCGGCTGGAGTAAGTGATCACTTTATGCGCCCTTGAGGTGAAAGTTTTTACGAAAATGGCGCTATACAAATTGCCCATTATTATTATTATACAAATATAACGTTCACCATTCTCACCCATCAATCTCCATATCTATCAAATTTTTGAAAGTTATATATATGTTAATATGTGGACTCACTTCGAGTACCACTACACTGCAGTACAATATGTTGTGACGTATATGCTGTTTCAGATAAATTAATTATCAAATTTAGTCCATGGAC
The DNA here is from genome assembly GCA_031772225.1 of Eubasilissa splendida. NCBI lineage: Eukaryota > Metazoa > Arthropoda > Insecta > Trichoptera > Phryganeidae > Eubasilissa > Eubasilissa splendida. Next base: position 33,360,165 of record CM062849.1, read on the forward strand.
GACGATAGTGTAGTGGTACTAGAAGTGAGTCCACATATTAACAACTTTCAAAATTTTGATTGATATGGAGATTGATGAGTGAGAATGGTGAACATTATATTTATATAAAGTGATCACTTAAGCCAGCTGAAGACAGGTTGTAAGCCCTGCAATTACCCATACTTCAATATTTTTCCATTAAATATAATATAAAATAGCTTCGTCTTTATGAAATATCTATAATTTGTTTAATGATTTGTTTTATTTATTTATTAACGAGTTTATAGTTAGGTGATTATTTAAATGTTTAATTTTAAATAATTCAATAGATAGACGGAGAGGTCGGTGTCTTCGCTAACACTATCGTATAGGTTTCTCGTGTTTTTGAGAGAATATGGAATATTCATATATGGAATATGGAATATTCATATATGGAATATGGAATATTCATATATGGAATATGGAATATTCATATATGGAATATGGAATATTCATATATGGAATATGGAATATTCATATATAGAATATGGAATATTCATATATGAAATATGAAATATGGAATATTCATATATGGAATATGGAATATTCATATATGGAATATGGAATATTCATATATGGAATATGGAATATTCATATATGGAATATGGAATATTCATAGACGTTAGTTAGCTTAACTAATGTGGTTATATAAAATTATGAAAAAATCATTCAGCTTCAAAGCGAATAAAGGGTATTTTTACAGTGTAGAAAAAAGTATTTTCGTCACTATATGAAAATGTAAAATACAGAATAGAATAATTACGCATTAAAAAATATTCTGATCCTTACAAAATGCTATTTATTTTTACATAACATAAAAAATTTCGCAAGTCATAAGAACAATATAATATACCAGCCGCCACGTATTAATTGTTCACTGTTTATGACTTTACTACTTTACATTCATATTTTTATTTGTTATGTTTGTTTTATTAACCACTTAATTGAGTTTAAATACATCTACCGGTTTCTAAAAATACCATTTTCTTCTTCAGTATGCCATAACTAACTAAAAACATACATTATTGTTTCTTTACCAGAATCTATTTAAAAAAATAATAATTATTTAAAAATACATTTAGTACCTAACTGAAATTATTCGAGTAAATTTGTATTAAGTAACAATTTGAGTTAGATACTAAATTTATTGTTTAAATAATTGTTGTTTTTTTTTAAATAGATTCTGGTAAAGAAACAATAATATATGTTTTTAGTTAGTTATGACATCCTGAAGAAGAAAATGATATTTTTTCAAAACCGGTAGATGTATTTAAACTCAAAGATAACAAATAAAAATATGAATTTTAATCACAAAGTTAATATTGCTAATTTTAAATTACATTACATTACATTCAATTTTTATCGACTAAGCCGACATCTGATGATAATCAAGGATGCCACTAGTCGCACACTCATCATTTTAAATATTACTCGGATTAACTCTCGGCCACGATTTATGATTTTACGACTTAATTTTTTATTTATTGATTAGGCGGCACATGTCGTTTCATTTAACATGAAATTCATTTAATATTTAATATCGATCTCCGTGGTTTCATGTTCACTATAAATGTTGATATTGTTTCATTTTTTTTTCACTAATTATTTATAGTTATAATCAGCAATTTAAAAATCACTTACTGTGTAAACATTACATAAATTATAAAGAATTTTAAATATTACACGCGTAAAATTTTCAAATTTTAATTTTTAAAAGTTAATTTTCAAGGCTCATCGGTTAATATGAAATTATAGCCGGCTTATAGCTTGCCCGTTTGATGTCGTTCCGTGTGATTAAATATTTATTGAAATGAATCCTGTTGCCACTATACATATAATATTATATTATAATTATTCTATTCCGATAATATTTAAAATGCACTTCATCGTACTTTTTTTCATGTATATAATAATAATAATGTGTTTATTCCAGCGTGATCAGGTTTTTTTCTTTAACCCGATTCGCCATGAAGATAAAACATATCATGTTATACATTAAAGGTTATGAAATCAATATAATGCTATGAAAAAGAAAACCAAAAAAAAATTTAATAAACAAAAAAAAATATTTTTTTAAAAAGTTCACACATATATACACACAAAATATAAATATTACATATATAACTACTTCAGTCACGGCCATTGTTATATATGTAGCTATTTTGTAGGCGCTGCCATTCTCTGGTCAGCGAACCAGCTTTCCATGAGAGCGCTGCTTGCACCAGAACTCGATGTCTCAGAAGCGAACGAATTCATGTATACGGCCTTCGGTAAACATTGTAGATGCGTTGCAATAACGCGCCAATCCGAACAGATATAAAGGTATTCAAATAAATTCAGAAAAGTGGTTTTTAACGTTACGCAATACGCGTGGTTCGGTAATCATACGTATAATATTACAAATCGTATTAAGCCATGGTAATTAGTTTAATCAATCACTGATATCTTTGAATCACACTCACTATCAGTTATTGAATATCTGGAAATATCGTGATTCGTGATGCAATGTTGTTTTGTTAAAAATTCTATTGATTTTCTGACGCCGCCGTTTAAATTTTAAATCGATTATCACTTGAATCAGCGCCATCTACCGGATGCTAGCTTGCTAGCAACTTGATTTTGTTAGTATTTTTTTTAACATTTTGTAGGAATGTGTGTGTATATGCAGTAATTTTCTACTAATTATTCTAATTATTTATGCTTTAATATGTTTTTTACGCTAATAAAGTTTTAATAATATAAATAAATACTCTCAAAATTATGTTTTTTTATTTTTGTATTGTGATATAAGAAACTATGATCACAGTCACAGTTTTCAATCACTGATATTATCGAATACCAATCACAATCACACCAGTGAATCAAGAGTAGCATTTTTTGTCATCACTAATACATAGGTACTCGTATATGTATGACTTTTTGGTTCTGAATGTTTATTTTTTTTTAAAGTAAACAATGAAATCTGTTGTGAGATATTTGAAAAAAATGGAACATTGTAATGCTGATACAACATGATTTAAATTAATTTGAATTTAGAATAATAAGGTGATACTTTTTTTGTAGGTACGTTACCCAGATAATAATTATAATTATTTCATTTTCTTGTCGTTTCATTTAACATTAGATATTAAAATGTGTTTGTGGTATTTAGTTTCTGACGTTCCATTAATAGATATGGAAGACGATCCAGTTCAGATGCAGCAATGCTCAGAGAGAGAAAAACAGCAAAAATGACAAAGTAACAACATTGAGCAGATTGCGCAGGAAAAATGTTGAAAATTTGCGCGAAAAGTCACGCGCAAGAATGACGAGAACAAACTCGCTTAACTGTCTTGTGTATGTATGGCTTTGGCGCACGTCTTAGGACGGGGTTTAAATACTAGTTAAAAAATAATTGACGATATCTCAATGCTACATAAGTGAGCAATACACCGCAATATTAATTTACTGATCATCTAAATAGATTGATTTATCACAATATTATCCGAATAGAAAAAATAACATTTGTGTAAGGTTTATTCATTCATATTATTTCGACCTATTGTGCCTTTGTAATGGTAAGTAGGCATTCACCGACGAATGTTTGTTCAATGTCGTGTTAATATGTCAAAAATTGACATTAATAATAATTATGTCCGTTTGACATCTCTTATGATGTAATTTGACATGTGAACATGGCCGATATGCGAATGTACGCACCCACCTGATATAAAAAAAATATTATTTATTACAAAACAATCAAAATATGGTTTAATTATATTAAACTTTTAGCATTATACATTTCTCATGTAACGACTTGCTTAAAATAAGATTATGTATATTTGACTTCAATCATATTACTGCAAGACGGAGAACTGCATTTATTGCGTGTTTTGATTGCTGTGACAGATGAAAAGACTTTTTCGCATAAATAAGTTGTGGAAAATTAAATTATTATTTTCATCGCCTTTTTACAAAACAAAGGGTATTCACTTTTTAGGGAAATTTAGCTTCGCGTGTCGTCGGACGATAGGTCGATGAGGCTTTTTTTTAGATTCATGGTTTAATTACTATCTTCAATGTTCACTGCAAACAGATCTATTATCAAACAAATATCAGATATCTTATAGAGAAAAAGCTATTTTTTATTGTATTTAATGGAAAACATATGGAAATATGGGGTAATTACAGGGCTTACGACCTGTCTTCGGCTGGCTTAAGTGATCACTTTATATAAATATAACGTTCATCATTCTCACCCATCAATCTCCATATCTATCAAATTTTTGAATGTTGTATATGTGTTAATATGTGTACACACTTCGAGTAAGTAACGTAAGCCCTGTAATTAACCATACTTACATATATTTTCCATTAAATATAATAAAAAATAGCTTCGTCTCTATGAGATATCTATTATTTGTTTAATAACAGTGCTCTAGTAGGTGAAAATCCAGTAATTGTATGTTCTTGGACATATTCAAATATTGCTAATTAGTAATTCTTTGCTGTTTACGTGTCCACGATATCATAAATTAAGTTAAGAAGTTAGATTTTAATTTACTTTATATATAACGTTCACCAATTCTCACATTGGTATTTGTCTCTATGAGATATCTGATATTAGTTCTTGGACATATTCAAATATTGATAGATCTATTATCTACCATATAATCATGGATTATATGGTGGATAATAGATCTAGCCAATAATGTCCACATTTCGGTGCGGACCAGAGAAATTTTCACGCCGATCACCACTTAAACAACCGCTGCTCTAGCTTATCTAAAAACAAACATAATAAACTATTTTAATACAAATTAAATGTATTAATTAGAAAGATATACAAGAATATTTTTTCGATAAATTGAATTTTCCTGTATTTCTAATTGATACATTTAATTTGTATTAAAATACTACATAATTATGTTCTGAAAAACTGCTACTTTACATTTATATGGTGTTTTCTTTAATAGTATATTTTCACTGTCTTCCCAAATATATCCCATTTATATCTGACCATTGTAATATAATTAGGTGGAACGTATTTCTGCAGAGTTTAATAATTTTACTAATCTATCAGGTTTTAGAACGGATGACGACTGCGATTGTCTGTTTCCTAGCGATGTAGTTTGCCAATTATCACATTCTTGGCGTATTCTATCATATCGACAACTCTTGTCTTTTCTCTTATCTACAGAATGAATATTATGTTCCAGACCGATGTTGTTTTTAACCTTTACCATACCATGTTATAAAATACCCGAACGCAGCCATGCTGTCAACTCGTGTTACCGTAAACAACAGTTAGAAAAAATGTTTTTATTAGCTTAAATGGCTTTAATGGCTCGAATTTACTTTAAATATTGAGCACTCAATTTTGAAAGAATGATTAATTACATAATATAAAGCATTCATAAAGTCCTTTACAATATATCCTTCTTTCTTATCTTTCTTCATTTAATTAGTGAGAAAGAGATAATTATATTTGTATGTTTGTTGTTCTTTTCACTGTGAAAATAGTGTGTGATCTCTGTCTTTCATATCGCAAATGGTATTTTTACCAACGTATTAATTTTATAACGAAGTGAATGGAAAAAATAATTTTCTTTGTACAATTCCCTTTTCTTAATTGGTTTTTCACTAGTCATTCCTAAGCGCTAATATTTTCTTTAGGATTATCTAAAATATGAATTTTATGTTGCATGTATTTACATAAATATTACAGGTTTAATTATGATGATAGACCTGTGTTACGGCATGGTTTTGGGAGGGTTAATAACTAAAAAAATGAAACACAATTTTTCCTCTGAGTCCTACGCCAATAACCATTATTATTATTATTATTATTATGTTTTATTTGTAATTTATATAAAAATTGACTAGTAATATATACTTTTATTTTATTTTTAATTCGTGTCAATTAATTCTGTATTGGAGACCCGTTATTATTTATTTAATGGTAATTCATTATTTAATATTTATGTGGTTAACAAAAAAAAAATTAATATGTAAAAACGTTAACCACAAAGTTGTTGCAAATATTAAAAATATAAATACCGATTATATTATAAGTCATTTGCTAACCATACCTGTAAAACTTTTGATATTTGTTTGTGTGTGTTATCCATTGCTAGATAATACATGCCACGTGGTTTTTTTTTGTCAACATGCTGTAGTTTTTCGACCAATTTTCAGTAACCTTCGTTCAGTTATTTACATTCGTCAATAATTTTACCAGATTTTTTTGTCGTCTATTCAGTGACGTCCCTCCAAGGATTTGTTTAATGCTAATTTATTTTTGTACATCTAATTATATTGTTTTAAATCACTTTCTTTGCTCTATAACGTCCATACCGTGGTCGGGAATTAAAATTGAAGTTTTATTTTACTGGCCAAGGTTCAAGTATAAAGTATTCTAACAACAAATCTGTATTTAAAAAGTTCCTATAATATATCTCCGGTCGATTTGTTGGGTCTTCTTGTAAAATAAATTTATAGAGAAGTTTGACAAAATATTATGTTTATATTTATTCAATCATATATCGATAATCTTTGTACCCAATGTACTTTTTTAGTTTTATTGCATTTTAATCTAAAAATCTTAATTTAGCCAACTAGGATTTATATTTTTTGTGTGTATTTCAATTTATTGTTAAATATAAATACAAACAACATACAATTATTGTAGTTATTAAACAAATATCAGATTTACTGGTCCAAAATAAGAAAATATAAAAAAATTAAAATATTAATTTTTCAGGGGTATTCTAGTATAAAACGTTAAAAAACATTTTACAGATAAAGAATATTGCTTTAAAATAATTTCAAAAGAATCTAATTATCATAGTGATGACATATGATGTTTAAAAAAATATATATATCAAATTTGGTCCAATGATGGCGATGGTGTAGTGATACTCAAAGCGAATCCACATACTAACATATATATAACTTTCAAAATTTTGATAAATGTGAAGATTGAGGGGTGAGAATTGGTGAATATATATATAAAGTGATCGGGGTAATTACAGGTCGTAAGCCTTGTAATTACTCGCACCCATGGATAACACTCAATCCAATCAAAATCCCGTCATTATAACATCTATATGTCAGAAACATTAGAAAGACACGGATTCGTTATATGGCATCCCACTATATTACCACTGCCATATTACCACAGATAGACAAGAAGACATTAAATATTATGTATTTATAAATGTCAAATATAAACGTTTTTACCGAAGTCAAAAAAATATATATATACAGGGTGGCCCAAAAAAAGTGAGAATATCTCGTAACACACGAGTTATTTCAAAACATAATATAATTAATTATAATTCTTAATGTAATTTTTTTTGTACAATATTTAGCTAATCATAAATCATGTTTAATATATCCTCCTTGTTTTTCAGCGACTTTTTCTGAGTCCCTACGCCACTCGTTTATGCTTCTGTCAATAAAGCGCTGCCCCAGATTTCTCCATTCTTTGATTATTGCCAACTTGAGCTGATCAACTGTGGTAAATTTTCGCCGAAAGTGGACTTTTTCTTGTAAAACACCCCGTATTGCATAATCTACTGGATTTAATCTGAGCTGTTCGGTACCCACATACCTGGCTCGATGAAATTAACATTCTCACAACGAAGAAAGTTGATTGTATTTCTGTCTGTGTGAGATGGAGCTCCGTTCTGCTGTAATTTCCAGTTTGCTGTAATGTTTAGCTATACTCCAGGCTTTATTTTGAAACTCCTAGCACCCCAACATTTATCAATTCGCAAATTTTTGATACGGTCCTCTGTATTGATTTTTGGGTAACAATTTGAAAAAACCAAATATATACAATGGGAAAATTAATAATCAAAGATGGCGAACGAAAATTGACGAAATAAAACGTAATATAGGTAAATAGGTAAGTTAGTAAATTAGTAAACTATTTAAGCTATTGTTGATATAGTTAAGCTAATTTTGATGTAATTATATCACATTTAACGAAATATTCTCACCTTTTTTAAGACCACCCAGTATATACAACGTACGTCCATATGTACCGCTCACTCCATACAAAATTATATCAACATGTCCAGTACGTTTTAATGAGATCAAATATATTTTCATATTATATAAAAATTAATTTCAAAATTTATCTTGGTACATATATACCACGTTGTCAAGTAATAGGAAAGATGCAATTGTATTTAAAAATTGTTTAGCGTGCCGCTAATAATCTCTCTCGTACCAGTTTTGCACGCATGCCAGTTATTTACTAGCCCAGTTCAAGTACGTACATGTAGTATATATACGTATGTATTATATATAACGCAGATACCTACAAAAGCTATTCGGGTTTTCTACTTATGCTTTAATGTTATATTCAAATAAGATTTGGAATGTTGATATAAAAATGTCGGGTCAACATGATTGATGTGCTCGGGGCAGTATGGGGTCACCAAAAAGGAAATGTCAAAAATATTTATTATTTACCGAATAATTTGTAGATATCCCTATATTATATAAAAAAAAGTTAATATTTGCTGACAATTTTGTTTGTTCTTCAACCGGCCACGGACGAGTTATGTATTTAAGCGTTGACATAAATTTTTCGTATGTTATATAATACGTTAAATGTTTGTTGTTTTATAGGACCATCAAAATACTGTTTGTAACATACATTCAGTGGTGGGCTAGAGAGGTCTCGGAGTTGTTAAATTTAACTTAAGCAGGCGAGCCCCTTGTTAAATTAAGAAACAACAATATTCTCAGATCAAATCAGTACTGCAATTTCTGTAGATGGTTTAAATGTATTATAAAATATAAGACTTTGTTGCCTTTTGAAATATCTCGTAAAATACTTTTATTTCGGGTGCATAATAAAAGAGACCTAGCCGTTTTTTGTCTATAGTCTAACAATGCTTAAAAATGCCGATGTTTAATATATATGGCTTCCAGGTGTTCTTAGATGCTCAACGCAACATTTTTGTGAACGATTAATTATCCTACATACTTCACACGTGAACATTTTTTCCCTTTATCGTAATTGTGCACTTCCCTAGATAGGAAGAGATCCTGTTAAAATATTTTATCGATAAATTGAGTTATCTCTATGTATATCTATCTATCTGATTAATTTAATTTGTATTAAAATATCACAGAATCTACGTTCTGAAAAAATTACAACAAATGTGTTCTCTTTAAAATAAAAATTAAAATATTATTGTTTGAAATTTATACAAAATTATGTGAAGTCTATGTACGTAAAAAAAATATTTGCGAAATTTATTATTAATCTATACTTTTGCTTCAGTCCCTAAATTATCTAACAAAAAGTAGTTTAGTAACTCAAAATTCTGGCGTCTACAGTCGGTTTACTCAAAGGTATATGTATTAATTTTACTCTAACGACAGATGTATTAATTTGAAAAAGTGAAACATAACTTTTGTCATGAAAAATACTGGCGCTATAATACAATTGGTAGTGTACTTCCCCGGATTGGAAATAGAGATCCAGGTTCGAATCCCGGTAGCGCCAAAACAATATTTTTCGACAAAATTGATTTTATATGTATATATTTATAAGTAATACATTAAATTAGTATTAAAAAAAAAAAAAAATGTTATACCCTGTATAATACATCGTCGCTTTATCAGTCATTCTCGCCTTTAATATGTTTGATGTTTGTATTTAAAAGTTATCCATAATCTTTAATTATATCACTTTTGGTCGATGTACTCATGACTTAGCATCGCGCTCCTGTATTCTGCTTCCACAGTACGAACTGTTTGACTCCATTCTTTGCAATCTTGGGACATATTCAGTGTGATGTATAGTAATTTCTCGGATTTGATCTGTTCAACTTATTGGAGATCGACCCCTGCCCTCTATCCATGTACATTACCTTCGATCACTAATTTATCCAGGCTATCTCTATCTCTTTCTGCTTGTTGTAGAGATCTTTTCTTGTGCATAGTTCCTTAATAATGGAGACAGCATGCGACGCCAGCACAACATCTCGAAGGTGTCGATCATGTTCCTTTCTTTCCTTCTCAGGAACCATATTTCTAACCCATACAGAGCTACGGAGTCTTTAACCAATCGAATAATATAAAATAATATGAATAATATATAAATGCCTCAAAAGTATGCATACGTCTTGTGAAGAGATTAATAACCTATAGAAATCGTTTGACGTTAAATTAATCAAAATTTATACAAATCTTTTTTAATACTTATTAAATGTGAATCATTTTAGTTTTCATTTATTATCTGTAGTTATATCGCTACATATGCTCTGCTTTACCATACGATTTTCGTATTGCCGGCGCACCTCGTGAGGTCGACGAACTTCTGAGATCCGGTGATTATTAAGTGCTATTAGTAATAAAACCAAAATACTCAAAGAAGCCGATGAGATATTAACATTTTAAAATACACGTATGTAATTTCAGATAAATATGATATGTTTGACCGCGCATTAATATAATCATTGACCACCCAATCGTAAGCAAGTATTACAGCGATTTTTAGACACCTATTAAAAATAATATTTTTGTGAATAATGCCACGAACATGTGTGAATGAATTTATTCATTAGAAGAACACATTCATATTGTGGGGTTGTAATTATTCAGAACATAGGTCTGTGATATTTTAAATATGAATTAAATATATTAATTAGAAAGATATACATATAAATTTGAACTCAGATCTCTTTCCTAACCGGGGAAGGTGCATTATTTAACTATGCTACAGCGACAATATTTTTAGCGACAAATTTTCGAACCTATATGTTCCTTTTTTGATATTAATACATTTAATCGTTCCATTATTTGAAAGAGCCATCTACCTTATTTTTACAGAATTTCAAACAAATCTTCTATTTCTGGTGCACATCAACACTTGCGTCATATATCTTTCTTACCATTCTCTCCTCATTCATCCATTCCATATGACCAAACCACTTAAGTTATCCTTTCTAAATCTAACTTACTATAATAACATCAGCTTTACATTCTTTCATTATTTCTACATTCTTTACTCTGTCATAAATAGATTTGCCACATATACGCCTAAGTGATCTCATTTCCACTGCATTCAGTCAAACCATTGTGCACCGCTAGTCTTGTCTCAGTTGATAAATTCCCGTTAGATATAATTCCATTCAAAGCGCCGTTCACTTTATTCCCTGCAGTCACCCTCCTTTCGATATCATTCTGTCTTTCCATTTATATCAAACATACTTCCTAAATACACAACTTTTTGTCAATTCAAGGTTTGATATTTATGCACTCAGAAATACCAAATCAATCAATGCTAATTACGATGTAATTTCCATAAGATGATCAAAGATTTGTTATATCTGACTGTATAAGCGGCATCTTATCTTGTCATTCGTAATAATATGTTTGGTACATATTTAAATGGCATTAAAAGAATCTATTTTTATATGTACATTATTTAAAGTATGGTTACCGTAATACAACCCCGGTAACCTATAAAAACTACCCCACGTTTCATACACCCACAAATCGTGATAAAATCGAGCGGGCAAAGCTTGTTAGGTAACACAATATAGCGGAAAACAGATAAAGCCTACCCTCCGAGGTTCTGTCTGAATAATCTATAAGGACGTTCCACTCCCTTAATTCATCTACATGCATATTATATTAAGACATCTATGCAATGCACATAATTATAATAAAATTAATAATTAATTAAATAAAGTGTTAATATTATATGGTTAGTAATTATCTAAATCCCAAACACTCCATCAACATGATACTACAGCGACTCAGATGAACGGGGCACGTTTATAGAATGGAAATAGTGGTGGTAAGAGAAGGGTGGAAGACCCTGACTTTGTTGAGAATATATCGAAAAGTAGGACCCAGAGCTACTGCAGATTCCGAACTGAAAGATAGTCGCCGAGAACCGGAGATGTGGAGTCGAAACATTCAGGAAGCCGGGGCTCAATATGGGCTGCCGGGTCATTCAAGAAGAAGATATTGATTTTATCTTATCTACAGATTCTATTACTTCATCTCGATACTGCATATAAAAATGTTAAACGACTATTGACCCATTGATCGCGTTCATAAATACGCGTGACATCTTTCACACGCGGCGCTCTTTGGCGGCATTATAATTTACGACTTTACACTACGATAATGCAACAAATTTATGATTTGTTTTGAAAAAATCGATAGCAAAGGTTCTCAAGTATCCGCACGAATATAAAAAAATACAGAAATCAGAACCATAAACAGAACCATAAATATAGTAAACAAAATTATTTATGAGAGAACACAACCATGCCCTACACCATCGCTACACTATCGCAATTTGTGGTCATATTCATACACGCTAGAGTTAACTAGTAATCAGCGCGGACGCTGATTTCTAAGACCGGTGCACACTATTTACAAGTTTCATTAACCCTTCCCAAACCGTGCAGTAACACAGGTCTACCGTCATAATTAAACCTATAATATTTCTATACTTTTAAAATCAAACCTACCACGAAACATTAGACCGGCATATTATACAAATAATAGTATAGGAAATTTACTCATAAATTCTAAAGACAAAGATGATAAATTTAACAATTCTGGTGTCTATAAACTTAGTTGCAAGGATTGTGCTGCATTTTATATTGGTAAAATGGGTAGAAATTTTAATATAAGAGTAAGGGAGCATTTGAGATGTTTGAACAATAGTGGGTTTACAGAATTTTCTAATCATTTGATAGAAAATGGTCATGATTTCGATAAAAAATTGGGATTGTCAATTTTGCATATGAACGGTGTTGGTCACAAATTAAATAATTTGGAATCGTTGGAGATAAATAAAGCGTGTAAAACTAATCAAAAAATTATAAACAACCAACTAAATTTAACTACGAGTCGCATTCTAAAATTTTTTCCTAAAAATTATTCGAGTAAATTTGTATTAAGTAATGATTTGAGTTAGGTACTAAAGATAAATAGATTTTTTTTAAATAGATTCTGTCAAAGAAACAATATATGTTTTATTTAGTTATGACATCCTGAAGAAGAAAATGGTATTTTTCGAAACCGGTAGATGTATTTAAACTATTTTAATGGTTAATAAAACAAAGATAATAAATAAAAATACTATAATATTTCGGTAAATACATGCAACATAAAATTCATATTTTAGGTAAACCTAAAGAAAATATTAGCGCTTAGGAATGATTAGTGAAAAACCATGTATAAAAAAGGGAATCGTACAAAAACAATTATTTTTTCCATTCAATCCGTTGTAAAATTAATATGTTGGTAAAAATACAATTTGTGACATGAAAGACAGAGATCACACACTATTTTCACAGTGAAAAGAACAACAAACAAACAAATATAATTGTCTCTTTCTCACTACTTAAATGAAGTGAGATAAGAAGGAAGGACACATAGTATAGGACTTAATGAATTGCTCTAAATTATGGTATTAATCATTTTTTCTAAATTGAATGCTAAATATTTAGAATAAATTCGTACCATTAAAGCCATTTAAACTAATAAAAACATTTTTTCTAAGTGTTATTTACGGTAACACGAGTTGACAGCATGGCTGCGTTCGGGAATTTTATATCATGGTATGGTAAAGGTTAAATTTAATTCTATAGTTTGGAACGCATAAACTGAGTTTAAGAATTTGAATAACTGAGCGATACGAGAACTTTTATTATTTCGTGTTTGTTTATAAGATGGCTAATAATCATTGACAAGTATCAACAGATATCGGTAGGATAAAGATTCCAAATAATTTTGGTATGATTTTCACCGATCCTCAGCGCGTATGTACCCACTAGCGGTGGGCGAAACACGGCGACTCATATATGAGTCACCCGCGGGGAATGGGTTAATACGAATTTATTTCCTTTACTGGGGGAGATTATAAATGTAGGACGAATAACACACCTCAGATTTAAGATTATATTGTGATTATTGCAAGTACTTGAGAAGACGTAAAAAATGTTTCACGATTTTAATAGTGTGTCCAATCTAATTAGCCTAAAATTTCAAAAATAAATCAACTTAACAAAATAAAAGATAATCAATAAGAAAGTCGAGAACATTGAGTTTGTATCGAACATTACTACCAGAGGCGCAGAATCAAGAGGACGAAATAAAGACGTATTCAGCTGGGCTGTGCAGCATTTGAAAAATTAGGGCATATCGTGAGAGTCAAAAATCGAATAGGTACTTAACGTACAAATTCACCAAAAATCCGAGGTAACAGATATTGCCAAAAAAATTGGTTAGATCAAATGGAAATAGCCAGACAATTATACAATGATATAACAAGAGACAATGCAATATCCGAGAAAAGGACAAAGAGGAAAATATAGATCTGTCCCTTAACCGTGTTCGATTCTACACTCGGACTCATAACCGATAAACCATGACAGACGTCATCCTCGTAACGATGGACCGCCGAAAAAGAAGTGACAGTGGGAAGAAAATCGAATGGTGAGGCTCAAGCTCGAAGAAGCGATGATATAAGAAGAATAGCGAGCAATATATGAATGAAAAAGTATAGAGATACAGATGACTGACGATCCTGGAGAGAGGCCTGTATTCAGCAGTGAAAAAAGCTAAAGATGATTATAACTTCTTTTCTGCTTTATTTAATGTATTTTTAAGCATTTGTCTGATTTCTGTGTTTTTCTTCAACCACTTCTTAATTTTCTTCTTTCAAATCTACCCTGATATTTTTAATAACTATGTACATCATTTATTATTATTTTTAACCAGATAGTCCATACTTATTATCTTAATTAATAAATTTACCTACACGTTCTACATACAAAGTTTTATAAGTAGATATTCATTCTTATTTTCCGAGATAAGACAACTAACCTTAAGACAATATTTTTTTGAAGAAACACCTGAAATAAAACCGTACATTTTTTTAGTAATTCTAATGTTTCTAGTTTTCATATAATTAAATGAATTCCATATCATATACGAGTATGCTCACAGTACTCATTATTTAAAAATAATTATTTTAACACACTAAGCCTTAATTATTCAATTAATTTTTCTGTATTAAATATTTTATAGTAAATCTTTGTTAGCCCCGTTAAAATTAATTAAATTCTATTAAGTGTTTGGCGTTTGACTTGTTGCCTCATGCATACATTCATTTCGCGGTTTACCAAATTTTAACCAGCGTGTCTCCTTCCCTTTTATTTTCATCGCCTATCCTTAAGCGAAAGGAAGAAAGAAGATGTCGCAGTGATTAAAAGTCTTCTAACTGCAGCAAGTTCAGTCAATTTGGACTTTTGTACGGATAACTACCATCGCTTTACTCCGCTAACGCTTATTAATTAATCCCGCTTATATATAATAATCATTTTCGCGAGTGTTAGTATACACCCTGCGACGCTTGTATTTGTGGTGGAGAGGAATCAACAAATGAACCAGCATCCGGCAAACCAAAAGTAAGTGCCTTCCTTTCTTTCTTATATTTCCACCAATCTTCAATAAAAGTTTAGTATTCGAGAAGAAATTATTTTCAAAAAACGCATTATTGTATATAGCGACTATAATGAAATTATTTTATTTTAATATGATTCTCATATCATTTGGTCGATAAATTCTAGACTGGAATGCCGAACAAAAAATTCAGACTTTTTTTAAATCTAGTTAATCTTTTGAAAAAACTATTCATATTTCAGCAAACATTTTATCTTCGCTATTTATGGTTGTGTCCACCCATTTCAGAATACCAAAATCATCCCTTTAATCAAAAATAATCAGGCAACAAAGTAACCCTCGTGTTTCTTAATATTTATTATATAATTTCAACTGAATATATAAAATTCTAGAAATAAACTTTGTATTGTATAATAGAAAGTAGAAAATTACTTGGTATGCTAAAAATTATGCCACTAATCTTGTTCCCATGTTCGATTTTCGTAAGAAATCGTTAGCTAGAGAAATTCGGTAAACGAGTATTCTTTGAATATTTTACCTTTGTATATTTAATAATAATTATTACAAAGAAACGTCTAAGTATTGACTTTCTTGAAACGGGAATAAAATAAACAGTTAGACAGACAATTTATCTTTCATTAAATAACTGTGAATATAATTTTGTATCATACTTAGTAATTTTACTGTTTAATTCTAACATCTTTCAGAGCACAATGAATTCAAATTACACACTTTTTTGACATTATATAATAATAATTATTATTATTATACTTTTATATTATTTATTGCGTCACCACATTATTATAGAATGTTAAACAAAAATAATTCATTAATTTGGATAATTATCGTAGTGCTTAATTATATTATATTATCGCAGAAATTTTTTAATGAAAATGTGACCAAACGCGTCATAACTATTACCCAAGCGAATACTTGTTTTATTCAGTACCCATAAACGTCAAACTTGAGTTTTGACACATTTTAGAATTTCACGTATTCGAAAAGCCACATGTTCATAAATTGAAATGTGTCATTTTACGTCTTGGTAAGTGGATAAAGAACTTGGTTGACACACACCCAGTACACACACACACTGGTTACCTTATACTACAGACTATCTTTACACATAATCATGAGAATACTACTAATGTACTCATTCGATGTTTTATATTAACATGTGTTTACGTTTCTTGAATTAAATAACACCACAACAGCACGAGTTAAAACTGGCTACTTTAACATAGACGGCAGTCTAGCAGAGTAGCCAGTACAATGCTGCATATTATATCAGAGGTGGAGTCTACTCCATCCCACATAATAAACTACGAGTATATACTTAATTGCAATATAATTGTGTCCTATGTTTATCATGTTATATTATAATGTATTCACCTCTGTTATAACAAAAACATGTATGTCAATAAAGTCTAATAAATAAATAAATGCACATCAGATATAATTATGCGGGTGAACATTCTTTGACAAATTACATCACATTCTCTCAGTCTATCATATGCAGCTGGCCTGATCGGTGGCTCATGTGAGAATTGTGTGTAAAAAGTGTGTCTTTCTTTATCTTTCGCTTGTATAAAATCGCTAGGAATCGGAGTCGGACTGTAAGGTAAAGCCGGAGCCGGAGTCTATAGGATAAAGCCGGAATCGGAGTCTGTAATTTTTCAACGATTCCATAGCCCTACTATGATATTTAAGTCATCCGCATATGCTAAAGATCATTTGAATAACACAGTACAAATATCTTGTATTATATAATTTTTGTATCGCCTGCATTGAATATTGAAAAGATTCGACCCTTGGATTGAAACAACCCTTAAACGATAATTGGTCGTTAATTAGTAATTAGCAGCAAGTAGTGAATTAATAACGGTGCTACGGGGACCATTAAAATAGCGAGCATTTGTAAATTCTCATTATTATTTGTAATATATTCATTAACCAAACTTATTTTTTTAATGTTAATTTTTTTCAGCAATATAAATTTTTCCAACCGAAAAAATAAAAAATATCTATTGAACTTGAAGCAATTGAGATATTACAGAAGAACATGAATAGATAGCTTAAAAAATAAGGACTTTATGATTCTAACCTTATGGTGATTATTCAAGACAATATATCGGAGAATAGAAGAAAACCTTGCTATAAAACCGACATATTACAATTGCTCAGAAAAGCGGTCTAAAATACAACTTTTTGCCTAACTATTATAATAATAATATTAATAATGTATTTATTTCAGCGTGATCAGGTTTTTTTTCACCCGATTCGCCATAAAGATAATACATATTATGTTATACATTAAAGTTATGAAATAAATATAATGCTATGAAAAAGAAAAAGACAAAGAAAAAGAAAACCAAGGAAAATATTAATAAATAAAAATAAAAAAAGTTAATAAAAAGTGAAAAGTTCACACATATATACACACAAAATATACATACAATAAGTCATATATTACAAAAAAACATCGATATTTAATTTTTTTTGATTCACACTAATTATTCTGTCGACACTCAGCTAAACAGTTTTCGTACATGTATAGATATATTTCTACACTTGATTTGAAGTGAATGTTGACATGATAATAAAAAACGTAATATTGTTAATAATTTAAAAAGAAATCGATTATTTTTTATAAACTAATAATTGGACACGAAGCTATATTTTGGACAGCTTTTATGATCAGCTGATGTCGCTTTCGACACGGTTGATATTGTACTTAACAGATCTCCAATACTTACATGCATTGCATCGGAGTCATTAGCCTCAATGATGAACTCCTGCAGTGGGATGAAAAACACTGTCCAGAGATGTTGGAAACATGGCAGAACAGCCCAAAAAACTCACACAGAAGTTATAGTTATTAAGGAGAACACATTCTTATTGTGAAGTTGTAAATATTCTGTCTGTGATATTTTTAATACAATTAATTTATATTAAAAATATCACAGACCTATGTTCTCAAACAATTACAACTTCATAATAAGAATGTGTTCTCCTTAATGATATACAAGTTGTAGGTAGCAATGTGTCTAAAATTTAATAAAAATGAATTATTAATTCTGGCGTATTTATTAACGTAAAGGTATTTGAGATTCTGTAAAAATAAAGAAGATCGCTTTCAAATAATGGAACGATAGATGTATTAATTTGAAAAATGTAACATATAGGTTCAAAAATTTGTCGTCAATCCACTGTGTTGGTATAGGATAATCGGATAATGCATGTTCCGGGTTTGAATCCCGGTAGCAATAACAATATTTATTTTTCGATAAAATAGTTTTTATATGTATAATTAATGCATACAATTTATATTAGATGTTGTAATTGTGTTTGAAGAAGAATGAAGTGTAGAATAACGAGTACTTAGAGCAAGAAAGAAATGAAAAGATAATAGTTAGACTGGGTAGGAATGTAATAATATTAATAACCCTATTTACAACCCTAATTTTCTCATAACTGATATTATCGATAATTATAGGGATGGTTAAGCGATCCAAAGATGAGGTTCTACTTCTGAAAGAAGCAAAAAATATGAACCTGGTCACATCGTGCTCGGGTTGCTTGTTTAACATAGACTCGCGTAAATTACCTCATTATTATGTAAAGTCTCTAAAAAACAAATAAAGATAAATTTTAGTAAATGGTTTCATAATTTTTTTAAATATTATTTTTTATCGGAAAACTGAAAATGGCTAAATTCTAAGGAAGACTGGTAATTTTTGTCAATGTCATGTTAGATAAAACTACGGAAGTTATGATAAAAAATAATATACTATATATATATACATCATTCTTGTTTCGTGATGATTTATCAACATCTCAATCTTCAAGCAGCCTGACGTGACGTGACATGGGTTGCACGACTGTCTATGGGTATCAGTGTAATACCTGCATCATCACATCAGTGTTCCAATCTATTATATTTTGAACGTAATATATTTGTAAAAGTATAAACGTTAAAAAGAAAATTTATATTTCCACATAGGACTACTCCACATTGAAATTTAGTTTTTCGTGTTTATTTAAAATATAAAATCTTTTAGTAAATATTCGGTAAAAATTATTGCAAGTTTTTTTTTCTGATTCATGGTACAGTGTGTTATATTATCATAATCGTATAATAATAAGATTGCAGCAAAGTAAGACATATATTTCGGTACCCTGCCTGCTACACTAGTATTTTACTGTATTATAGCAGACAGTGTTTTTCCGGTATAGTAGTAAACAAAGTGTAATGTTCAATGTACAAAAACATATGTACACATAAAGAGTAAAGCAAGATGCAATTAGATAACATATAAATATAACGTAAAACTTAAAGTAAATACAATGTTCAATGTATCAAAAATAAAAAAGAGCAAATATTTAAAGAATATACAAATATGACGTAAGAGTGTGTAAAATAAGTAAATAACATACAAATACGAAGTGAACTTGTATAAAATTGTAATTTAATTGTAATATAAAAAGATTGAAACAGTTCAGTTAAATAATATACTAACACAACTACAGAGAAAAGTAGAAAATGCAATATTCAATATATCGGTACTGTTGTAGCACTTTTAATCTCAAGTTTGGACTTTTAAAAGTTCTTAGGCGTAATTTCTCCCCATTTTGTGGAGCCAGAACTGCACTTTTCTTGAGTGTGAGCACTGTAGACTATGGTTGCAATTTTTCTCGTCTGAATTTAGACTATTATATACTTTTGGTGATAGAAACAAATGAAATCTTTGTGCAAAAATTTTGTTTAATTTTGGCACGAAACATGCAGTGATTATTATTTGACACCAGAGTAATTTAAGGTTAATTATATTAATTCATGATATTAAAGTATAAATTTTTTATATTTTTTTCTTTTATCTCCATATTTTATTATTTTTAATATAAAAATGACATTAAATTTCGATACGAATACGCCATGATTCATTTCGCATTAAATATTTTCCCAAAGTACCGAAAACAACCACTGAAATAATGCATAAAACGAATCTGTCTTTCGCCAAAAAAATAGATATGCCATCGGGACTTGTAAGTGAGATTTTTTTATTACCAGTAGACTGCTCTCCCAGCTGAACTTGTATATATAATATTAACCTGGTTGAATTTGTTTTTTATCTTACTTCACTCACATGTCTATTTTTCCAAGTAACCAACTAATGTTTCTCAAAATGCAATTTCTCAGATTAAACTTTAGCTGCCCTTGCACAACTAATATTACAATTAATGATCTAAACTCGGGTTTGAATTTTAAATATCTAGGAATAATAGATTTTGAAGAATGGCAACTTCATCAATTAAAAGAAAACATAAATTTTCAATTAATTATAAAATATTTTAGTTTATTTTCCGAAATTTATTGTACTACTGACGTTGTTGATAAAATTATTTAGAAAGTTTTAAATCATTGAAATTTGTTATATTCTAGATCAGGTATTCGATTATTATAGATCAAATTAACCCACAATTCAAAAAAATATAAATAATAAAAATACGTATTTTCGATTAAAAATGACTTCTTGCATTGGAGGTTCGTGTCACAACACTGATTTCAAATAACACAAAATGAACAATTATTTTTTCAACAACACTGTGTTTACGAAACCATTCATTCTGATATAATAATCCACTTTCTCGTCGTTAAAAACCGATTCTTGGTTTTACACTCATAAATTTTTATAATAAATAATTATTCAAATTACGTCGCGTAATATGTTCAAACGCCGAAAATATAACATAACAAAATCATTGGAATGTACCTACTCCACGCCAACACTTGCAAAATTCAGCACGCTATTCTTCTTCGTCTTCTTTCACATAGATAATTCATCCATTATATTCTAAAATATGCATATTGTACAGTTTATAATATATTTCCACACTAAATTCTTGCACTAATGATACTACACGAGCAGAACAACAAATAAATATAGATTCTTATTTAATTTTACCACGTGTCATTGGTTCACCACCTATGAGCTTCTTCTTCTTCTTTTAAATAAGCAATCCACCCTTCAAGAGTGAAGTGTGCCACTAATCAAGTTAAAACTTTATTTTATATAAAAAATTACAGTAATGTTATATTACAAGTCAATACCATTGTCGATCAAAAAATTTGCTATTATATAGATTAAATGTAGCGAGTTAAGGGAAAGAAGATGACACGAGTTAACCGGGAGTTGAAAATTACCATTGACGAGATTACTGTAAAAAATAAAACAGTGATCTACAATGAACTGGCAAAATTATTATTATTTTATTTTTTTTAAATATAATACAATTTGAATAATCAGTGGATATATATTTTAACATATGTTTCTTCTCTATGAGAGCATGACTCGTATATAGAGAAGTATATACGAGTTAATTTATGTTTCAGTTAGTCTGTGTACATATTTTCATTATGGCCAAGGGTTTCCTCCTCGGCACCACGCTCACAATTGAGGAATCTATCAAGTTCAATCTGAACAAATGTGAAGCTACCTGGTAATGCCCAAATCTCATTCTACAGATATTTGATATTGTTCTTTTGGAGAATTATTTTAAGCCGCTCACCGTTATGATTACTTGGATCCATCCATTGTGCAGTCCAAATAGAATTCGTATATTTTTGTATCTATGAGCTAAATATATATAAATAGCAATTTGCGGAAATATTTTCCATACAAATGTCAACTGCGCGTATTTTCGACCATTGAAAATATTTTACAAGTAGTATAAATATGCAAAATTCACCATTATATTCATAATTACACCATTTTATATAACGCTTTAATTGTGTTTCAATGTATATTTATTTTAATTGTTATATTTTTTTATAAACTACTATGGCTAAAAAAGATTCGCGTGTCATAAATTTATGAAAACGATTATATTTTTTGATTGTATGTATGATAACTATTAATATCATACTTTTTTAACTGGTTCCAGTTTAATTATTGTATAATTATCATGTTTTTAACACATTGTTTACATAAAATAAAAAAATAAAATTATTAGTTGTATTTAGTTTCATGGCATTTTTAGTTACATTTTTTTTTTCACTTCATCACATCTACCTATCATGCACATTATTTCACCAAAACATATTTACAAACACGTACATTTTATGTATGCATATACTATACAACAATGTTAAATAGAATTTAATTAAATCGTATGTTTATTTATTTTTACTACTGGCACATATATTGACCATTTTTTATCTACGTTATGAATACGGAAACAATTAGGTATATTAAAACAACGTCTTTCGATAATCTTATTGTAAAAAATGCTTTTAACAATACACAAACTATATATTATCCGTATTATATGCATTTAGATAAAAACATTAAATATCTCAATTTGAATTAATGCATTAATGCAACATTAATATATAAATACTAGGGTTGCGAGATTTGCAAATTATTGTTTTTATGTTAATCAAATTAAGTTGCACTGTGTTAGACCATATTTTGTAATAAATTATATAATATTTTCCTAAACCTAAACCTAAACCTAAAAACCGCCCGTAGTTACGCAACGGTCAAAATTAAAAGATAAAAAATGCTATCTTCTCAGTATAATTTGGATTAAAGTAAAGAAGGTATCGGATGAATGGTTTTCTCACTCAACCTAGAAAACATTGAGAGTTTTGGTTATGATGAATTATATTATTACCAACAATTATTCTCGGCGGTGTGTAATATAATGCATAATAAAAGAGAAAATATTCGACAGTATAATTTTAGAATTATACATAAATAACTTTTCGAATCAAATATCTAAACACCTACCACGAGACCGGCATTTTACACAAATAATAATTTAGGAAATTTACTCATAAATTCTAAAGACAAAGATGATAAATTTAACAATTCTAGTGTCTATAAACTTAGTTGTAAGGATTGTCCATCATTTTATATTGGTAAAACGGGGAGAAATTTTAATGTAAGAGTAAAGTAGCATTTGAGATGTTTGAACAATAGTGGGTTTTCAGAATTTTCTAATCATTTGATAGAAAATGGTCATGGTTTTGATAAAAAATTGGGATTGACAATTTTGCATGTAAACAAACATAAATAAGTACGGTAATAAATTAAATAATTTTGAATCGTTGAAGATAAATAAAGCGTGTAAAACTAATCAAAAAATTATAAACAACCAACTAAATTTAACTAAGAGTCCCATTCTACAAATTATTCGAGTAAATTTGTATTAAGTATTTGGTTAGGTACTAAATTTATTTTTAAATAATTATTATTTTTTTAAATAGATTCTGGTCAAGAAACAACAACATATGTTTTTAGTTAGTTGACATCCTGAGGAAGAAAATTGTATTTTTCGAAACCGGTAGATGTATTTAAACTCAATTAAGTGGTTAATGTCATTAAGCTGATCAATAAAGACATTATTTTAACAATTTGTCAGAAATAATACAACCCCAAATTTGGTATAAATGCATCTACTCGTCCAGTTTTAATAAAATGCTATAAATATCAGCTATCCTAAAAGATTACATTTCGATTTTTAAAGACTTAAATTAGTAAATGGTTAATGATCTTTCTAGCACAGTTTCAAAGTCATAGCATCATCTTATGAAGTTTGAAAACAGTTTAAAGTTTATGTCGATATTTATTCGCACTTATCTCGATTCTCTTTACGTACTTTTATTGAATATATAAAAGAGAAACGTATCGAATTTATTTTTACTGACAAATGACACTACATTCCAGTAAGTCATAGATAAAAGACGGGGAAGTACAATTTTATTATGGATTGTAATTATTACAGGTTGCTTCAAATAAATCACGCTGTAAATCAAAACAAATAGTGGAATTATTCGACGACCGACCGAAAGATCGAACCTCTGATACCTGCGTCCGTGGGCGAGCCTGCAACCACCTACCCACACAAACACGTCCACCATTGTCGGGTTCAACTACCGGCAATCCAACATCTTCTGTCTCTGGGCTAAAAGTGCAGTCGATTTGTATCTGTGAATATTCAATTACCTTTAATATTTTCGTTTGTGTTTTAAAGAAATCAAATGAGAACGATTGGCACTGTCGCGATTATGTGTGACGGAAAGAATGGAATTTAATAACCTTTATTTTTGACATTCTAAAATTGTATTTGCTATAAAACGGTTATTTTGCATTGTAATTTATATAAGTAGGTATCAGTGGCGGTCGGTAACCTTTTGTAGAAGGGATGCTGTCGGTTTTCCAGTATCCAGAATGTGTTTTTTTTTTCCGAAAATGATCAAGCCACAAAACTTTTTTAACGCATTAATAATTCAACTATGCACTCACACAATTCACTATTTTCGTTTACAGCGTTATAACACGTTTGTAAATAATCCGCGTTATTTAGTGTATTATTTTTTTATTTAACTGATGAAATAAATAAATATTCAATGCTTAAACAATTCGACTTCAAGTATTCAAGTCAAACTGACAAAAATGCGGCACATAAACAAATTCCTCGAAACATATGTATGCTATTCTGTGTATTATACCCATAAGCATTAAAGTCGTTTTTTATATGTTGGATGATTTTATTAAAAAGGACAGCTATAGGGGTGGGGGACCCACCCTTTACCGGGACCGGTTTAGAAGCTAGGGCTTCCTTGTCGGTCCCACTCATCAAAGCTAATAAAAGTACGCGACTTTAATTCAATAACATTCAAATTTATGCAAAATGAAAAAAGAAAAGAAATTCAATGTGGTTATTAGCAATTTTTGCAAAAAAATTAAAAATTTAGACCCTCTAGCGTCCCTTAATGTTAAATGCGTTTACAGTATTCGAATACCTTGATAGGCGGAACTGAATGCGTATGCACGAAAGTCCAACACTTTCTAACTTTTCGGATACGGAACGAATGATTGAATCCACTGTTGCTAGTATCTATTTGTTTACGCGATTCATAGATGTATGTCGACTCGCTTCGTGCGCGCGCCATGTCGTAGTGTATGTTATGACTGGTCTCTAAAGAACACGAAAAAATTATTTGCAGCAGTGCTAGAAACTACTACGCTGTATTCGGCTAGAAACAATAAGTCCAAAGTTTTTTAACTCTAGAACACAAGTGATATAGAGCATCCAAAGCATGTATGAACCGACCGCGCCTGACAGATATGCGTTGTTTTTTTAATTCAAATTTTCAGGAAGGCGCCGCGTAGGTACTGGATTGACATAGAAGTTCTTTGCAATACCTATCGGCATGTGAAAGCACATTTTTAAATTGTTGTATCGTTTTCATTTTATTTTTAACTTTGTTTTATTAACCACTTATTGAGTAAAAATACACCTACCGGTTTCGAAAAATATCATTTTCTTCTTCAAGATGTCAATAACTAATGAAATACACGTGTAATTGTTTCTGTAATAGAATCCATTTTTAAAAAACAATCATTTAAAAAAAAAAAAATTTAGTACTATTGATACAAAAATTGATATTAGTTGTTTTATCGTGCGTTTTTGACACATAAGTGGTAATAATTTTTATTGTTATTGTTTAATTTTGTTGTTATTATATCATTATTATTTAACGGCCACTTAAAATATGTAGGTATCAAATATATAAGAAACAAAAATAATTAAAAAGAACGCGTTAGTTACGATACTTTGCGTAGGTGGGTGTGCGAATGTTGTCGTATTTCAAAAGTATCAAAAAGTATGTTTGACCTTTATGGGTACTGAATTAAATATGTATTCACCATGGTAGCAAGTATGACGCAATTATTGGATCACATATTTTTCTGACATTATTACAAAACCATTCCATTAAGATTTAATATGTCATTCATACTTAATATTTCAATTTCACAAACTAATAACTATATATTTAACTAAAAATAATTATTACGTGATGTTTCTAATAATTCTATGTAGAAAATATTCTTACGCTATTTTTGTATCGATTAGCTATATTTATTTATTTATTCAAAAGCGTATATTTCACATTACTTTACAACTCATATATTTAACAGTATTTGTACGTTGGTTCAATTGAAAAATAATACTCGGTTGATAAATCAAAAAGCAATTTCGATTTCAAACTACAAATGGGTAGCATTGCCGAAATATTTAATGGTGTCTTTAGACACGGATAATGGCAGTTACATTTGTAAAATTTCTGGGCCGGTTGATATTTATCACTTGCGCCTTCAAATAAATAAATACGAGAATATAATATATCAAAGGACGTTTTTTTCATTTCTGATAAATAATATAAAGTCGATTGTTCGAAATACTCCACATTCCAGAAACAAATATATACGGCGCACACCCTACACAAGTTATCTTCTAGAACCCAACAGGAATCCACTTAGCTTTATAGGTCACATTGACAAATCGTATTTGAAAGTATATCTGCAAAAATGTCAAGCCGACTTCGTCCCCTGTTCTTTCGAGTTTGAAATGTATTAAGTAAACACGTTGAAAAAAAAAAACAATTGCTAAAAGCTCCAGTTTTTAAACCCTTAAATAATAATAATAAATTAAATTAAGGGTATGTACTCTAGAGAGAATAACTTTGTCAATAACAAAAACAAAATTATATTTTTATTAATTACTGAATACAACAAGAAATATATTATTAGTAGGAAACTTCTATATTCATATCTACACCTAGAGCAATCTTAAATCGATGTGAATATGAATAATAAGGACAAATTACAAAATTAACTTAAAATCTCAAGGTAATACGATATTTAGTGTAACACCATTTTGAACTGCAATTCTAAAATTATAAAGTACCTAGGTAAGTAATTATATCCAAGAATTATTCACAGCAATTTTTGGCCAATATTTCACATCGGTGACATCTATTACACAATGCGAAAAGATTGTAAATTAATATTAATATTCGACATTACTTTTTAGATAATCCATCTAGAGGATTTTTTTTAAAATGGACACTAACAATGGATGCAATAATGACCAAGCGCAATATATATATATATAGTTATGTTTTATTTCATTAAAAAGAACACATTCTTATTGTGAAGTTGTAATTATTCAGAACATAGGTCTGTGATATTTTACATAATAATTAAATGTTTTAATTTGAAAGATATACATGTTGTATCGAAAAATATTGTTGTTGCGCCACCGGGATTCGAATCGGATCTCTTTCCAATTCGGGGAAGGTGTATTAACCATCTATGCTACAGCAGACAGTACTTATGATGACAAATTGTCGAACCCATATGTTACACTTTTCAAATTAATACATCTATCGTTTCATTATTATTATGTTGTTAATGCAACTTTCCGGGATTGGAAAGAGATCCAGGTTCAAATCCCGGTAGCAACAATAATATTTTTCGATAAAATTGATTTTATGTGTATATGTTTCTAATTAATACATTTTATATTTTATTTCACCCACAATTTTAATGAGTTTGGATCAATTTTAATGAACTTAATTTTTTTACTTAAGTGCTCTCACTTCAAAATACTCGAATGGCAAATTTGGCGAAAATATGGGGGAATCGATCAATTCTGAAAAGAACCAAAATTCGTCAAATAAAATCTAGTATTTTCGAATAATTTGGACAACATGCAGTAAAAGGATACTTGCATACTATAATCTACTATACAAGAATCTCGTAATCACAGGGACATTCGAGGGAAAGCGAGCAAGAAGACTCCCCTGCAGGATAGAGACAAAATAAAGAAGCCAACAGGATTCTCTTTAAATACAATTTGGCTCAAGACTGACAGGAGTGAGAACGAATTATGCACGAAATTCCAAACAGATCATCGAAAGATATTGGTCATACGGTAAAGAAAAATAAGATTTTTTTAACTTATGTTAGCATATCATTTTTATCATAATTTTACATCACTATAATAAACTGGTAACTTTATATATAAAATGCTATAAAGTTATTTATTTCAGCTTATTAAACATGTTTATTTTAAGAAATAAAATTGACGTTTCTGATCACAGAACAGTAAATGAATAGATGTAAAATAAAGTTTACATGTTGGAGAAGGGTTTGGAACATTAGTTGTGGGACGAGGGGCATTCTACACACATTATATGTGGAAACATAAATCCGACAGCATTTATCAGAGCTTAAATATTCTTAACAATAGAGTCATATATTTTAAAAAAGTCGCTGAGCTATTTGATTACGTAAGTGGTACCAAAGTGATGACGTGGGTGACACCAAATTTAAAATATTGAAAGAAGGCATTTGCGTTAGTTCATGTGTATATATTTGTGAGTCTGTGTTTTTAATTAATATTTTTAAAAAAACATGTGCTGCCGCGTCTCTTAATTAACGAATAAAAATCTATTTCCAAATAAGGCTTATAAAAAAATAAAACTATCTAACTCCCGAGACAAGGATTGAACCTTTGACTGCTCGGACTTAAATTATTTTTTTTAAATTTAATCAATTTTGATGTTATTTTGAAATCAGCAGTCAGTTGCGAACAAAGCCAAGCCGGAGTAAAATATATAAAATAATTCTGAATTTTCTGTAATCCAGTGTTCTTTGTAATTAAATTTGAAAGAAAAGAGATTATCGAATTGAACTGTCAATTTAAAAAAAAACTTTTATTTGGACATTTTACCTTTTTGTTCTAAACCCATACACATACATTTAAAAATCATATTTTATTTCTGGGTTTTATAATTTCAACAGTGTTTAAATCCCGTCCTAGGATATCGTTTCTGAACTGAATCTTCTTCCAAATTAATTAAGTATAACAAAGAATGTTTAATGCCCAACATCTTAAAACATTAATAATTTTTTTTTGAATAGTTTGAATAACGACCACTATAAATAAACAGATGAAAATTTCTAATAATATTCGAATCAGAAATATTATTATTCCACTTTTCAATCCATTGGCAATAGAATTTTTTTCTATTAGAAAAATACACATTCAAAATAAAAACATAATAATTCAAATTGACACTTCACTCCAATGTTTCCTTTAAAATCATCTATACGCGTGGCACACATAAATTCATTACCTAATATACGAAATATAAAAATATTTATAATAATAATTATTATTTATTTATTTATTTGATTCTTAGTACAGTGTGTTATATTATAATTGGATAAAGATTTGAGGAAAGTAAGACATATATTTGGGTACCCTGCCTGTTACACTAGTATTTTACTGTATTATAGCAGACAGTATTCTTCCGGTATAGTAGTAAACAAAGTGCAATGATCAGTGTACAAAATTATATATATAAAGAGTTAAACAAGATGTCATTAGATTAGGTAAATACTTTGGAAAACTTAACGTCAATGCATTGTTCAATGTATTAGAAAAAAAATATTAAAATATATATATATATAAGATGCAGTTAGGTAATTTAATTATACTATTGTAGCACTTTTAATCTTAAGTTTGGACCTTTAAAAGTTCTTGGGCGTAATTTCTCCCCATTTCGTGGAGCCAGAACTGCGCTTTTCGTGAAAAATATGCAAGACTATGGTTGCAATTTTTCACATTTATATTTAGACTGTTGTATATTTTTGGTGCTAGAAACAAATGGAATCTTTGTGGAAAAGTTTTGTTTTATTTTGGCACAAGATAGTGACAGTTAGCCTGTGTCCTTGTTACGTGAGGGTGCGTAATTTGCTGGTAATATTGTTTACGCCGGTAACATTATTTCAGTATGCCAAGAATATATATTTGACGGATGTTTAGGACGTGACATTTATACCTACCTATTATATGAACTACTAAAAATGTAGAGATATTTTCTACAGCAGATACTGCACCTAATTTTTAAGGTACACGGGTTATGTTATTGTGTATTTATTGTAACTTTTTAATCTTCTACTTCTACTGATCCGCATCCAGTGTTGAATATTGATCTATCTTTTTTCGCGTTCCAGTTTTTCCCGTCATGATTGCCTGGCGTCATCAGACAATCATGACGGTCATGGTCGACAATGATGACATCAGAAAAGATCAGCAAGATTGAAAGCAAAATGCAAGAGACCCGTAGAAAGCTATAAAAAAAAGGTCTGTTTTCATCAACGAACGCAGATCGGCAGAAAGTAAACATGTTTATAAAATTTAATAAAAAAAATTATCAATTAATTCTGGCGTCTCCTATCGGATTACCCAAATGTATTTGAGATTCCGTAAATATAAAGAATATGGATTTCAAATAATGGAACGACAGGTGCATCATTTTGAAAGTGAAAATTTGTCGTCAACTCACTGTGTTGGCGTAGCATGATCGGTTAATGCATTTCACCGGATAAGAAAAGATCCAGGTTCGAATCCCGATAGCAACAACAATATTTTTCGATAAATTGTTTTATATGTATAGCTTTCTAATTAATACATTTAATTTGTATTGAAAATATCGCAGACTTATATTCTGTAAAATTGCAACTTCACAATAGGAATGTGTTCTCCTTAAAGATATTGTAATACGTATATCCAGCAAGAAAATTATTGTAAAAAGTCAATTATTGGTTGATATAAGTAAACCTATTCAGATTAGATATAATATGAATACTGAATAGGTAGGTACTATGTATAAAAAAAAAATATATATTTTCCGTAGTAATTATTATTATTATGTAACATGTAAGGTATTATATAAAATTGTTGTAGTGTAACTCCCTCTCCAAGCACAAGAGCTGGTCTCTTTTTTGGAGAGGTAAGCGAAAAAAAAAACATGTATGTATGCAACCATATGATATATGTAACCATATATTAAAATTGAATTTATTTTGCCAATGTATTTCGCTAAATTAAATAAATAAAAAAATATTATTATTGATGTTAATGTAATGGAGTCATGACTGCAGTCTCGGGTATGTAAACACAATTATGTTTATACAAAAATCTTACATCGACCGGTTGAATACTAATCGTGCAGATAATCGCCGATTAAGAATAAAATTGTCACGTGGGGTAGGCATTGTCCTCGCATTTCCAGCAGCCTCACAAAACTGTTTTATATCAAAAACTGCTTTTTTGATATTGTTTTAAAACTACATAAAAGAATGATTAAATTAAAGAAATACGATGCAGGAAAAATACACATTGAAATAATTGCATAAGTGCATGATGAAATCAGACGATTGTGGAAAAAATAACTATATACAGCTTTTGATTGCCAGAAATACCTCAATTCTAAAAGCCTCTCGTATAAGATAAATGAAAAATACTAATATACGTTTTTTATGAAACAAGCACATGTCCCTGTATATTAAAATAGATTTATTAAATATTCACAAAACGAAATATATCTAAATTCGTAATCACAATGTAAAAAAATATCCAAAGAAACAATACTAATTACTGTATAGTAATTACCTAGTCGTACGTAAATACCTTTCCCTCAAAAGTGCCTTTAGCAATTTTATAAAACGTAATTGTAGGGAATAATTTTTTAACGATAGAATTAAGAAATAAGTCTTTGAACACTTAATTATTAATTATCTTTATATTTCAAATTTTTTATCTAAGAATAAAAAATAATAAAACAAGCGAGCTTTCTTCCCAACAAGTTTAGATATATTTTTTCGGTTAAATTTAAAGAATATATTTATAATCGAATGTCCTAATAGCGTAAAACGGCTACCCACTTTGAAGGTTTATTAATTAATTACTTTTTAGACTTTTATTTACAAAAGATTACAGGACCAAAATCGCCATTTCATCCCTATAATATCTTTATTTTTCGTATTAATATTTTGATATAACATAATATATAAGACATCGAAGTTATTATATGTGAAATATTTAGAAAGACGTTCCATACGGTACTTTTAAATCATGATTAGAGAAGCTTTGATGTTACATAATATTTTTAAAAAATCGCAATATAAATAAATAACAAACTTAAATATTAATTTTATTTAAAAGCAATCTGATATAAGAGTTTTTTCTTTTGAAATTAAAAGATAATCATAAAATAAGTAAATACCTATCCGCTTAAATTATGGTGTATCAAAAATGAATATATTTCTACAAAAGAAATATAATTCACCTGAAGAAGTTATTACTCATAAAATATTATGAAATGAAATTTCCGAGAAATTTAAGATTGTCCAAAGATCAAAGTTAAATAAGCATTTGAAGTTTGCTGAACGTAAAAAATGTCTAAATCTTCTGCTGAAAGGAAAAAATTGTTCCACAAGAATAATGCGCACATAAATATGATTATATTCTTTAAATATCGATTATCAAAACTTGTTCAAATGAGCTCACCTGTCTCGAACCCGCCGCTGTAGACACGCGTAGTACAGTAGATGCTCGCCGTTACCTTCCAGCGATTATTATTAGATATTTTTATATAGTTTTGTTTAGTTGCAGGATCAATGAACGTTTGAAGATTTATTTGGCACATATTATGTAAATTATGTTAAGTATTCCACATTATTTTTATAAATTAATGAACACTGTATTCTAGTAAATAATCTGCATCTCGTGGACTACTTATGACAGGTAGATATATTGTATTAAGTTTGTAGAGGAAATAAAAACAAGAATAATTATTTTGGTTCATAATAAAACATTTATTTTGATACTTTCTCCACCCTCTTACAAACATTCAAATTTTTTAACGAATAAATATATACAGAGCGACATGAGAACATCGGATCATTGTATTGTATTATGGTACTTTATATATATAGTTTATATAAATAATATTATTATTTGGCGACCATATCATTTAAATTGTTTTTAACGTAAATAAATTAATAATCAGTATTTATTTACATCTCCAAGCATTCATATACGAAATTTACTATCAGTCGTTTGCGTAAGGGCCCCGAGGGGTTACGTCTGTACCCTAATATTATCCATTACTGCCTTCTGATACATATTTACACTATTCATTAAGGTAACTAGCTACGGTTGTCTAATTAAAGATCATTACGTACAGGAGACCGGGCGAGGAGCTTCAGCCCTTCGTCCATCAAGGTATCACACCAATATTATTGTTATGTTATAAGTCCTTCTCATAATCTTCCGGACCCATTGCGGCGCCGGTTTCAAACTGCAACAGAGTCTTTTATCACTCCTTTAAAATCACTTAAATCACGAAAACACTATACAGCAATGGGTTAAAATTAAATGTGAAAATATAAACATCTCACCGCGATGACACTCATTGCAGGGCTGATTAC
The DNA here is from genome assembly GCA_031772225.1 of Eubasilissa splendida. Lineage (NCBI taxonomy): Eukaryota > Metazoa > Arthropoda > Insecta > Trichoptera > Phryganeidae > Eubasilissa > Eubasilissa splendida. The sequence continues at coordinate 33,393,761 of CM062849.1, forward strand.
ATCATTACAACAATCACTTCGATTCTGCCCTCGCCGTTCAAGCCATGATGATGAAAGGACACCCGAGTCGGTGTCGGTAGCTTCCTGCATGAGGTGCCGCCGGTTCGGAGATGAGCTGGAAACAAAGCAGCTCGATCTCGGAATTCAAATTACCGAGAGGTCTTCCTTGGTCTTTGACGACGCGTTTTTCAATACTGATTTAAACATCTGTTCCGCAACCTTCTTGGTAGCCTTCATCCGGTGAATTTCTACTGTTAGCCAGGGCTCTTTTGAGTGCGGTGACCGGAGGCAAGACGGGGACGCCACCCCTCTGCCACACCCGCAAGGTTTTGGCGGGCATGGGCACTCCGGGAACTCGAGGATCCACTCCAGACACCATCGGTAGGCCGTAATCTGGAGGGTATCCGTTGTGCGCGGTGTGCGCTCGGGGAAAGGTCCGGCTAGCGTAACCGAGCTCTTCCTGAGACCCGTCTACGCTTCCGTTTCCAATTATTGGAGTCTTGTCGTCGTAATGATAGGCCTGATTCACCGCACCCCCCGTTCTACTCAGAAACATTTCGGATGAGGCGTCTCGTATCGCAGTCTGCTCCCATATTCCGGAAGGATACAGAGAGTCACAGGTTTCTCGGCTGTACTCTCCGCTACCGGGTCGTATAACGGAGTTAGTAGGATCACCTGTCGTTCCAGAAGGTGCGACCAATTCACCACTTCCCAGGACTTTCGTATCGTTTATCAAATCGGGGTTATTTCCGGCCGATGTCGTCGGAGATACGAAGCCGTGAGTCGCCGTCACGATGCTACCGTGACCATCGTAGTGGTTCGTGGCATAGGGCATGTCGGTCAGACGGGGCGGCTTCTGAACAGGATTGCAAAATTTCAGGTCGTTCGGCGCCCTGCGGTCTACAAAGGGAAGCGGATCCCCGTTCGTGGGGGAAGGCGAAGCGGCTTTAACAGTAGCCACCGGCGCCGTTCCGTTTACCGTCGTGACTACCTCGAGTCTTCCGGGTGTTTTACTTTCGGAAAACGGCACCCGCCTCAGCCGCACGAGCAACACCAAGATGATGAGAAATATGAGTAGAATGAGCACTATCAGGGCGGCGCTCAGGCCGACGATCTGGCCGCTGCCCAAGGTGGCCATCCCCGCCGTGCGCATCGAAACGTGCAGGGTGAAATTCGCCTCCGCGTTGCCAGCTTTGTTTTCCGCGACGCAGTAAAATTCTCCAGAATCGGTCTCCTGCGCGTTAGTCAACACAAGAAGAGATTTTTTCTCGAATTTCCCCTCTTCATACACAAACAACTTTTGATACGAACTAAAGGCGGAGTTGTTTACTAATAGCCTTCCATTCCAGTACCAGTTGATACTAGCGGCGGGCACGCCGCTGGCGCGGCACGTCACGGTCGCGTTCTCTCCCGTGGTGGCCTCCACATATCTGCTGATGGGGAGGATTTCCGGCTTGCAGGCGAAGTCATCGACATTCAACTCCCCGAAGGTCTTGTCCACCGCCCTCGGAGGGCCCGAGGCGCACACCGGGGCCACGGGATAGGGGATGTTATTTTCGGTCAACCACACCTTGGCGGCGCGCAAGCGGCAGTCGCACGCCCACGGGTTGCCGTGCAGCTCTATCCCGTGCAGTTTACTTAAGGTCTCCACGGTCCGCGGACGCAGCTCTGTCAATCTATTATCGTTCAGCTTGAGCAGCTCCAGCAGCTCCAGGGCCTCGAACGCCTTCGGCGCTATGGATTGCAGTTCACAGTGCGACAGATCGAGTTTGACTAAACTAGGAACCGTCTGCAAAGCGTGACCGTCAATTTTCTGTATAGGATTATAAGCTAACGTCAAATCTCTCAAAAACGGAACGTCCCTGAAGGTCGCGGAGGGTATTCCGGTTAGCAAGTTATTGGAGAGATCGAGCTCGACCAGATTAGTGAGGCCCTTGAAGGCCTGGTCGTCGATCTGGCCCAGATTGCAATTCCTCAGGTAGACCTTCTGGAGGTTCAGGAGTCCGGCGCGCACGAAAGACTCGCGCGGCAGGATCTGCAAATTATTGCCGGACATGTCGAGCACCTGCGTCTCCGGGTCCACCAGCTCCGGCACGGTGATGAGGGCCCGCTCCGTGCACTCCACGGTCTGCTTGCCGCCCTTCCACTTGCACGTGCACACCGCCGGGCACGAGCCGGCCAGCGCGCGGCCCAGGCCCCGCGCGGCGCCCAGCGCGCCCGCCAGCATCACCAGCAGCAGCACTCCGTACATCGCGGGAACGGTCGGCGTCTCCGCTCCGCCTACCTCCGCATGACGCGGAAAGTCGCTCGGGTCGAGTTCAAAAACAACACAAAACAATAATGCAGCCCTGGGCCCTACGGCATATCACCGGCCAGGTCGCCACCGAGCCACCGAGCCACTTCACAATGTCGTATCACTACTCCTGTCACATATTTAAACGCGGGCGCGAGTTCGCGGATGTCCGTTTCGGCACTTCGCGCCACCTTCCGCGATAATTTAAATCCAGTCCTTCCGGGTCCGGGTCCGTTCGTCAACAACTCGGGATCACTATCGGCCGTTAATCACCGGACACATCGCGCAAGTGTAAACTTTGGAAAGTGTCGGTGTGACGTAAGGCAGTAGAGCGTGCGCGAGTATTGGTGCGGTGCGATGTCCGCGGGCGGCAGCAGCACGAGACACCCACCCTGAGCGAGCGCTTCAATCGACTGACGGCGGCGCAGCGACGCGGCCGCGCAGCCTGCGCACGCCCCCCGCCCCCACCCGGCCCCCCCGCCCCCGCCCCGCCCCGCGGCCCGCCGGCGGTCACCCTCCTATTTTTGAATGCGATCGGACAAACGCACGCTTTTGAGTGTTGAGCAAGTTTTTGTGGGGTGCATTGTCTCGCGGAGGCATTCCTCCGCCGATCTCTTTACCTGCCAGACTCATTCACAACCGTCGACCGGGCTCGCTCCTTGCTCTCATTTCCTTGCTGCTCACCGGAACACATTTCACAATTAAGTCGGCAGTCCGCCGCGCTGCGCGCTGACGCGTTCCGGGATTTTTCGATATACGATTTATTACAGGAATTTACAAAAATTCTCCGACAATTTCACGTACCTACATAAGCACAGTTAATTAATTGTACAAAGTTATGCAAGGCGCAGCCAACCACAGAATACTCAATCTAAAATAAGCGAAAAGTGTAAATAATTCAATCTTCCAATAAAATGATAAATTATATATAGATACCTAATTTTGTATGAGGGTTATGGAATATATTTTAGGAATTTTTAGTTTTTCATATTATCAAATGGAGTTATTGTTATAATATCAAAATTGTAGTGCTTTGATTTTCATTACTGTATTTTTTAAAATAGACCAATTTTATTGATCGATTTCCAGGACATACATTCCAGTATAATAATAATTATAATTCTACATTCATATTTTTTGGTAAAATGCACGAAATTTTGAGTAATTTAACTAAATGCAGACTTTCATTTGTATACGTGACATTAGCTAAACATTATAATAAACCAATAACGCTAATATTGGAAACACGAAACTTTTAAATTAAATAGAAAGTGATTCATTGTTTTTAGAAATTTCACGAAATAAAATAAATATTATTCTTCTTGATAACTTATAAAAAGTTAATTTGACATCAATATTTTTATAACGTATCTGCTGACATTGTTCACACGCACACCCAAGCACACCATCGCGCACACGCAACCTATCAATATGTAACTAAGCCAACTAATTATCTCGCCATCGTGCCGCTCTCCTATGTCCCGACACAACTCTCACCTCATCTATTCCTATATTTAATTCAAATATTTAAGCTTTTAATCAGATAACTTTTAGCCAGTTCCAGTATTCAATTCACCCGTCCTAAGTTTTCATCGATGTCCTCTATTTCTAGTGCCATTTTCTACTCATTCGTCCGTTCGAACTAACCCACCTAAGCGATCATTTTCTTATTAAGAGAACACATTCTTATTGTGAAGTTATAATTATTCAGAACAGACGGTCTGTGATATTTTAAATACTAATTAAATGCCTCTTCAATATTTACAAAATTACTTTGTGGACTCATTTCACCAAAAAATGATACCATAGGTATCAAAACATATAGAATAATTAATAAATAGTGGTTTAAACAAAGTATTTTGTATAATTATAAATACTAATTAAATGTAGTAATTAGAAAGATATACATATAAAATCAATTCTATCGAAAAATTCTAGAATTCTATGCTACAGCGACATTATTTTTGACGACGAATTTTAGTTGGATAATGCACCTTCCCCGGTTTGGAAAGAAATCCCGGTTCGAATCCCGGTGGCGCAACAACAATAATTTTCGATAAAATTGATTTTATATGTATATCTCTCTAATTAATATATTTAATACATATTTATTTAAAATATCACAGATCTATGTTCTGAATAATTACAACTTCACAATAAGAATGTGTTATTAAATATACTATTTTACAATTCATTATGCAGGGAAGGTACCTGAGTAGATAAAAAAATTATCTTGACTGTGTAACATTAGAAATACGTTCAATGTCCAAAACATTGTTTATCTTATTTTTTATTTTTTTATTATTACTATACATGCCCTATTCAGGCATTAACATAATTTGTAAAATAATAATAAATTTTATCAGAAGTGCAATACACAAAGAAAAAAATTATATAATATTAAAATTAAAAATATGAAGTGATTCAATTTATCCGTCACCATTGAGTTGAGACACAAAAAAATTATAATAATGTAGTCCTATAAAGAGTTAAATTTACAGTAAAAATGTCGACTACGTACGCATATTCATTCCTCAAAGAATGCAATCTGAGGACTACGGAGTTACTATTGTAATATTAATAGACATTACTACTGTAATAGAATAATGAATTGTGTCACGATGACCTCAATGATGCGTGAAAGTTAAGCGGACCAACAATATGGGTGCAGTCTATCATACCATTGATGATCCTGTATAGAAATATAAGGTCGGTCATCGTATGTCTCACTGATAATTTTAACACTTTCAGACTGCTAAGGAGATAATCATAATTGATATCCTCAGAGCGTATATTTAATTTAAAATTACTGAATCTTAAAAACTTGATCTGGATTCCTTCAACTGCCGTCGAGTGAACAATGTAGTGAGGCGACCATACGGCCGAATTATATTCTACCTCTGACTAGAGAAGTGTAGAGGACTTTATAGGTGTGCAGTATAAATAAACACGCTGCACCATGGTCCACCAAGTTGCGTGCGAGCTATATTCTTTTGTGTGCGCTATGATGCCAAATAGTGTGCGCGCGCATACCTGCACATCTTAGAGAATATTCATTGGCTATATGGTATGATATCTGGAGCGACATTCCGTTCCCGAATATATATGCTATTTATTTATTTGAGTCATAGTACAGAGTGTTATATTATTTTTATAATAGGATAAAACATTGCAGCACAATCAAATTGAAAACAATATTAGTGACATTAAAGTTTTTTAAAAGAATGTTTCAAACTCATGGATCAATGTTGAAATTAAATAGAGCAGATACTGAGAGTAATCTGTTCTATATTTGATTATTATATATAATTCTTATAACTGCATTGTGTGTTGTACTGACTGCGTCATAGCTTCGATCTTGCATTTTTTCCTTTACCTTGTATGTGCTTACCTTTTATACAAATTATATAACACTGGTATTTTTTTTCTCTCATTTCACATATTTTCACGTTTACTTGCCTTGTATGTTTCGTTTTTTATTTGATTGTGTTTTGCCTTCAGTGAGTTATTTGGTTTTGTGAAATGTAATTTATTTATTTAACAGGCTTACTGATGGATGGAAGTGAGGCCTGCAGCTACCAGAAAGGGAACGAAAATAAAAAAATAGAATGCAGTGGAAATGAAATCACTTAGGCATATATGTGGTAGATCCATTTAAGTAAGATTAAGAAAGGATCACTTAGGTGGTTTGGCCATATGGAAAGGATGAATGAGGAGAGAATGGTAATAAAGATATATGACGCAAGTGTTGATGGCACCAGAAGTAGAAAACGTCCGCGGAAGACTTAAACCAGATACTGGTGGATAATTCTGTTAGAAGCCTCAAATGTGGATGAGGCGAGAATTGTGTATAAGGACAAAAAAGTGTGGCGTACTATCCTCTCTGCCTACCCCCGAGGAGAAACGGCGTGATGGTAAGTAAGTAAGTAGTAAACAAAGTGTAATGCTTTATGCACAAAAAATATATATATAAGGCTCATAATTTATTTATTTTCATTTGCTATCTAAAACAAATATGCATATATAAAAAATTTGGCAATACTTATTTAAAGATTTCTTGGAAAATATTACTCGGCGAATGAAATACAGATAATGACCGGCATGACGTCACGAAATACCTGATCAAACGGCTCCTGGCTGTGCGTCACGTGACGCCAATGAATGGAGACAAGTCTGGACAACAAATAATATTTAATTATGTATGACTTACGATCGGGCGGGCGTCTGGTGAAATTTATTATGCGCGTTTCGTTATCGTATATTTCTCACTATTTAGGAATGTTTATACTTTTAAATGATTCTGTTTATGTTTTCATGATGACTGTCGCGAATGGGCGGACGATGATTCACGTCACCGGGACCGCTAAAATATACATCATCACAACGTTTAGTCACGTCTTCTGAGAATGCTGCGGCAGCCGGTGGCGAGAGCGGCGGTCGTCCGGCGTTAAACGGAATTCTAAAGTTATGAAAAACGATTGTAAATGAGACAACCTCCTGCGTGACAATTGCAGTCTTAATTACATCACATCAGATATCTGATATTTTAAATATGAATTAAATGTATTAATTATAAAGATATACATACAAAATCAATATAATCGAAAAATAAAAACATTGTTGTTGCGCTACCGGGATTCGAACCTGGATCTCTTCCCTAACCGGGGGAGGTGCTTTATCCAACTAAGCTACAGCGGCACTATTTTTATCGACAATTTTTCGACCTTATATGTTACCTTTTTGATATCAATACATTTAATCGTTCCATCATTTGACAGAGCCATCTACCTTATTTTTACAGAATCTCAAATACCTTTGAGTGAATCTGATAATAGACGCTAGAGTTATTAATTCATTTTTATTAAATTTTGGACACATTGATACAACTTTATTATTTTAGGAGAACACATTCTTATTGTGAAGTTGTAATTATTCAGAACATAGTTCTGTGATATTTTAAATATGAATTAAATGTATTAATTATAAATATCACAGAACTATGTTCTGAATAATTACAACTTCACAATAAGAATGTGTTCTCCTAAAATATCTGATATTTGTTTAATAACAGCGCCTTTGTAGGTAAAAATTCAGTAATTGTGTGTTCTTGGATATATTCAAATATTTAGGAGAACACATTCTTATTGTGAAGTTGTAATTAATTTAATAAAAATGAATTTATAATTCTGGCGTATGTTATCAGTTTACTCAAAGGTATTTGAGATTCTGTAAAAAGTAAGGTAGATGGCTCTTTCAAATAATGGAACGATTAAATGTATTAACATCAAAAAGGTAACATATAGGTTCGAAAATTGTCGCTGTAGCATAGTAGGATAATGCACAGGTTCGAATCCCGGTGGCGCAACAACAATATTTTTCGATAAAATTGATTTTATATGTATATCTTTCTAATTAATATATTTAATTCATATTTAAAATATTCAAATGTTACTATTTAATTGAATTTTGTTGGAATTAATTATTATTGTTTTAGAAGTGAAAATTAATTACAATTAAACCACGTTGGTCGTAAGGGATACGTTCTGGACATGGTCGCGATAAGCGAAATTTCTCGATCAACGGGGGATTTAAAATAAAAACATTTTAATGTCCGAAAAAACACATTTTTAATAAGAATAAAAAAATATATAGACATAACATAATTCATTCATTTTGTTCCGCATTACAATAAAGAATCTAGATTCCCTTGTTTGGCCTCTCTACGTATATATTCAGGCCTATTCTCAAAATTGCAATATTAAAATGAAGGTGATTGTTACACCAACCCTCAAAAATAGACAGATAGTTTTGACAGATTATGGTACGTTTATCTCCCTCACTCCCTCACTCTCTCTCTCATTCAAATATAACACTATTTTTGAGGGTTGGTGTAACAATCACCTTCATTTCAATATTGCAATTTTAAGAATAGGCCTGATTATGCAAAATTAACAGATAACTGTCAAATAAGCCGTTACAACAATGCTTTACAGCACTCACTAGCTTATAATCTTCGTTGTTTTCTTCTAACAACACCATTCATTAATTGTGATGATTTTGACACTTCACTTTCGCACGGGAACAGGTTCCGAGACGTCACTTTCTCGAGACATAGTATAGCAGTCCATTTCGTGTATTCATTAGTTAAGGATTCTCCGTGTAATTTTAACAAAGTCTGAATATCATCTAGCGTGATGATGCACTGGCTCAACTGTTATTTTGTCTCACTCGCAGTTTACGCGTATGATGTGAGTGAGCAAGGAAGATAGCACGCGCGTACGACCACTCATAATGACAATTCCTGGCATGTGTCAAAGCCAGACAAGTATGGTTTCTGGACCCGACGCGACCCGAACCGGACCAAGTAGGGTAATAACCCTAGAACCCGGATCCGAAACACGAGGGTTCGGATTTCAAGCGAATTACTGCAAAACATCGGAAAACGACCGAACGATCGAATGCATTCGAATTTGGTCAATTTGTTTAAGGCGCTTAAAGACCCAAATTTAAATCTTTCAGACGAAGCCTTAAGTTTGGCTACACAACTGATGAGCAGGTTTCAGAAGTCAACTCTATAGACAGTGTAAATGATTCAATATTAATCGACGATAAGGAAAATGTATTAACGATGGATCTCATTTTAAAAGACGCTAAAACATCTTAGAAACAGGAAACGGACCATTTTAAATGTTTAAGGGAAGAATTAGCCCTGTTCAAAAACAATAAAAGAGTACGCTCAATCATGAGAGGCTCTACGACGCGTTTTGACAACGACCAACTTCAATTGACAATGAGCGAACATTCTCGATGTCGACTAAATTTTTGCACGATAATTAGATCAGTATTAAGGGATGAGTCCGTCGCTGCATTTGTATTCCTAAAATATTATTATATAAGAGATTCTAAAACAAAATAACATATAAATGCTGTAACATTATTGGCAAGAAACAAAATAAAATGGCTTATTTATTTATTCTTATGTTAATACTAAAATGATTTTGGACCCGGACTCGGCGGGCTTCAAAACCCCGGGTTTTCAGAAACCCTACAGACAAGTGTAAATATATTTATTTTTTTATAAGATCGCGATATAACGAATCCGCACTCGCTCGGGTCGCGATTAGCGGGGGTTACCTGTATTTCCAAGACGAATAGGTTTGCAGACCCGTCTTAACTTTGTCCGCCCGTTCACGTCTCTGTCTTCGCCCTGTTGACTTGTGTAAGAAGATATGGGGATTATGATCAGATCGGTGTTTATAAATCAGTGATGTTTGAATTGATTAAACGTACTTAATATAAGAGTGATGGATGCCCCAATATTCATTCACAACTCTCGTGTCCGATTAATAGTCGTAAGTTGAGTATATCGCCAGAGCAGATTATGAAAATAATAAACAATTATACTTGCAATATTTTAATATGTCCAAGAACACACAATTACTGGATTTTCATTGTGACATATATGCTGTTTCAGGGAAATGAATGTCAAATTTAGTCCATAGATGGCGATAGTGTAGAGCAAAAAAGAATAAACTTACCGTGAAGCCTAAAATGAAAACAAGCTTTGTTCAATCCTTCCATATGTTTCTGGCCCCTAAAGTCTATAACATATTTCCGAACAGTATGAAACAATTCTCGATGGATAAACTCAAACACCATCTCAGGAGCTGGTTATTGGGTATTGGCAGAAAGGAAACTGAGCAATGATTCATGGAAATTACCAGGTGAACAGAACATCATTTCTTTATATTCCTTTTCTGTTTTGTATAGTGTTTCAATCATGGAATAGCGAGATTATTATACTTATTTATTATGTTATTAGAATTTTTTTATAACCCTGTTTACTTCATTTCTAACATTTTTGGTTTAGATAAAAAAAAATGGTTTCATATTTGTATTGATAGACATAATGGATGAACCTGTCTCCTTTAGTACAGATTTCGGTCTAGTTAAGGAGACAGTGAACATCTCTTACATTATGAAGTTTGTTCGCCTATTTTGTATATTTATAAGAATATTTATAATATATAATATGTACGTATATTAAAAACATAAACAGAATAAGTGGTAATCGAAGTATTTCCACATTTAACATGTATACAACTTGGGAATTGGGGATTGATTAATGGGTGAGAATGGTGAACGTTATATTTGTATAAAGTGATCACTTAAGCCAGACGAAGGCAGGTCGTAAGCTCTGTAATTATTCATACTTCTATATATGTTCATTAAATATAATAAAAATAGTTTCGTTTCTATGAGATATTTATAATTAGTTTCATTTGTGGTTGATTTATTTTGATAGGTTCGAAAATTTGTCTTCAAAGCACTAAAAGGACAGCTGGAAGGGGGGGGGGGGGTAGACCCTCCTTTTCCCGGCACCGGTTTATAAGTTAGGGCTTCCTTGTTAGTCCCACTCATCAAAGCTAATAAAAATACGCGACTTTAATTTAATTTAATATTTAAGTATAAGCAAAACGAAAAAGGAGAAGTTCAATAAGGTTATTAGCAATTAAGATTTAAAATTTAGACCCTCCAGAGTCCCTTAAGTGCGTCTTTATTCATAAAAAATCATAGAACATAAATCCACAGAATGTAGTTTTACATACAGATGGAAAATTAAGGTGCAGCAGTTCAAGGCAGACACTCAGGGATCCATTCACCTAAAACACTCCCAAAAGAGAAACAGTGGATGAAACACAAAATGGATTGAGTCACACTTACACGGACAGACTAACAGAATTGCATAACACGAGGAAGGCCGGCCTAACTACCCACCTAAGGAGCTCCAACGTGTCACCTATACCCGAATAAATTCCTTATATAAAACAAGCATAATCGGTTAACGCACGTTCCCCGGATTGAAAGAGATCCAGGTTCAATTCCAGGTAGCAACAACAATATCTTTCGATAAAATTTATTTTATATGTATATCTTTCTAATTAATAGATTTAATTTGTATTAAAAATATCACAGACCGTCTGTTCTGAATATTTACAACTTCACAATAAGAATGTGTTCTCCTTAATAAGAATTTCTTATTGTTTATGACTTTACTACGTAGCTTTCTATTAACTAGACCAGATGTTTCGGTCCTCGTGGTTTCGTATTTATTTATTTATTTATTATTATACACGCCCTATTCGGGCATCATCACAATTTGTAAAATAACAGAAAATTACAACAGAACTGCAATACACAAAGAAAAAAAATTACATAGTGTTATCATGTTATTACATAATTAAAAATAAATTTAAAATGTTATTTATCCGTTACAATTGAGTTGAGACACAAAAAATTGTATTAGTATAGTCCTATAAAGAATTAAATTAACAGCAAAAATGTCGACTACCTCTGCATATTCATTCCCCAAAGAATGCATTCTGGGAACTGCGGAGTTAGCTAGTGCATGAGTTCTGACAATACCACTGTAATAAAACAATGGATTGTGTCTCGATGACCTCAATGGTGCGTGAAAGTCAAGTCTGAGGGCAGTCTATCACAAATTAAAAAATCTTAGAAACTTTCTCTGGATTCTTTCAATTGCACGATTTGTATATTATTTTTAAAGAATATGAATAATAATAATTGAAATTTATTTACCTTTTGATACAATCCATCCAATATCATACTATTATCAGTATAAAAATTCATCTGTCTCGATAATATTGTGACAGTGTGTCGCTGTATATATAAAGAACAATCGAGAATCAACTGAAATATTGGAGCCGTTTAAGTTTTGTTCGCGAACAGCTTAGAATAACTATCATTACGTTTCTTTCTTTTCTTCCGAAACAGAGCGAGACGGGCACACACGTGTTCCGTGCGTGCGGTACGTTCGGACCGAGAGTTCTCGCAACAGCTGGAAAGCGTTTAGACGAGTGGGCGAACAAGTTCATTCCTGCGCGACGGATTTGGTTCTTCCTGCATGAATAATAAGCGATAAGACACACGCGGGTGTGTCGGTGCGCTATGTGTACTGCGCGGGTGTGGGTGCGTATGTGTACACATTGAATTTCGCTTTGTTAACACTTAGTATTTCTGCTAGTGAGGTTTAATCACTGTTGTGAAACGCATCACAAAACATCCAGGTTTGAAAATACGACATAGATGTGTTGTGTCCACGCTGGGAATCGAACCACAAGTCAGTGGTATGTGAAGCCTGCGTCTTGCCCACTGAAATATGAAGGCCACAAAACTTTTATTCTTAATTTTTAGAGCGTTTTTAACTTTCTTAACCATAAAAAGATGTAATATTTTATATCCCCTAAAATAATATATCAATTGTCTTATAGTCTGTATACGAAAAATATAACAGAGTGATATATTGAAATGTTCATTTAATTTAATGCCAAATTTTGCATAGTTTTTCATTAGGAACCTGAATAAAACACAGTCAAGATAAAAATAATACAAATTAAATTAAATCTAGAAAGATTATGGAAAAAATCTAACTAATCTAACTTAACGATATTTAGTTGCTACTAGGATCTTCCTATCTGAGGAATGCGCGTTGCTATTTTCACTATAGCAATCGAATACGTTTTCGACAAATTTGAAATAGAATTCATGGAATTGTACAAATGGCGTTCTTACGTATCAACTTTGAAATATTTATATCCACTTAAAAACATTCTTGAAAAATACGAAAAAAAACATTAATTTGTCATCTATATTACGGTCGTAATTGACAGTGCTACCATAGATAAGAGCGAGATAACAATGAATTACTGATGAGATGACAGGATGACAGATGCTCAATTTACTTGCCAGCCGTAATCGATGTTTTTTCTTACTCATAATAAAGACATGGTACACTTCATTTCAAATTGAATATAGATATATTTACGTACTGTTATTGAGTATATAAAACAGAAAACATTTAAGTAATCTTAACCTAGAGATATTAAAAACACGTTTCTTTTTGCCATACTCGTGTCTCGCAGACCTGACCGTTTAACCAAGCACCTTACAGCCATAAATGATACTATATCCGAATCCAATACATCCAGAATTCATAGGTAAGCGATGGAAAGCGCAATTGCATTCTAGGATCTTGAAGAAAATATAAAATACCCCACTAATCCGTCTTGGCACGCAACTCTTTGCGTCCTGCTTGCCTTCACTCTGTATTCTTGGACCTTGTTCAGTGTCACATATAGCAAAGCTGTGTCCATATCTCGGACTTGAGTCTATCTTTAATATTCAAGGCCTACGCAAAACAAAGGCACCTCTTACCCCTAAACGCTCATTTTAAATTTTAACTAAATCAGAATCCCGGGTAGACTTTTATAAAGTATACAGTAATAATGAATGTTGAATTTTCAAAGAAAGCAAACTCTTTGAGGCTTGACATTATAATTAAATTAAATAATATTTAGTTTTTAACCACTTTATTATGTAAATACATACACAAATGTCAACTAGTTTCGGTTGGACCCTAAATTTTCAAGATACTATAGTATAGACTAACCTAACTACAGATATTTACATCTAAGGTTAAGAGGAAAGAACAGCAGCATATCAGAGTGGGACAGAGTATCAGCTAATGGGTGGGAAGGAGGGTAGGATGCTTAACTAATGTAGGTTTTTCAAAATTTTCCGAACACTTAATTAATTCTGACCATACGTTTAATAGGAATACAGGGGTTTACTCCCTAATCATTTAGAAGTATTAGAGATTAATAAATCAATTAATAATAATAGTCAGATTTTAAAGTTGTTACCACGTTTGAAAGAGGTCTTGGACATCTGCGTACTCCGGAACGTCGATAAGGCTGTTATATTCTCCGACTCGCAAGCAGCTCTTGAATACCTCTCTGCTAATATGAAAGTTTGGCTAGACAATGTAATGATAATCTATTCTTAGGAGAACACATTCTTATTGTGAAGTTGTAATTATTTCGAACATAGGTCTGTGATATTTTAAATATTAATTAAATATATTAATTAAAAATATATACATATAAAATCAATTTTATCGAAAAATATTCATATATAACATCAGGTGGCGCAACAACAATATTTTTCGATAAAATTGATTTTATATGTATATCTTTTTAATTAATATATTTAATTCATATTTGATAAGTTATTCTATTAGAAGATGTCTGTTTAATTTGGACAGCAACAATAAATAGGTGTTATTCGTTTGGATTCCTGCATATATTAGGGAATTCATGAAAATGAATGTGCTGATGAACTGGCCAAGGAGGCCACTCTTTCCTGAGTTTTCCCTCATCAATTCCATATCCCGATGTATGACAGACTTAATATGGTAAAAAATATATACGAATTCTATCTGGACTGCCTAATGGATGGATCCAAATAATCATAAAGGCTTAAAATAATTCAAAGATTTATTCCCCGCACCCCCTGGTTCTCCAAAAGGAAAGTCTCCGAAAGAATAATATCAAATATATCTAGAATGAGAATTGAGCATTGCCAGGTAGCCTCAGATTTATTCAGATTGAACTCAATAGATTCCCCAATGTGTGAGTGTGGTACCGAGGAGGAAACCCTTGACCATATCTTTTCTGCCTGTTTGCAAATCACATGTTTTTTTACAGTAATCTCGTCAATGGTAATTTTCAACTCCCGGTTAACTTGTGTCATATTCTTTCCCTTAACTCGCCACATTTAATCTATATAATAGCAAATTTTTTTAACTTTTTTTTTCTATAAAATAAAGTTTTAACTTGATTAATGGCACAAATCACTCTTGAAGGGTGGATTGCCTATTTAAAATAATAATAAAAAGAAGAACCCCTACCGCTGTAAATATCTGTACTTAGGTTAGTCTATATGATGTAGGTTGTGTTCAACCGAAACTAGTTGACATTCGAGTATGTACATAATAAAGTGGTTTAAAACAAAACATTATTTAATTTTATTAATGTTGTCACAGTACATCATAGTACATCGCACCTAAAACGATCTCATCGGACAGCGACGCGGGTTAAATTGTCGGAAAATGGTGACTTCAAAATAAAACAAAAGAGGCTGCAGCTGCAACAGCATCAGCGCAGCCAAGAAAAACAAAAGCGTGAACAATTACAATTAAAACGAATGAGCGCCATGTTTAAACCGAAATAGTTCATCCATTACGATGTAACGAGTTTCTGGCGACTGACTGCAGAACTACATAACGAGGCGACTGGAGCACCGCGCCATATTCAAACATTTGTTTATATTATATAAAGCTACCGCGGGAGGCATTTGAAATTTTACCCACAAACTATAATGTATTCCAGATTGAGTCCATGTCTTTTTTAAATATGAATTAAATATATTAATTATAAAGATATACATATAAAATTAATTTTATCGAAAAATATTGTTGTTGCGCCACCGGGATTCGAACCTGGATCTACCTAACCGGGGGAGGTGCTTTATCCAACTAAGCTACAGCGGCATTATTTTTAGCGACAATTTTTCGACCCTATATATTACCTTTTTGATTTAATACATTTAATCGTTCCATCATTTGACAGAGCCATCTACCTTATTTTTACAGAATCTCAAAATACCTTTGAGTAAATCTGATAGCAGACGCCAGAATTATCAATTCATTTTTATTAAATTTTTGGACACACATTGATACAACTTTATTATTTTTTTAGGAGAACACATTCTTATTGTGAAGTTGTAATTATTCAGAACATGTCTTTTTTGTTACAATATTTTCAAAATTATTATTTAACCCGTCTTAAGACGTGATGGTTGGGCAAGATGTGAGACATGAGACACGGCAATAAAGAAGAAGAAAACGATGCGGCTGAATTTTTAAAACAGATAAAGTACTTAATCTCATAGCGTACAGCATCAAATACAGTCAAAATAGCAGTAAAATGTTGCATATATCGTGAAATATCCATTAGATATTTATACAGGTACAGCGTCACAACATTCCTAAGCCTTCCATCGTATTAATATTAATTACTGAATATGATTTTAAATTACCCGTTACCGCGTTGCTAAGAACTAAATATATAAACATTAAAAAGTGCATTTTTTGTATCACAATTGATTTTATTTCTTAATTACGACGGATCCTGCAATGGGATTTGAAACGTAGATCAAATAGCTCAGAAAATTCTACATATAAAAAAGCCGTGAAAATATG
Organism: Eubasilissa splendida; assembly: GCA_031772225.1. NCBI lineage: Eukaryota > Metazoa > Arthropoda > Insecta > Trichoptera > Phryganeidae > Eubasilissa > Eubasilissa splendida. Next base: position 33,410,179 of record CM062849.1, read on the forward strand.
AGAACACTCTTAATTATTTCATTTACTAATTAATCGAATTCCTAAGTACAATATGAGAATAATCACATTTTTAAACTTTTTTTTTGAAATCAGTTTAATTGGTATATTTTGGAAAAATTGTGTCCAGGTTCAGTACAACATGACAGAGATTGTGTTTATATTGTATTTACTATATGAATCAATTAAAAATATAATATACATATACAGACAATTTTGTTGAGATATTATTGCAATCACAAATTTAAGTATTATATATATATATATATATATATATTTTTTTTTTTTTTTTTTGGGTATTGAAATTATTGTCTTACCGACTCAAAAAAGATAAATAAATCAATAAACGATAATGTACATATATAACATAAGTAAAATTACGCTATTTTTATACTTTATGATATTGGGTTGTCTAATAAAACTTGTCTGTTTTGTTTAATTATTTATTATCAAATTTTTAAACAAAAATTACAACATTCCAATCAATGGTGTACTTTTCATTATTGTTCAGGACTTAATTCCATCTTTCAACCAATTTGTCGGTGCTTTTCTATAGAAATCGGCTGGTCTGGTATCAAAATGAGCAAATTTCTGAAGTCATCATCGTTGTTGAATGCTGATTGAAGACCGATCGAAAATAGTGATAATCTGACGGAGCGAGGTCGAGACTGTACGGTGGACACGGCAGAATTTTCAGTTCCTGGATGGTATTTTAACATCAATGAAAGGCGAATGGAAGTGTGTCGAAAAATTTTTTTTTCTCAACTTGACACTCCTTTATTGAAGTCCAAAAATTAAGAAAAACTATAAGATACAGGAAAACGGTGATACTATCGTTATAGATCAGAGATAAATCTATCGAATTATACGTCATTTTTTGTCCCAATATAGCATTTAAAAAAAAAAACTGCAAAGACTTATTAGACGTCTTATTATTTATGAAATAAAATTATATATAATTATTATTATTTATACACGAACATTAAACATTTGTGCATAATACAATCGCTCATGAGAATTTTTACTTGGCTCAGCTACTTAGCGCGTTGTGCAATAGTAACCAATGGTTTTTTTAACATTAATTATTAACCAATTACAAATTAAAATACAAATTAAATGCATCAATCAGAAACTCAATTTATCGAAAATATATTTTAGCAGCCACCGGCATTTGAACCAGAATCTCTCAGAATCTCTTCCTATCCGGGAAAGTGCGATATTCAATTCCACTACGTCAGCTTAGTAAATAACAGACAAATTTTCGAACTTATGTGTTGCAGTTATTTCAAAATGATACATCTTACGTTACATTTATTTGAAAGACATATTTGAGAAATAATTCCTAGGAGGCGCCAGAGATTTTTCGATTTCATTTTATTAATTTTTGGATATACTTTAGTACAACTTTGAGTTTATCCGTATGAATATATTTTTAATTGGTGCATTTAATTTGTATTAAAATATCACAAAACTATGTTCTGAAAAAGTTACAACTTCACAAATAATAGTGTGTTCTCTTTAAAATTACAAATTAGTTTATCTTATACGTGAAACGTTATATGTGTCTTGTAATACGTTGTATGTATCTTGTAATACGTTGTTTGTGTCTTTTAATACGTTATATGTGTCTTTTAATACGCTGTATGTATCTTATAATACGTTGTATGTGTCTTATAATACGTTGTATGTATCTTATAATACATGATCACTTATTACCTGTTTTTAGTAATTTTATCTTTACAAGATTAATTAAACTACGCTTGCCTTACTAGAAAAATCTATGTTGAATCAGACATAGAAAATGTACGACAATTATTTATATTTTATATCCCGTCCCTTTTTTAAAATTAAATCGTCTTTCACATTATTGAAATATTCTAAACTAAACACCACAAACACTGTCTAACACCCAACGTCAAATCAAATTAATTAAACGTTTTAATTTGAATAACCGATCATAATGAAATAATACATTTAATTCACATTATTATTTTAAATCCGTATTATTATAATTTAAATCACCCTATAGCAGCATTCCATATTTTTTCAAATACATATCTGACACTAAATATCTTTGATAACTATTTTGAAAAAAAATATCTTTAAAACAAAATTGTTTTATGTAATATAATTAAAATTAAATGACTCAACTAGAAAGATCTATTTATCGAAAAAATATTTGGTTACTACCGGGATTCAAACCTGAAACTTTTCCTAACCGGGAAAACGCGTTAACCAAGCAAATACATTTTCGACAAATTTTCAACCTATATTCTGTAGTTTTTTATAATTTATATATCTATTTATTATTTTATTTTTAAAACCAATCAAATTTATATTGCAATGATTCCCAAATACCTTTAGGTAAAACACCCCAGGAGATGTCAGAAATCAATTAATCCAGTTTATTAAATTTGAATATATTTTATATTTATATATTTTAATGAAAACTCTTTTTTTCAATTTTATCACACAGTTCTGTGGTATTTAATACAAATATAATTAATCATCTAGAAAGATATAAAGGGAATATTTATTTATCGAAAATATATATTCTAAAATTGCAAATATTACAACAAAAAATATTTTTTCATTAAAACAAATTCGTCGTACACTTATAAACACTTATCTTCAATGAAATGTGTAAAATTCCCTTTTTTTAATATTTGCAAATTGAACATTGTATGTTAATTATTTTATTATCATTTATAAGGAATAGATATTAGAGTAGCTAGTTACTGTGGGATTTTATTTATAAAAGATAAGAAAATTATTATGAATATAATACATAAATAGCGAGCTGATGGTAAACGTCAAAGCGTCTGCCTGAAGAATAAGAAAGAACAATACAAATTACTAGAGAATGGCAAACGAACAACGGTCTATAATTATCTGAGTTTAACAGGCTTCCTGTAAATAGTTTACGCTCGGGGGTAGTATTACATAATTGTTAATTTATTTTTTCGTTCGAAGACAAGCGACCCCGAAGTAAATATCAAATGTCCGACCTAACAGTCAAGGGCAATTAGCGGAGAGACACTGAGCAGCACCAGGCCTGTAGTCTGTACCGAATACACGCTGCGGTGCAGTAAACTCAGCTCGCCGGTAAGGGATTTTATTGCAGATAATAATAATTAAAGAAGAGATTCCGTTAACGACGGAAGCGGAGCACGGCCGACCGAGGTGGTTGCAATTTGAGGGGCCATGTACCTTATTGTATGTTGTACCTACACATTTTGTTTCTGGCGTTTACGATTATATTCGCGCCGCTGGGGTATCTTCAATCTAGACCCTTGTAATAATTCCTCTCAAGACTTGTCTACACGTAAACATTAAGTGTACGAAGGTATCTATAATTGGTATCTATAGTTTGATCGCGAGCGATGATAGGATGGTGAAGAATATATACAAGGCGAATGTTGAGGTCATCAGGATCAGAGGGCGCCTGCGAAAAATCTGGCATGACCAGATAAATACACTAGTCAAAATAAGAAAAATATATAAAAATTGAATAATATTCATTTTTCAAGCGTATTCTAGTATAATGTGTTAAAAACATTTTACAGATAAAGAAAATTGCTTTAGAATCAAAATCGAAAAAATCCTATTCTCATTGAGTTGACATATATGCTGTTTCAAGGAAAAATGAATTATCAAATTTGGTCCATAGATGACGACGGTGTAGTGGTAGTCGAAACGAGTCCACGTACTAACATATATACAACATTCAAAAATTTGATAAATATGGAGATGGGTGAGAATTGGTGAACGTTATATATATACATATACGTATATAAAGTGATCACTTAAGCCAGCCGAAGACAGGTTATAACCCCTGTAATTACCTCATATTTTTATATATTTTCCATTAAACTATAATAAAAATAGCTTCGTCTCTATGAGGTATCTGATATTTATTTAGATAAATAATAATTTCAATGTTTGCAAAATTACTTTGTGGCCATATATAATATAAATAATAAGACAGACACTGTTTAAACCACTATTTATTGATAAATAAACATGTTTCGATACCTATAGGTAGGTATATAAACGAGTATGTATATGACATAAGTAAAATTACGCTATTTTTATACCTTATGATGATTTTATACCTTATATAAATCTTGCCGGTTTTGTTCAATTATTTAATATCAAATGTTTTAACAAAAATTACAGCATTCCAATCAATGATAAAATAATTTGATTATTTTGATACCTATAGATAGGTAACATGTTTATTTATCAATAAATAGTGGTTTAAACAAAGTTTTTTTTTTCATTATTTAGATAAATAAAAACTTTAATTAGCAGTATTTGAATATGTCCTAGAACACACAATTACTATATTTTCACCAACAAAGGCACTGTTATTAAACAAATAATACATACATCTCATAGAGACGATGCTCTTTTTATTATATTTTTAAGACCTGTCTTCGGCTGGCTTAAGTGATCACTTTATATAAATATAACGTTTACCATTCTCACCCATTAATCAATCTCCTTGTATGTATGTTAATATATCGAAACGCTTCGAGTACCACTACACTATTGCCACATATGAACTAAATTTGATATTCATTTTCACTGAAACAGGATATATGTCACATTAATAATCTAATAAATATAGTAAAAATAGATTCATCTCTATGAGATATATATTATTTGTTTAAAAACTTTAATGTTTACAAAATTACTTTGTAGCAATATATTATATAAATAATTAGAAAATACTATTTGTTTAAATCACTATTTATTACTTCTTCAGGATACAATGTATACTAAAATTAAAAATACAAACATAGACAAACAACAAAACTATAAATATAAGAAACTATTGTGAAAACAAAATTAAAATGTAACTATTTGCAAAAATAATTTGGTTATTTATTTACAATGTGTAATTAAGTATCAACACTTTTTCGTATTTCTAAAATTTCTAATTTGTCTATGGTATATATATGTAAAATTTCTAAACCCTAAAATCAGAATAATTTTTGCTATTTAGACATCTCAAATGCTTTTTGATTCTATTATCAAAAGCAAAAAAAATAGTGGGCCTATTTTCAACTAGCTGCAAGTCAGCAGATGAAGAAAATTGAAAAATGAAAAGGTACGGGTAGAATTATTTTAAACCACAAAACCAGATAACCCTAGTACTAGTGAAAGGGCTTATTAAAAGATTCAACAACAGAAGAATGTGTACGAAAAATTTGGCATTCAATGTAATGACGTGCTTGTGAACTAGTGGTTACAATACTTGCCTATTGATCTATTGATAGGGGGGGTTCGAGCCTCGTTTCAGGAGGTCATCAATTTAGTTTGAAAATAATAAAAATATTCATGCGATACGTATTTCGTGAGCGCATCTCTATTTAATATATATTTTTTTAAATACTCGTGAGAACTGTCACTTTAGACATGTGTGTGTGTGTGTGTTAGATGAGTGGTGGGAGGACAATGGTTATAAGAGGGCATCACTGGGGGAACGGGATTCTTTTCCATCGTCACTTCGTAATAGCAATTAATCTATATCCGAATTATATAATTATTATATTTCACTCCAAAGCAGCTCGAAAGTACAAAGATAGGATATAACCCCAAGGGAATCTGGTGGTACTTCCAAAGATATCACATTACCCTTATAAAATGTTGAGACATGGTGTCTTCACGGAGACTACGAAAGCTGAGAGTTGTCTCCAAAAGTCTAATGTCACATTAATGAGTCAGAAATGCTGCAATGTTCGCCTGCATGGCATGTGATGGATGACTAATGACCACAACTCTTTGACAACCAGACATAAAAAAAGTTGTGACAGCTTGAGGTGCGCCGTCGTGAGTTATGACTAATATCTTTAACGTAAATATGTCAGACGAAGACATTTAACCTAATAACGTATTTGACATCAAAGATGTAAGAATCCGTACATTCATTTTCGTCTCGTCGTCCTGGGCGACGGCCGATTCTTGTCCGCTGCCGCCAATTTAACGCGTGGATTAGAAAATGGACAATAAATTAATTGTGAGGCTTCCGAGAAAGCTCACAAAGAGTCCGCCACCCAATTAACGAATAACGTTGATCTCAATGAAGAAACAAAGAATTAAGAGGATTCTCAAATGTTTGAATACAGTCGCCACGGTGTTTTATGATACTATTTTTACTGACAAATATTTCTGTGAAAATATAATATATTTTGTATTGTTATTCTTCTTCATGAGCAACGGATTCTCCTGAAATATCTGTAACCTGGTGCACAATACGTTTCCATCCTTCCCGGTCTTGAGCCATCTTGAAAGAACAAATTAAAGAGCACCCTTTCTCTAGTCTATCCATGTTGTAGGAGACCATCTGTTTAGGACTTTTAATGATGACAGCTGGAAGGGGATTGCGTTTTTTTTTTATTTGGTTCACGAGATAATGACAGGAATTGAAGTGGAAAATTTAACGAACCGGTACGATCCGTTAATTATCCGGAATTTTACATTTATTTTTGATCAAAATGTGCGTACACATGTGATTGACCAGCAGAATAATTGATTTATAACTAGAATCGCAACCAAAATTACCTATCAAGCTTGCATGAGAAGGTGTATGGATGTGGATGAGAGTGGCACTCTATCATTTCTGCATACCCCGCCAAGAAACGCCGCGATAGTAAATTAGTTAAATAATCGGCAATAAATAAGTGTTGACAAGCATTAATTTATTCAATTGATTAAGAGATTTTAACAGTATAAAGATTCATAATACATTTAACCCTTCCCAAACCATGCAGTAACACAAGTCTACCATCATATTTAAACCCGTAATATTTCTGTAAATACATGCAACATAAAATTCATATTTTAGATAATCATAAAGAAAATATTAGCGCTATGGAATGACTAGTGAAAAACCAATTGTGAAAAGGGAATCGTACAAAAACAATTATTTTTTCCATTCAATCCGTTGTAAAATTAATACGTTGGTAAAAATACAATTTGTGAAAGACAGAGATCACGCACTATTTTCACAATGAAAAGAACAACAAACATACAAATATAATTGTCCTTTTCTTACTAATTAAATGAAGAGAGATAAGAAGGAAGAACATATTGTATAGGAGTTAATGATTGCTCTAAATTATGTTATTAAACTTTTTTTCAAAATTATATACTCAATATTTAGAGTAAATTCGTGCCATTAAAGCCATTTAAGCTAATAAAAACATTTTTTTTAACTGTTATTTACGGTAACACAAGTTGACAGCATGACTGCGTCCGAGTATTTTATATCATGGTATGGTAAAGGTTAACATAACATATATGATATTAATTATAAAAATCCACAAAAAATTTGATCACTGGTAGGTGAGAGCATTATCAGTCATAAAAAACATTAAAACTGGGGGGATAAAGAATGGGGAGGTTGAAATTATGGTTGAGATAGAGCGAGAGCAAAGAGATGTCCATATATTTAGTTATTTACTTAGAAATACATATAACATTTGTATAGCTGTAAAAAAAAAAGACAGTTTGTTACGTATATTTCACACACATCTTAAAATGCATTGCCCAAATAGGCAAGCCAGTTTCAGGGCAAATTTGGAAACAAATACATTTTATTAGAAAAACATATTCTTATTGTGAAGTAGTAATTATTCAGAACATAGGTCTGTGATATTTTAAATATGAATTAAATATATTAATTAGAAAGATATACATATAAAATCAATTTTATCGGAAAATATCGTTGTTGCGCCACCGGGATTCGAACATGGACCTATTTCCAAACCGGGGAAGGTGCATTATCCAACTATGATAGATATAAGGTAGATGGCTCTTTCAAATAATGTATTAATATCAATAAGATAACATATAGGTTCGAAAATTTGTCGCTAAAAATATCGTCGCTGTAGGATTGTTGGATAATGCATCTTCCTCGATTTAGAAAGAGATCCAGGTTTGAATCCCGGTGGCGCAAAAACAATATTTTTCTATAAAATTGATTTTATATGTATATCATTCAAATTAATATATTTATTTCATATTTAAATACATTTTACTAAACCAAAACTCATTGAAGGCAAAACACAATTAAATCGAATACGTAACATATAAAGCAGTAAAATGATTGGCCAAAATCGATAATCACGAAATTTATTTTTATTTTTCTGTTCAATTATTATCATTACGATATTTACACGAACGGTAATGTAATACTCAATGTCAATCAATGTTATATTTTTTTATCGTGAAATTATACATAAATTCCCTCCAACCCCTTCTCTTTTCTAAACACATAAACAAAAGACATTGCAGCCTTCCCAGAATATATTCCGTGCTGCCACCAACGCCACCGAGTAGGACGTAAAAAATCGGGGGTGGCTTTCGCCGCGGACACTTCGCGAACGGTCGCAATCCGAGAAATGTGAATTGGAGATCTCTCGCGCCGGTTCACGACTCGGCTTATAAGGGTTGGGCCAGTAGATATACAATATATGTACACTATTTATTATGTTCAATATGTAAATAAAAATAACACTTTTATTGTGTAAGCTACGTGTGAAATATTGGTATGTGACGAGTGTTTGAAACAGGAACAATTTTTTGTTAAATACACAAAATTAAATTAAATAGAATTACTGGATTTTCACCTACAAAGGCACTGTTATTAAAAATCCAGTAATTGTGTATTCTTGGACATATTCAAATATTTCTAATTAGTAATTCTTTGCTGTTTATATGTGACCGTCCGCGATATCATAAATTAAGTTAGTAAGTTACGTTTTAATTTACCTTGCCGTGCTTGCATATGTTTTTTACTCTGGGCGCCTTAAAGTAAAGACGATAAAAAAATACCCTCGGTATATCCGAATGCACGTTATAAAAGACGCGTTATAACCGGTTTCCACTGTACTTAAATTAACTTAAAAATAAAAACAATTATTAAAACTTGTTTTTCAGCTTGTTACCGTTTCATTTAAAGGTGTGATGAATGCCGTCCTGTAATGGGATAAATATTGCGGTGTCCAAGCGAAGCTCAGTGCGATGGTTCCCAGGAGACAGGCAGACGGCTGCCCCACTAGTGACTACTAGGATTGTGACTTATCTTGCGTAACGCAAATGGGTTATAGCCTCTGTGGTCGTAATTAGCCAACGGTGAGATTACAAGACAGCTTTGGGATGTGATCCATATGGGACGAAACCGTGCGCCATTGCAGGTCAATAAGAGTGGCTGTAACTTGCACTAATTTCAAAAGGTACTTTTTAACTATACATAAAACGTAATATTAAACTAATAATCGATAATGTAAGCATCATGCTAATAAACATGTCAAAAAAATGTGTGTCTGTCATGTGACGCTATACCTGGGCTCTATAATAGAGGTGTCGGATAGCGCAGTATTTTTTACTTGTGAATTGTTCAATTCGACATTATTTTTTAATTTTTTTTAATGTTCGTAAGCGTGGTGTAATATTATAGCATGATATTTTATTACACATTTTCATGTCGTGGTATTTTGGATGTAAATATTTATATTTGTTTTAAAATACACAGCACCATCATTAAATGGCTCATAGTATTCCCAAAATAGAAAAACATATGTATTTGAAATAAATATTTTTTTAATTAAATGTATTATCGAAAAATATTCTTGTCGCTACCGGGATTCAAACCAGGATTCGAACCTGGATCTTTTTTCAATCCGGGGAAGGTGCATTAACCAACTTTGTTACAGCAGACAGTACTGTTGACGACAAATTTTCGAACCCATATGTTACACTTTTCAAATTAATATATCTATCGTTCTATTATTTGAAAGCCATCTACATTGTTTTTACAGAATCTCAAATACCTTTCATTTTTTATTAAATTTTGGACACATTGATATAACTTATATATTATTAAGGACAACACATTCTTGTTGTGAAGTTGTAATTATTCAGAGCATGTATAAATATTGTATATCTTTCTAATTATTACATTTGATTAGTATTAAAAATATCACAAACCTGTGTTCTGAATAATTACAACTGCACAATAAGAATGTGTTCTCTTTAATAAGAAAATATGTTTCTTATATTTGGTAATTCGTTAAATAATACATTAAATAAATTTGAATATTCTCATATTTTTCTGGGCTATTCTGTCGTGTATATCTGAACTCTCTGTCTTACGTTTCAGATCCCATTGCAAGATCTAAAATTTATACAATGTTGTATGAATGTGCCGACTGTAATCACTTTGACTCCGTAGAGAGATATGATCTTGTAATTCTAGCCAAAATGATGCTTCCTTGATTGTAAATTGCACAACCGTTGAATTTGATTGGGATTAGTGCATGATCTGATCTCAGGCGTTCCACGAACACGAAGCACGTAAATCTGTTAAGCGCGGTATCCGCCATCATGCGATTAGCAGCATTCTGCTATTCGGACATAGCATGCATAATACTACATCAAGATACACGCAGGAAAAAAATGGTAGTAACTAAGAAACGATTTAGCCTTTAAATCTATCGCCCAACAATCCATTTGATATATTTTAAAATAAATTACACATGCGACAAATTTCATACTGCTGTAATTTTGCATTCTCTAAAATGAACCAGAAATTTGTATTACCAATTAAATTTAACGGGTTTCGTTGGCCCATTAAATGCAGCAATGCTTTGTATGTTATATGAATAATTCTTTAACGATATTGTTCAGAAATAAAACAGACAATAAAGTAAAATAATTTTTTGGAAGTCTGAGGGCTTATATAAATTTTTATTATTAATATATTATATTATTATAACAATTCGGTTACATAGAATAATTATATTTGTTTTGAAATGTAGAAAATAACAGATATATAATTTTATGACATAAGGAGAAGCGGAAAAGATAATAAGAGAAGAAAAACATTTTTGGAATTCTGGAGTCTCCTGGAATGAGGCCCAAACCCCCCAACCGGTGAATCACTAGGCGAGTGTTTTAATCATAGGTCTAACAAGCACGTTTTTAAATTTCAAGTGCATATAAATGCCTTGCATAGTGTGAGACAAGAGACTAATTTTGTACTCACTACTTAATAGTGACCGTGACTGATGTAGTTATATATGTAATATTTATATTTTGTGTGTATATATGTGTGAACTTTTTATTTATTTATTAATATTATCCTTGGTTTTCTTTTTCATAACATTATATTTATTTCATAACTTTAATAAATTGCATAACATATATATCTCTATGGTGAATCGGGTTAAAAAAAAAACTGATAATAAATACATAATAATTATTATTATTAATAGATAAACCAGGCAATTCGTATATCTTAATTACAATGTTTTTTTAAGGAGCCCTTCTTTTTCTATTCTGTAATTTTTGTAGTAACTCCACTGGGTATAGTTGAGCCAGAACACATCGGGTAAATGTATAATCAAAAATCATTCAGCCACAATTTCGATGATTTGAACGCGTAGTCAGAACGCCTGAAGCCAGACTAACAAATGAGAAAACGTACTCCATTCAATTATAGCTCACATGGAAGCCAAAAATAATGCTTGAAAGACTTCCCAAAAGCGAACCTTCAAAAGGCTAACATTAAGACCTAGAAACATGTTACAGGATAATGGTATACAGTGACATCTAACACTTCACATATGACCAAACCACCTAAGTGATCCTTTTTTAACGTTACTTACTATACTAACATTAGCTTTACATTATTTCCTTCTTTTTTTATTCTTTACTCTGTCATAAATAGATTTTTCACATATACGCCTAAGTGATCTCATTTCCATACATCAGTGTCGGTACCAGGACTCCATTCTATACCGCCAGTCTTGCCTCGGTTGACAAATTCTTGTTATATATAATTTCATTCAATGCGCCGTTCACTTTATTCCCTGCAGTCACCCTCCTTACAACATCATTCTCAGGCTTTCCGTTTCTACCAAATATACTTCACAAATACACAAACTCATCTACTTGTTCCAAAAATTTATTATCTACAAGTATTTTGCACAGTGTCTAGCTTTCTTTCTTCTCGAATACCATCACTTTCGACTTGTTCGCTTTCCTTTCATACATCGTACATTCTACTCACCAGGTTCTGTAGTTCTTGTTCATTATTCACCATTAGTACTGCATCATCGGCGTACAACAAACAGCATACAATCAAATCGTCTATTTTTGCTCCTACATTCATACATTCCAGTCCTTTTACACAATTATCCATATACAAGTTGAAAAGCCATGGAGTGCTCCGCTGTAGCACTATCCGGCCAATAATTATATTTTATTTTTATGGGTGATGTAGCCAGGTTTTACGAGAAAATTAATACGCCACTGAAAAAAGTGAACGTGAATTATTTAAAAAAAAAAACTATTATCAGGACTTGAGCCTGCCACCTGTAATCGGTACACCAAGGTAATCGTCTCCATACTTGTGCTTTGAATCATAGTACAGTGACACAACTACTTTCTCCACCAACTATTTTGCAATGTTTCTAACAATAGCGGCAAGAACACACAATTACTGGATTTTTACCTACAAAGGTACTGTTATTTAATAAATGTCAGATATCTCATTAAAATATAATAAAACAATAGCCTTGTCTCTATGTGTGATGTCCTTGAGATTGTATGGTTGTGTGTGTGTGTGTGTGTGTGCCCCACCGCCGGCGCGTGTATGTGAGGCTATGTATTCATCGGCTTACTCGTTTGACCTAGACTAGTGATATACCTTGTACTAATTGTATCATATTGTAATAAACGTATAATTGTTACAAAGTCTATTTCTAGGACCTTCACGAGACGAGGTATACACTAAAAACGTACTAAGTATGTTACACTATGAGATACATTATATTTGTTTAAAGAATTTTTATACGACGAAAGAATTAATATTCACAAATTAGTAATTTATTTAATATGTTAACATGTGGGTAGAGATGACCTTATGACATCACAAAATGAATCCATTTACTCTAAACTATTACATGGATTGATCGACCGAAACAGGCCATTGTTTTGAATATAGAACAGGAACTGAAACTACCTTGAAATTGATTCATCCGATTGTTTGCCTCGATTCAATTTCCTTGACTGTTTCGATTTTGATTCGATAGCTCGTAATTATGCACAGGATAATTTCCAATATATAGCGGTTTCAAACAGGGTTGTCAAATTTATTATTCGCGTAATATTTTTGTCAGGAAGCGGTAAATAATGCTTATTCATGAATTTATTTCAAATCAGTTTTTGGTGACCTTTGCCTAAGAGAGTCTTCAAAATCTTCAGTGTAAATTAGAGAACATACTATTTAACGTGGCATATATATACAGTGGTTTAGTGCTAAAAAAAGTACCAGGGTGGTATTTCAACCTCCCCCTCTTTTTTTTATTGTATGTACTCATATTCCCATAGAAGTTTGAAATTAAATATATGAGGTTAAAAGAAAAGATTTTTGTCGCTAATAAACCATGTGATAACTGTATTATTTAAGTTGAGTTAACATATTTCATCTGTCTTCAAGTGTATGTAGTCAATGGTTGAAATAATGGGATACCACCGCGCGCCTAGATGATACAATTCTTAACAAGAAAAACTTATAAATTTCTTCGTAATGACTTTTACGTTTTGAAAATACTCCGGTTCTATATATTTTTTGCATTGCATTTAAAAAATTCTATGCGGATTATTTTGTATATAAATATTTTTTAGGTATACTTGAAAATGTAGCTTGTTGGTCTAATGGTTAAGACGCTGGCCTAATGATAAAGTAGTCGGGGGGTTCGCGTCCCATTTCAGGAGACAGGAAAGTTAAATCTATTTTCATAGCATAAGCATTTAGCTTAGTTTGAAAATAGTAAGAATATTGATGTAAAATATATTCCGTGTACACATCTCTATTTTTATAAAAATAAAAATAAAGTAAGTTCCGTGTCACAGAAAGTGGCAAGGCGGCACCTTGACTCGAAAATAAGTTCCTGGCACCGCTACATTACTACATACATACATATATGTACGTTTAACCTCCATTGGATGATGATGGAGATGCATCACGTCAAGGCAGACCTGCAAGAGGTAGGCGAATTCCCAGCAGACTGGACCACGAAGACGATGAAAAGGGAAACAAGGCATAAGACCGCTGAAATAGAAAAAGAAGACGAGATCCGCACAGCAGACTCTACTTTCCGTAGTACCTTAATGAGCTGAAAGTTCTTGAAAGCTACTGTTTCACTCGTTGTCGACGTCTTTCTTAATGGATGCTCGCATTGCCTGGGCATGGTTGTTTGTAAATACTTAAACTGGACCAGCATTAAAGCCATCCTCGAGAGGAGATTGGCACCGCTCTCTTTAATGAAACCAATTTTCCGTTAACCGCGATGCACTTTATCAATCTGACAAAATGTTACATTTTTAGTGAATAAATGTCACTAGGTTTGATTTTTGTGTTATCCATACCATTCTGTGTTGAACTGGGATTCCTGAATGCTTCGCTCACGAAGAAAAGAGCGAGCAGAGTCACCTTTCAGAATAATATGATAGGTATGATTCAGATATCTATACCTTGAACTCGAGTGTGGGATAAAAAATAATGTCGGGAACGATATTCAAAAGATAATGAAATCCAAGTGTGCATCCTTCTTTGAACATCTATAGATCTCCAGTCCAGCCTCAAGAACTTTAATCGTGAATATCTCTGGGGGTAGTTTGGCAGAACCCTGTATTGGAAGCAAATGCGTTCCCTCCGCATCCGAAGCCCGTTTCGGAGGACGCTTCCTCTCGCTGCGGATGACATTTTCCGGTCACGGGTCAGCCTACTCCCCCTACACCGTGAATTAGATCAGCTAGGGTTGAACTGACCTGGCGATCCCAGAATGGCTTCCGATTCGACGTTACTGAAATGTATCAGCTAATTCGGATAGTTACTTCTGAGAAAATGCACTACAAGAATGTAGAATTATTTCACGAAAGTACTTTATTCATATAACAATGTTATTATGTTTTTTTAGTGAAATTTGTCGGAAAATTATTTAACATTTTACATACTCTCGCCGGACACCTCTAAAGTCTTTTGAAATCAAAAATACTTTAGAGGTGCGGAGTATCGATCCCAGTACATCTGCTCTGCCATCTTAACTACTCTTCTAGTAATTCATATCTTGCTTGATTGTATAAACTTTTTTTAGCACAATTATAAACTTAACATGTAAATGTCCAATATTGCTAGTAAATTTGCTCATTTTCTAGACAATGCATATATTTGCTGTAATACGTGAAACGAATGTTTTGATGAATTTTTTTATTGAAATCTTAATTACACATTATTTAACATAAACCTAATCTTTAAGTAATAAGACAAAACACTTGTTGTTTAAACCACTATTTATTGATAAATCAACATGTTTCGATACCTGTGGTATCGATGCTTAAATAGCAACAACTATTCTGAATTGTCCAATCACCTTTTGGAAACAAACCATTCATTTGAAATTAACAACGGTTTAAAAATTATACATACATATACTAGGGGTTGACAAATTTATGCATTTTTGTTTGCGCGTATTCTTATAAAATCAGCATACAGATGGAAAGCATCTATCCGGTCCAAAGTGACATTGACACAATATAACGTGGCCAAAAAATTAGAAGAATCTTTTGTTCAATGCTGTAGATAGGCTATCGTGTAATGTGTCATACTGTCCATGGGATACGTAACATATTTATTCAGTAAATATAATTTTACGTTTGTCGCTATTGAGGATATTTATCCAAATGTCCGCTGCGGAGACAAATATTAGAAAGACAAGTGTGTGAACCCATATAATTTTAGTTATTTTCTTTATATCATTGTTTTTCCATATTCTCGTATGTTCGTTCATAGCAATTGTAGCTAATCATGTGCGTCTTCAAATTTTCTGCCCACTGTCACCAGCGTTCAAATTAGCTCACATGCTGTCATTCAGCAAGTTTTTTGTTGTTCGATCTTTCCACTAAATCCTCCATTTAGTGTTCTCTATGATCTTGGACCAGTTGAACGTTATAGTTTAAGCCTTCAGTTATCGTTTATCAGTAGTACGGTAGGCTATGTAAATTCCGTAAATTATCTTCCTGCCGTGTGGGAATGATTAATTGACGGAGAGTATACTGTAAGTGTTCGGTTTTTCAATATGAGTGCCGAAACCAATACATTTCACTATTGTGCTTGTAATGTCACACTTCGTAGTATATGAACAAGAGTACATTGTGCGGAACAACAGAGTACTCTAGTGAAGAAAAACCAGATACCTAAAAGAGCATATTTCTCAGGTGGATCGTGTTTCTTCCTGGTTTTGGTTGGTCCGTCAGCCCCCCCGTTCCCTATTCGTGTATTTCTGTACCTCTCTTAAATTCTCTCCACCCTTCCTACATCTCGTATTTCTTCTCATAGCATGATCCATAATCAATTTTTTCGTTTTTGTCCGATTTACTTACATGATAATTATTATTCAGCATGTATATTATATTAGGACTTGATCCGTTATTAGCTCAAACACCTCACGTCCAACGCGGGAAGGGTTGCCGGGAGGGGTGCAATCAAAGTCCGCTACCTAGGGGTGACTTTCACCGCGCGGGAGACAATGTCCGCTCTATTTGTCGCCAGCGGGGACGGGATAAAACATTTATCTGGCCGTTTGAGATCCGGCGGGCTCTTTCCTGCGGATAATTTGCCCGTCCGCCATTTTGTCAACTGCTGTCGTTTCTTCGTTCGGTGGCAATTTCGTGCTATCCACTATCACATCCAGACGTCTCGGTCGCAGTGGTGGTGGTGTCGCAGGTGTACATATACTGTGCGACACCAACACACGCATCCCCATACCAGAAAGTCTATTTGTATGTTGTTGTTATTGAAACAAGATTGCCTGTCGCAACATATTGCAGCCCGGCTCAGGATCGCGGCGGCCGTTCACGCTAAGACTGAGCCATGATTATGTACGGGCGGATTGGCAACCTAACACCTGCTCGGAAAAGTCTGTCTTATTTTTAAAGTAAATTGGTCACAATATTTAAAATCGTTACAAATAAAATAATTTAAAAGTGAATTATGTTAAAAAAAAAGCGCTGCTGGATGAAGGCCTCCCCGAGTGTTTTTAATGCCTAATAATAATAATAATATTAGATAAATTTTATGGCGCTATTTTTGCAAAAAATTTCACCTCAACGGCGCTCTACCCATAAACCGTTTTCAATTCTACACTACAGCATTTCCTGCGGCTGATGTAGAGAGTTTGACGTCTACTATTCAATTCTTCTGGGATGTTATGTGTCGCCTTGTATTTACACCAGCACAATT
Organism: Eubasilissa splendida; assembly: GCA_031772225.1. Classification (NCBI taxonomy): domain Eukaryota; kingdom Metazoa; phylum Arthropoda; class Insecta; order Trichoptera; family Phryganeidae; genus Eubasilissa; species Eubasilissa splendida. The sequence continues at coordinate 33,427,493 of CM062849.1, forward strand.
TATTTTCAACTCTTTCAGAGAAATGAAGCCAATGTAGCTCGTGTAAAAGGAATGTTATATGCGCGTACTTCCGCAGAATTGAATGATTTTGTCAGTCCAGCGAGTTTTAAGATGCTCTATAGGTCTCTTGATTCCTCTCGGGTACTATCGGAAGACTGAGTGAATATATTGAGATATACAGGATGGCGCAAAAAAAGTGAGAACATTTCGTTTGCCATCTTTGATTATTAATTTTCCCATTGTTTACATTTGGTTTTTTCAAATTGTTGCCCAGAATGACTAAAATCACTGCAAAAGACCGTATTCTATCAACAATTTTTGTATTGAAAAACGTTGGGGTACTAGGAAAATGATCACACATTACAACATAACTGGACATTACAGCAGGACGGAGCTCCATCTCACACAGCCAGAAATACAATCAACTTTCTTCGTTGTGAGAATGTTAATTTCATCGAGCCAGGCATAGCCCAGATTTAACGCAGATTACGCAATATGAGGTATTTCGATGATTTCTAATTAGCTAAATATTGAGCAAAAAAATTACATTAAAAATTATAATTAATTACATTATGTTTTGACATGACTCATGTGTTACGAGATGTTATAACTTTTTTTGGGCCACCCTGTATATAATGTCATTCAAAATGTATATCTCTGTTAACAATAACTTAAAAGTTTCTAATATTAATACATATTTTTACCCGGCCTTTCTTCTTCTTCTTCATCGTATACTGAATGCTGAGCGTCGTGATTCCCATAAACGTCTGGATCTTGGTGCATAATACCCAGTAGTGTAGTGGGGCCAGGGCGGGCTATGGCGGCGACCTGATACTTTTTTTAAAGCTAGAGCGCTGCCCTGCCCCTTTTTGGATACGGAACTTATTTTACAAGTGCATTAAAAAAATATTTCGCATATAATTTTGTATCGTGCAATGGACGGACGTGCAACAGAATTGTATCATCTAGGTACATGGTTGTATCCCATTCTTTCAACCATTGGCCACGTGTACTTGGAGACAGATTAAATATGTGAACTAAACTTAAATAAACTGTCATACCGAAAATTACATGTCCCCGTTATAAAACCCCGTTAACTCTTTATTTGATCTATCCATCTTTCGCTCGCCTCGCTTTCCCTCAACTGTCCCTGTGATCAATTGTTCCTTTCCCTTAACTGTCCCTGTGATCAACTGTTCCTTTCCCTCAACTGTCTCTGTGATCAACTGTTCCTTTCCCTCGACTATCCTTGTGATCACGAGCTTCTCAAAACCTTTATCGTTTCTTCTGGCAACATGTCTAAAATATGTTAGAATCCTTCTCTTTCATGTTGTCGAAAGCCTTTCTGTGATCCTTAAATAATAACACACTAATATGGATTTAACATTTAAATGTTATATTATCAATAACTTTAAATATAATAATAACATTTAAAAAATGCTAAATTATGCATATAACTTCAATGTTAATTGTAAATTGATGTTTATATCATGAAAATTTCGACACTAGCTGCTAGAACTCATCTACAATAATTACATGCAGCATATAATATATAAGAAAGATGAATTATTTCTAGGTTTAAGTAAAAAGTCACTTTACTGATGCAAACGTCATCTGTCCTTAATTTCTGTTTCGCAGGACTTCAGCATAAGATAATTTTACTTTCCTGGGGTTTACGAAGATCCTGAGATGCCATACTTCGTTTTACGTTCCACGAGTCAATTTCGATATCACATTACTGATAAGCCATTGCTTCCATTGTGATCTGGTGCGGGCGAGTCGAGGGATATCCAAATTTCGCCAAGTAATAATATACTATCCATAAAAGAATGCCATTTAATAATATACCATTACAGAGGATGCCACGTGCAAAAAGGAAATTTCATGTTTCTAAAATATAAGAATATCACAATGCAAATTAGGAACATGCACATCATATACAGGTGCACGAGAATTTATATTTCCTCCTACTGGAGGATATAGTAATTTGTACTCCTCGTTGTACACGGGATACGCACCTCCAGCGCTATATCTCGAAGACATCCAACATATTCATTTCCTTATTTTTAACATCCATTCTATTCCATTTTCTATTCCACACATAGAACATAGTTTTACGTACAAATTAAGGTGCAGCAATTCAAAGCAGACACTCAGGGATCCATTCATCAAAAACACTTCCAAAAGCGGAACAGTGGTCGAGACACAAAATGGATTGAGTCACACTTACACGGACAGACTAACGGAGTTGCAAAACACAAGGCATCAAGATCGAGAGGTAGGTGCGTAGGTGGAGTCCCACCCACGCAGGCCGACCTGCTCCATGCAGTGCTATCGAGAATATTACAGATATTATCAGAGAGATTTTGATTATTTTTAGAATGGACCGGTTTCTCCGTATCTTCGTCAGACTGTTGAATTTATTTACGTTATTTTCTACATGTACAATATATTATAAAAATAAATTATTTTTTAAACGATGCAATAAAGGTTAGAGCTCATTCGGAATATATTTTTATTTGTCGACTACCTGGCATAGAATCAACTTTAATATTATGTTTTATGATCTCTCCCGGTGTCCCGCCGTGCCTATCCGCCCCTGAATATAATAGTTTGAATCGCCCGCGTCGTCGAATTAATATGACGTACTTACATCGATACAGAGACATTATATAATACATGGAATTACTCTGTACCAACGTGACAGTTGTTTAAAGTTTTCTTCAATGCCACTTTTAGAGTGGTTTTTTTTAAACCTAAATATTATTTAAATCTGTTATGATCCGTTTCGAATATAAAGGTATCCAGAAAAACGAACAGCTCAACGATACACGTAGGCCAAAACCCACACCATTCTGTAACTCAACGCGGATGTAAGGGTTGTTTTTCATACACATCGAGGGTTTTCACTTTACCAAACGCGACAATTTTGCTTTAGCAGTATTAACATGTCTGCTGAGGTGAAAATGATTTTGTTGTTGTTGATACGTTTGCTTTGGAATGCCGAAATATTACGTGTCACGTGATAAGAATTCATTGATCTTCAAACCACGAACTCTATACTTATGCTCTTAATTTTTTTTCACTTTTTTTCTTAATGTTATTCTAAGATTATCTATCAGGAACATTTAACGATCTCTTGATAAAGTTCGTCGTCCACTCCATTTTAAATAGTTAATATTGTAATATTTGAATTTGCATGCCGAGGTATGAATAGCCTATATTACCGAATTATGATGATTGTCTGTCTAAGTGGACGAATCAGAAACGAGAATCCAACTCTGGCGGGCAGCGCGTCGGTGGAGCCATGTTCCGGAGGAATATAGCGGCGGGAGACGGCGTAGATTAAAAGTGGGATCACACTGCGGTGGACCTTGAGATGTATGTGCCTGGTCCACCCGCGGCTTGAGGAGAGACCCCGCTGCACCGAGCAAAGAGGTGGCATGCAAACGATGGCCGAATGATAGGCATATTGGACATCACGGAGACGTGATGGTGTCCGGCTATCTCCATCTCTATAGGAAGGCGCGTTACATGTTTCGTTACGCTCACCCAATTTCGGCTGAGTCTATAAAGAAAGGTTGATGGACCAATCATATTAAGCGCCGATTTCAATGTCAATTTCGCCTCTTCCGAAGCACAGGCACTAGTTGAACGTTTGAATGAAAATTTGATTAAAAATTAACAATAATCCAGTAGTATCAACCGCAAAATTTAGGACAGTATTTTGTGGACATTGAGAAAGTTACAATCAATAATTTATGTACCATATTTCAGTTATCAAAAAGCAAGTTTGTTTTTTGAAATGGGATCAAATGATTTTCTGATAATAGAATCAACATTCTATGTTAAATTATTAGTACCTAATATGTTTTCACTTCAAGTATATTTCATGTAAATTTGCATATCTAGACTTCCTAGTTACAGATACAAACAAAACTGACGAAGAGGTAAAAATGACTTGTATGATGAATCAAAATTCATAAAATGGCTTTGCCTTATAAAACGTATAAATGATGTGCAACCCCAAAATGAGGTAACAAGACAATATAAGTAAAGATCTGAGAAGGTCTATCGCCTCCACAATCAGCAACACCGCTAACAGTTCCTGAATGCTCATTCTTGGGTGCGAACTTCAATCACTAAACGGCCATATAATTTCACCTGGTACCGTCCCGCAAACCGACAACAATAATATACCACTCCTCTCTTGGCCGGCTTCGCCTCACATGCCTACTGCTTGACTCACACGCCTCACATGCCTACTGCTACTATTTGACTTGTATTGTGCATTATACCTCAATAAACGTTTTTTAACCGTAAATCATGTTTTAATTGTTTCACCTACTCTAGCCACAGCCACATTCACACACACACACACACAAACACTAACACATAGTAAACAGCTGGGAGATTATAGGGCCCTGGCATCTACTCATCGGTCCATCTCATAATCACATTCACCGCCACATTTTAACAAATACCGCCCTTGTAGTACTTTAGCATTACACTACGTGGAAGCCTATTTTTGTAGATATCTAGGACTCTGATATACCTTTTAAAGTAAGTATAGTTACCGGATATTGCACATGCGCAATGGTATCCTTAATCTGTTGACTCACCACATGCAACATTAGATATGTTCACATAGTGCGGCTATCTTGTAGTGAGTGGTTGAAATGTTCAAGAAAATAGATAAGCCCGCCGACTGTAAGATACGGTTCGTGATCCGTTTCTTGAATGCACGAAATATGAAACCAGTTGATATTCATCGCCAAGTGGGTCCTATTTTGTCTTAATTTGGCCCCAACTGATTTCCATCTTTCCTTCATCTGAAAAGATGGAGTGTAGACATAGTTTTCATCCCAGGCGGCGTCGTTCTTTCACGAAGTAAGGTACATAAAAATTGGTGCCCCGCTATGAGTTTAAGGTATGCAGCGTTCGAAGAAAGTAAAGTGTTGTAAAAATGATGTTGTTTCTTTAAAAAAAAAAATCGGCACTTAAAAAACGTGCCTTGTATTTCAACGAATTAAATATAAAATGATATAGAATTCCAGTATTTCATTACATTTATTTCACTCTCATTGCCAATTCTTTTCGCCTTCATTGCACAAGTGTCAGGTGATTTTTTTTGTTATTTAATACTGACAGTCTTTCGACTGGTGTAAGTATCGACTCCCGGTGGAATGCGAGAGCGAAGAGGTGATGTGAAATAAATAAAGAATTTATCACAATTTAATAGCAGCCCTTTTGACTGGCTGAGTAAAATCAATACAGCATGAATTTATAATATTAAGAGTTCCCATTGTCAACAAATATAGAATTGATCGAGCCCTTGATTACGTGATACATATCTTCAGTTGAATAACCTATGTAACCTCAACCTTCACCGAAATAACAAAAACTGATGAAATATTATTTTATAAATGTTGACACGAAATAAATATACTATCATTAAATTTTCATTTATTTTGTTCAATAATAATGTGAATATTTCATATTTTACGCCATACTTCCATGAAGGGTTGGCGTTCGTACTAAGAAAATTATTACAACATTGATATTGCAACTAGACAATCCAATCTCTTCTTCAATATTTGCAAAATTACTTTGCTGCCTCATTTTATATAAATAATTTCACAAAATACTTTGTTTAATTACAAATACAATAATAAATAATTAATACATAAAAATACTAGGGATTTACAGTTAGATAAATTATAAATTTAAGAAATAAGAAAAAGTGTTAATAGCAAGCTAAATAAGAAAAAATAATTTAAATTTTAAATTTGTTTTCATATTAGTTCTTACTTATTCATCACTTTATAGTTTTGTTTTTATCTATGCACATATTTTTTAGTTTCAATTTACATTGTTACCTGAAGAAGATACCATAGGTATCGAAACATGTAGAATACTCAATAAATAGTGGTTTAAACAAAGCATTTTGTCAAAAAAAAAATTTAATCCAATCTCGGCCGAGTATTTTTGAATCCCGCCAGTATCCCAAAATTTGTGTGTTAATTTCGAGGTGCCAAAATTAGTTCAAGACTAAATTATAAAACACTATACTTTGCTATTGTTTTGGATATATTATTCATATTAATAAAATTGTTTTACATTCAAATTGTTATTTGTCAATCTTGAATTAATATTCACATTATTTATAGTATTCCAAAAGACCACCAAGTTAGTCACATTTTCGTAGCACAAGCGTTTAACATAGTAAGAATATCGATGAAACATGTATTCCGTATACGCATATTCAATTTTTATTATTTAAAAAAAAATATATCTGATCCCGGCATCAGTGAAATGGAACTCTAAAATCTCGGTGTTGTGATTTTGACTCGGGATTAATTTCACTTGTTACAACTAAATTTAAACATTTCCATTAGACAACAACAAAACCAAATAATCACTTCCAATACTGGCTGCTAGAGCCAGGTAAATTTCGTATGTGTGTGAAACGATAAGATATTTATTAGGAGAACACAGCTTATTGTGAAGTTGTAATTATTCAGATCGTAGGTCTGTGATATTTTAAATACTAATTACATGTATTCATTAAAATATATACTATAAAATCAATTTTTAAAAAAAAATTTTTTACGCCACCAGGATTCGAACCTGGATCTCTTTCTTTGGAATTTTTTATCAACAATGTTACAGCGACGTTATTTTTGTCGACAAATTTTACACTTTCTCAAATTAATACATCTATCGTTCCATTATTTGAAAGCCTTTTACTTTGTTTTGAATCCCGGTGGCGCAACAACAATATTTTTCGATAAAATTGATTTTATATGTAAATCTTTCTAATTAATATATTTAATTAGTATTGAAAAGATATTTATCTTTTTAAGAACACATTACTATTGTGAAATTGTAGTTTTTCTGTAATAATGAGTTTTTAAAAATATCTAAGTCGTATTCATGTTTCCAAAATGTAAAGAATTAATTAATCCTGACGTCTCCTACCGAATTTTACTCAAAGGTGTTTGAGATTCCGTACATATAAAGTAGATTACTTTCAAATAATAGAATGACATATGTATCAATTTGAAAGTGTAACGTATAAGTTCGAAAAATTGTCGTTATCTTACTATGGTGCCGTGGTGTAATAGGTCAGAGCACTTCCCCGGATAATTTCTGGTCCATGATCCGGGTGGCAACAATTTTAATTTTCAATAAATCGATTTTATCTGTATATATTTCTAATTGATACATTAAATTTGTATTAGAGATGTCATATCGTTTTATGGTGTCCTGTGGATATTTCTATTGAAATTCTTTATACTCTAGGACCAATCGTTAAGAATTTTTATTATATTTGAACAGCTATCAAATGGAAAATCAGGCCTGCTAACGAACAAAGTCGAGATATCATGTTTACATGGTCAATTTTTTTTTCGACTAAATAAAATATAATCACTTTGTGTGAAAACATAAATTTTATTACTCGCCAGCAAGTTTAGTTTAGCTCAAGCTTCGTCTTATTTAAAACTAACAATAAATATAAATGAAGTGCAATTGTATATACATAAAGAAGGAGATAGAATATAAGCGAAACCGGTTGGCGTGTAATAAAATTCATGGTTTCATACAAAGTGATTGTGTTTTATTTAATCTAATACATCAAACCACAAAGTGATTGCTTTCTACGAAAAAAAATTTTTTTTTTCATTACGAGAATGATCGTTTCCTAAATTTCGTTATAAGTATCAATTAAATATTAATGTAAACTTTTTAATGAAAGCTATTTTTTATTTTGGGGTCCCTAGTCATCATCGACAAAGTGCATTAAAATTTTCGTACAGTGCAGCATGAGACTCACAACATGTTAGTATTTCTAACGAAATCTACCAAAATAGTTCGACAATTATATTTGGGTTGATTACCTAAAGTGTGGTGGCCCTTCTTCAAAGTAAAAGGATACAATACAACCGGAGATGTTAAATCAGTTACAAATGTAGGTACAGTGTGTACAGACGTGTTAGGAACAGCATCCGAGACCTAAACAATTAAGGAAAGGGCTCGAGGTAGAAAAGCAGACAAAAACAAATAAGAAGATTGGTTAGACGTAGTTAAGAAAAATCTGTGTGATGTTGGACTCGGGTGGCTGAGAATTGGAAGACGGAAAAGGTGCTACACTTTAATACCTTTGATACTAGGTAGGGAAGTAAATAAAAATATTTGCACACCGTTAAACTAATATGTTTGTCCAGTATTTACTCTTAAGATTTATTTTTTATTTAGAAGAACACATTCTTATTGTGAAGTTGTAATTATTCAGAACATACGGTCTGTGATATTTTAAATATGAATTAAATATATTAATTATAAAGATATACATATAAAATCAATTTTATCGAAAAATATTGTTGTTGCGCCACCGGGATTCGAACCTGGATCTCTTTATCCAACTAAGCTACAGCGACAATATTTTTAGCGACAATTTTCGACCTTATATGTTACCTTTTTGATATTAATACATTTAATCGTTCCATCATTTGACAGAGCCATCTACCTTATTTTTACAGAATCTCAAATACCTTTGAGTAAACTGATAGCAGACGCTGGATAAAGTTAGTTGGATAAAGCAACTTCCCCGGTTAGGAAAGAGATCCAGGTTCGAATCCCGGTGGCGCAACAACAATATTTTTCGATAAAATTGATTTTATATGTATATCTTTATAATTAATATATTTAATTCATATTTTACTCTTAAGATTGCACAAAATTTGCCACCATCGTGAATAAAAACACATATAAAATGTTAAAACGACTGGTTTATGAATAGGCTGTGTTTTTTTTGGCCGCCATTTGCCGATTCGCATTTTGTAGTGTTAGAGAGTAGTTGATTACAATTTATTATCGATCTTCTAACGCGTCAACAACGTGTTGACGTCATTAAAACGTTGTATCTACATAATAATCGTAATTCTGTAACCGTTAATGATGATCGCTATCGTCACTATCGCCTATTTAAACAGAACGATGCCACGTCACACATAACCCGAGCTACGCTTGAAATTTTTCAAGAAGTTTTACCTGGCCGCATTATGTCAAAAAGTGGTGATATCGACTGGCTCCCGACTATTTTCTGTGTAGGTACTTGAAAGGAAAGGTCTACGCCAATAAAAATTTTCGACTCGTAACTTAGTCAGGTATCCACATATAGAATATTGTGGACTAGATCTATTACACCTTGTATATATAATAGTTTCTGTGTACATGCGTGTTTTTTTGTTGTTTTTCTTCTTCACTTTTTGTTCGATCTAAATCAATTCTGTATAGTAACTCAATAAGCAAACCACCGTCATGTAGCATTGCGTGATGGTGTACATTTTGTGTGTCTAATATTTGGGAGAGGAGGGGAGGATCTAAAAATACTTACACATCGACAATTTTATTTATTTGACATCAAACAATTTTTTTTGTATATATTGCAACGTGAATATTTCTCGTATAATAAACAATGAAATTTCGCAGCAGTTTGCCCCACAATTGCTGTGTATTGACATATTCATTATGTTCTACAATGAAAGTGTAAATCAAATTCAAATCTAATTAATATACAACAATGCTGGCGAAATAACTTTCAATGCTTACAATATTGTTCACAGAATGAACCGTAAATTAAAATTTATTTTATACATAATACAAATTTAATATTCATACATGCACGGTTAAACAAGTCCAGTTTCAGCAAAATATATATATTTATTATTCCTTGAGCTCTTCTAAAACTCTTGGAAGGAACAATTTCTTAAAGGACTACGAAGAGGTTGACGAGTTGGCATACCTAGGTACTGTGAAGGATGCGAAGCAAAAATTTTAATTGAAATAATATGATAGTTTGACGAAATATGGAGAAATAGGTCCATCTTAAAGAGAACCAAAATCCATAATCCCATTATGAATCTTGAATAGAATAGGTATGTTTGCTTTATTTGTATATATATGATATTATTTACAATGTATAATAAGTTAAAATAAATAAATAGCTAAGTAAATCTGGTGAAATGTTTGATATTCTTCGTAGCACTATGTAGGATGGAAATAAGGATATTAAAAAAAAGGCGTATGCTGCGTATTCCTCGAACCGAAAGACTCACGAATACCTCCATCCTCCAGGAGTTAAGGATCATAGAAAGACTTACGATTACATGTAGAAGGATTTTTACATACTTTGGACATGTTTCCAGAAGAAAGCTTGTTATCACCAGAACAGTTGAGGGATTGCGAACAAGAGGACGGTCTCCTGTAAGATGGGTAGACCAAATAAATGAATTAACACGGTCCTCTTTAAACACTACAATCAACAGACTCAATTAGCTCAAGACCGGGAGTATTATGCACAAAGTTACAGATATTTCAGGGAACCACGATACTCAGAACTGAGCGTACAACGAAGAAGAAAAAATTAAGAATCTTCTTATATTATTAATAGAATCGGCGTTACCTTTGTAGAGTTTCATTATAATAGATGTATATAAATGAAACAATGTTATTATTCTACTTGGATTTATTAGCACTACTCGAGTTTCGAGAGAAACAACTACTTATTATGACACAAATACTTTAATACTTCACCTGTCGATGAGAGTTACTGTTCTCTAGAAACTCGAGTAGTGCTAATAAACCCAAGTAGAGTAATAACATTGTTTCATTTATATCCATCCATTAAGAATATTCTTTTTATTTTGTGCCCTATCCATTCGGCCCGGAAAACCTCTACAGTAGACTGGTCAAACCATTACCTCAGGTTCTTCAACCATGATGTTCTTCTTTTTGCAGGGCCCGACTTCCAGTAATTTTTCTTTGCATTATGAGGTAGTTCGAGATATTGAAGTTTCGGATTTTTATTATTTTAACTTCTTTTTTTTCTTTTTTCATCCGAATCATGACATCTCCATTCGTAACTTATAACCAGCTTATTTTAAACATTCTTCTGTAGATCCACATCTCAAATGCTTCAAGTCGCCTTATCATTTCTTCGGTAAGTGTACATCCTTCCGTTCCATAAAATAATAGCATTTGAAAGCATCTAAAAAGAAGATTAATTTCATAATGTTACGTTGCTCTGACATAAGGTGTTATAAAAGTATATATTAATTAATTAATAATGTTACAAGACATGCTACCTTTCTATAGAAGGTTAGTCTCGTGCTCAGAGAGGAAAATCGTTAACAATGTGAACATAATTATTGTAAAAATACAGTTAAATAACCATACATCTATTTTGGGTATAAAATTGTTAAAATTCTTAAAGTACAATTAAGTATTTTATAACTATAAAATAATTTAAAAATGTATAACACACTAAGAAAAAAGTTAATGCAAGAAATAAACATTGAAATTAAAACATTAAATATGTAGTACATTAAAAGGATAATAAATATTATAAAATTACCAAAGTTAACATAAAAATATTTTAAATTATATTTCTTAAATCTAAACTGCGTGTTTATATGATACATTTAGTGTTTCATTTTAAACACTAGATACACCATATAGATTAACCAGAATGAGAGAGAAATAGTGCTAGTAATATAGTGCTAGAGACGGATGGAAAAGTAATCTTAGAATTCTGAGGAAAGAGCACCAAAGAGGACCATAACAAATGTCATTGAATGTGGAAGGGCCTAATAGATTCGACATATTCTTAGACATACCTTATCAGTTTATTTGAAGGAAGAACATAGAAGAGGAACGCCCAGATCAAATAATGAGCAAGACGAACGCAGATACCTACTGACAACTGCTGGATCGAATTGTAAAAAAGTATATATGGCACGAGTATAGGTGGTACTAGATATAGCGGACGTCCGCGGAAGATTCGGCATGACCAGTTTAACCACACACTGAAATATGATTCTGTTAGAAGCTTAGAAATATGAAAGAGGCGATAATTGAATATCATGACAGATGAGTGTGACACTCCATCCTCTCTGTCCACCTTAAGTTAGTTATATGCGTAAATATTGTCACGTTACAAATCATGTCCATGTGGATGGCGCGTTAGAATTTAAATGTGTGCGGTAGCTATGTGGTTGTAACACTGTAAAATCTCCATGCAAATCGGATGCAAGGAGCGGTCCCCTGGCGGCAAATGGGAGAAGCTGGTGGCAGACAGACTTGGAACACGGGACGGCACCAGAAGGTGCACTGCTTGGTGGCGACCTTCTCGACGAGATGACATCTTGACGCGGTGAATCATGAGATTGATAAGGGCCCTGATTGAAAACTGGAAACATCCCCCGGCAAAATAGAGAATATTCCCGGCTGGCAGCAGTCTAGGTCTCCCGATTTAAGGATTCAATGTGGCATTCTCGTCTGCATATTGGAGCTGTAAGGTTAAATTCTTGCTCTGAGGCGACCGTCTGGAGGATAGCCTTCACCACTACCTTTCATGAAGAGAATCGTAAAGTATGAGTGAATTGGATCGTATCAAGTGACTTCAAGTCGTAAACATTTAAGGTGGCAATTTTTTTATGCAATAATTTTAGTCGACAATGGGGACAAAAACTCTTTTCGTTTATTATATCAATTGTATCAATTTTGTGATAAAAAATAAGTTTCCTTAATTATAATTATATTTGTAAAATTAATCGAATTTGCGTTCATTGGTCTATCCCTACCTGTTCGACAAAATATTCAGCACCTTATCCAGACTGAGCTGGTCGGTGGCAATGCTTTCTGGCGTTCGATCTGCCAGAGCTAGAAAGCACTATAACAATATATTTATATATTTATTGTCACGTACAGCTCGAACTGACGGGCATCCTTTCCATGGCTTGGATAGAACGCCAGAATCCCGAGCACTATGTCACCGGCTAGCTTCACTCGGCACTTACAAATTTTGGGCTTTCACCGTATGATATCAATGTTGTAAATCGTATGTTTTCTGTTCATAGTGTGCTTATTGGTTTTGTTTTGGATCAGTGGCTTGAACCTCATGCCATGAGACCAGCAAGTTAGTTCTATTTTCTTGCTGTTTTGAAAATGGAAAGATTTTTTTATTTGACGTGTATACCATGTATAAAAAATACATGATAAACACTTAATTTTGTGAATCAAATTATTTAGTCGGAGGGCTGTTTCGCCTGAAAGGGCAAATAACACAAAAGCATGCGTATTTTTTCTCCCTTAAAGCAAATAACGTTATTATCCCTGCCGCGTTATTCCACAACGTGCTGGAAAATTTGCATGAAATCTAAAGACAAAACCCATTACAATAATCACACTCGTATGTTTATTTTTTTATGTGTGTTTAGTGTTATGACACACTTTCGAGTGGCATTCTGCCTGCGGGTCCAGGATACCTACGGACGTGTATGTGTGTGTATAATAAAAGCCGAGGCAGTGAGGTGACCCTATTTACGTTAAGTGCTCGCGGCTAATGTTCCACATTAGGCCCCCCGGCTGCGGGGGTGGCGCGGCCGCCCCAGAGGTTTGAGAAACGCTGTATAATGCATACAACAACTTACTATGCAAAATTGTTTGCGTTTCGCCGCGACGTTGGGGATGGGGGTGTCTACTTGATTACAAAGCGAATGAGGATTTCAAAAATATTAATTTACTCCTTTAAAAAATATATTTTAATGTTTTACTGAACACATTATAAATAAATATTTAGTCACAAGATATTTTTTAAACTTAACTTTATCACTTAATCGATATAGCCAATCATTTTACCTACATATTATACATGTAAATAAAATGATTGTATATTAAGTATTGAGATGTTCAGTTATTCAAATCTTTAATCCGTTAAGATTCTCAATTATAATTATTATTTATTTATAGATAAATTACCCTACCTTTCATATTGTTAGCCTCACTGGACCATGCTCGTGCTGCGGTAAACGTTTTACATACGGATTGCATACGAAATTACGTAATTTTGAGAATTACAAAAACTTCATATATAAAAATAAAATATTGTTACCATCACAGACTAACGGCTACACAATGAGAAGGTAATCGCAAAATAATACGGGTGTTCAGAAGCGATCGTTCCTAGAAAGCAATGTAGAGAATGATGCACTCGGCCGGCACTTAAACAGACAAAAGACGCCGACCCGATAGACAAAAGACAAAAGGTAACGGCGGCATCAAAGAGATATCTGAAAACTGGCGGATCAGTATTGAGATTTGTTTTATTGAGTACGGTAGTGCGATGTGTAGAGTGTATTTAATTATTCTGTCTTGGTTTTCTGTTAAAATATCGATATTTTTTAACAAGATGAATTGGAGCAGTTTTAATTTATTATCGTTATTTGATATATACAGTAAAACCTTGATTATTCAGAATAATCGAGACCATGGGTTGTCCGCATAATATAACGTATAAATAAGAGACTTCTTAAACTCATATCATTAGCAAATGACCACAATGCATATGAAAATTTTGTATGGTAAATTGGTTATATTGACCGGTCTTCCATTAAAATTAATCCTTATTTATTTTTATTTGAAAATATAATATATTTTTTACATTTATACATTCATTACATAATTTATTTACTTAAATAAGCTTTATTTTTATTATTAGTATTGACTAAAATTATACTAAAATTATATACTAAAAAAATTTTAATTGGACCGAATTTCGAAAAATTTTATATTCGAATTTATTTTGTCAATATTTGCAATCCTTAGTTTTACATATTATTATATGTAAATGCTTTCATAATAATTAGTAATTTGTCATTTCATTTAACAACAATATTATCGTGACCAACATGAGAAATGAAATCACAATATTGACCAACTTGAGAAATGAAATCACAATATTGACCAACTTGAGAAATGAAATCACAAAATTGACCAACATTGAGAAATGAAATCACAATATTGACCAACTTGAGAAATGAAATCACAATATTGACCATCTTGAAAAATTAAATCACAATAATATTGTGACCAGTTTGAGAAATGAAAAATTGACAAAGAATCTATAGCCACACTCATGCTGACCTTATATATACGACTTTTTGGTTTGATGTAAAGGTGTTTGCATTAATAAAACAAAATACACTTTTTGACGTACGATACACTGAAGTATTGATATTGATAAGTATTGATACAGTACGTTGAGATGATATATTCCGTACACGCATCTCTATTTTTTTTAAATAAAATTCAATAAAAAATTAATGGTTAGGGAATGAAGTGCTTCTAGGTACATTACTTTCAGAGTTAAATCGCAGATAATATTAATTGTATTTAAACATTTAAAAAATACTTTTAACAAAATTATTTTTTACATTAAAACGCTCTCGGTTTCAATTAAGTGACAGCGATTGCGCGAAATCCGGCGTCTTCCTCCGCCACAAATAAAATATCGTCAGGACTGAAATACAGCATCCCATTTAAATATGCAAATTAATACCGCGAGATAAGGACGGCGCTCGCTGGACCATTCCATTCATTTTAAACCGAGGATGGTTTGTTTTGTTACACACTTTTTGTTTTTTGTCCTTCTTTATGGCGGGCCTCGACATTCTTCACACAGAAATAGGTGCGCGACTCAATTTCGAGAACTGAAAAAGCGCCCACCAGAATGGACCGATACAAAAACACCGAAAATGACCTCAATTTAGACACCCTTCCGAGAACTCGAATCAGTGGCGTAACTGAGCCGGTGTAGACATGAGGGGATTATATACAGCCGCAATGGTTTTTTTTTTTTTACAAAAATGAACCTTATTTCTGTACGTATTTTATTTAGAAATATATGCAACATATACGGATCTCTACGGATATTTTTTGACTTGACAGTATGATGTGTATTTATTTAATAAACTCTATTAGCGATGTTGACTCAGTATCAGTTAGGGAGATCAATGATCTGGGTAGTCTATTTAACAGTAAATCATCATTTATTCCTCACCTTGATTTGATATCTAAATGTTGGGATTTGTTTTGCCGACTGCAAAAAACTTTTCAGACCTGGACACCTCTAAAGTCCTCTACACTTCTTTGGTCAGACCTCAGGTAGAATATAATTCGGTCATATGGTCGCCTCACTACATTGTTCACTCGACGGCGGCTGAAAGAATCCAGAGAATTTTTTTAAGATTCATTAATTTTAAATTAAATATACGCTCTGAGGATATCAATTATGATTATCTCCTTAGCTATCTGAAATTTTTAAAATTATCAATGAGACGTACGATGTCCGACCTTATATTTCTATACAGGATCATCAATGGTATGATAGACTGCCTCCGGATTGTTGATCTGCTTGACTTTCACGCACCATTGAGGTCATCGAGGTGCAATCCAATGTTCTATTATAGTGGTAATGTCAGAACACATGCATCAACTAACTCCGCAATCTCCAAATTGTATTCTTTGGGGAATGAATATTCGGAGGTAGTCGACATTTTTGCTGTAAATTTAACTGTTTTTTTACATTACTTTTTTTCTACATTATTACTTTTTTTGTATTTCAATTCAATGGTGACAAATAAATTGCTCTACTTCACATTTTTTATTTATAATAATTTAATAATTTTGATTATGAGAAAACATGCTGATGTTATATCATTTTTTTCTTTGTATATAAAAAATATATATATTATTGCCTGAATATGGCGTGTATAATAATAATAATAAATAAATAAATAACTTATCAAAATAAGAGTGAATACGTTATTATATTTGTATGTAATATTACTTTATTGTAATAAAATTCAGATATAGGCATATCTGGTTAATCCATTCAAATAGGCATTTGAATGGATTAACCAGAGTTGTAATACAATTTAAACAAAAAAACGAGATACGCTTTTTTGAAAGATAGAAGACGTATTGTATATATATATATATATGTTTATACATTTGAAGTTGAAATAAAGAGGGGGGAGTGACAGGTGTGTATTCTCTCACCGATGTTGTTCAACGTATATTCAGAAGAAATATTCGATGAAGCGCTTCAAGAAGTTACTCAATGACTTTTTAATAAATGGAAAGATTCTAAACAATTTTCGCTACAAAGATGATATTGTATTTCTAGCGAGTACCATTGAAGATTTATAACATTTGCTGAACCAGCTGATGTTAGTATAGTGAGTAAGATTAAAAACTTAGGTGGTTTGATCATATGGAACGGATGAATAAGTAGAGAATGGAAAGAAAGCTAGTGTTGATGGCACGAGAAGTAGAGAACGTCCGCGGATGACTTGGCACGACCAGGTAAACTAAATACTGGAGGATGATTCTGTCAGTAGCTTCAATAATCGGCGAGCTTGTATGAGAAGATGTATAAATGTAAATGAGGCGAGAACTGTGTGTCAGGACAGAAGAGTGTGGCGCTCTATCCTATCTGCCTACCCTCTCGAAGAAACGGCGTGATGGTAAGTAAGTAAGTAGAGAATACATTTGAGACTTTTGGAGCAGAACATAATATAACTAAAACAAAATATATGCTCATTAGCTAACATAACGCAGATGACAATGAAAGTCTTTAAATTGCTGGAAATAAATTGGAAAAGATACAACGTATTATATACCTAGGTTGCAATATAAATTAAACATGGGATCTTTCTGTTGAAATCAAGATCCTCAATGAACAAATAAACATGCACCTTTCGAAACTATAGTGGTGATGAAATAATCCAAAATTTAGTTGATTGGAAAAAAGACAGAACCGACCGACCGAAATACGCACTCCCGTCGCTCGGATTATTAAGACCTCCTTCCTAGACGAAGTACTGAATGCAATTGCCTTTCCGCTTGTCGTGTTACCGCGCGCCGTAATCTCTGAAAGCGGCAACATTCGCACACACAACATGACAATATCAACAACAAGAAATCCCAGGGGTGCCAATCGAAAGAACAAAGGCGCTTAAACAATCATATTGCACCACAATTAAACCAGGTTAATTAATTTTATTATTTTATAAACGGTTCATAAAAATGATTTGGTGAATTTAGTATTCATAAATATTAATAGTTTGTTGATCAATAAAACTCTTGTAACTACCCTAAGATCAGAATGTTATTTTACGCGCCACTGGCTAAAATTGCAGAAAAACAATTCATTCTTGGCCTTAATCTTTTTTCTCTTTTACTCCTCCTTGACGTATTCTGTCCCTTGTAAACTATTGCGACGGATATTTCTAAAGAATTATTTAATTTTTATTTTATTTAATAGTGTAACATGTTCGATCCTGACTCGAGATGGATACCAATTTTTTTTTCTCATAAATTTTTTGCTAACGGATGAATGCGAAGGTAAAAATGATGCTGTTTTAAACATCTAAATATATTTGAATACTGAAATTTTGTTTTTTATCTTTGAATATAATGTTGTGGATTGTATAATAAAAATTCGAAAAATCTATTTTTGATATGAATTAAAAATAAACCAATTTATTTAAGGAGAACACATTCTTATTGTGAAGTTGTAATTATTCAGAACATAGGTGTGTGATGTTTTAAATACTAATTTAATGTATTAATCACTAATATATACATATAAAATCAATTTTGACGAAAAATATTAGTTTTGCGCTACAATGCGGGGAAGTACACTACCAATTGTGTTATAGCGCCAGTATTTTTCATGACAAATTTTTGAACCTATATGTTACACTTTTTCAAATGAATACATCTGTCGTTCCATTATTTGAAAGTCATCTACATTGTTTTTACGGAATCTCAAATACCTTTGAGTAAACCGACTGCGTACGCCAGAATTATTAATTGATTTTTAATAATATTGTTATATCAATGTGTCCAAAATTTAATAAAAATGAATGTTTATGCTTACTATCAAACATACAAATCTATAAACTAGCCCACGAACAAAATGAAAACTACTGACAAAAATGGTATGCCATAAATAAAAAATACGTGACGTATCTGAGTTTTCATTTACTTAAACTTGAGCTCAATGCGACAAATTCCTCAAAACGATCCGTTCTCTTCGTTATATGTTTGCTATTCTATGCATTATTATAAGCATTAATAAAGTCGTTTTTTGTACATTGGATGCTGTCAACGAATGCGTATAAAGTATTCGGCCTTGACAGAGGCGGAATTGAATGCGCATGGGCAAAAGTCGAATACTTTTAAACATTATGGATACGGAACGAATGACAGAATCCACCGTTGCTAGTATCTGTATGTTTACACGATTCATAGATGTTCGAAAGTTGAGAATGAGAATGTTTCGACTCATACAATGGGCGCGCCGTGTCGTTGTGTGTTATGACTGGTCACTAAAAGACGATATGAATTTATTTACGGCAGTGCTGTTTTTTGCTAGAAACAAAAATTTCAAAGCTTTTTGACTTTAGAACACAAAGGATGTGGAGCATCCAACGCATGTATGAAGCGATCGCGTCTGACATGTATATGATTTTATATACCAGTGTATTTGCATTACATAATGAAATTAATTTCGATATTATAAAATGGGCTAACCTACTCTAAAAATGTCTTATCAAAGTAAGTCGTCGTGAGGTTTCGCAAAAGTACTGGTGAATTTTTTGCCTTAAATAAAATATGTTATTAATCACTTTATAAGCGACGTGTCAAAAATATGAAAATTAATGTATTATGCTGTTAGTACAAAACATTTATTGACAAAACTTATTTTTTATTCCTTTTTCAAATCAATTCAATTACTCTAATGACAAGACATATATGTATATATAAAATTCAATCATTATGTTTTAAGTGGTAATATTTTAATTAACATATTATGATGATATTACAAATTTAAATGGTAATAATATGAAGATGTCTTAATTTTCTCTCCGCAAGAGTCAAAAAACATTTAATAAGATGTTAAAATAGTAATGGTTTTTCAGAATTTTCCAAACATTTATTAGAAAAAGATCGTATTTTTGATAAAAAATTGAGATTGTCTGTTTTACACGTAATCAACGTTGGTCTTAAATAGAATAATTTAGAATCATTAGAAATAAGTACATCGTGTAAAATTAACCAATATATTGTAAATAACCAACTGAATTAAATATTTTTCCTAAAAAATAATAAATAATTTTGTATTATTAAATCCATTTCCACATCTTTCACCATTGTAACAATTTATGTTAGGTAGTAGATTAATTTTTTTAAATATATATTTTTTAAAACATTAGAACAGTTTGACATATATGGTTTCAGTTAATAAATTTGACATCCTGATGAAGGAAATGGTATGTTCCGAAATCGGTCGTTGTATTGTTAAATAAATCTCATAAAGTGGTTACAAACAAAGCATTAAATAATCTGTATTAAAATTAATAAAAACCATAATGTAAAATTAGCAACAAATATTAAAAATGTGTCAAATGTCAAAAATTACTGCACCGCGTGTCGTTTCGTGGATTTCAAATTATTTTAATGAAGGCTTTCAAGAAGCCATCATGTGTGACAGACAGCCTACACTACATTTGTCCAGACAAACGTTCAGTTCAAGTTCGAAGCCTCCCCTCCGCGCCGGGGTGTAAAAAATAAATAAAAAGTACCTCTCGAGACGCGAACCCGGGAATCATTAATAATGGGATCCGGCGGACACGTCGTGTTGAGCCGAGTCTGCACGGCCGAATTTTATTAACGCCGATAACGATCTTAATTTTGAGATGCCAGCATCTTTATTTATCTCCAAGTACCATTTGGACCGGCAGAAGGTATGGCCGATTGAATTTTATCAAAGCGATCGGAATCCGTTTATCTAGAGGTAGACATATTATATAAGACCTGCAGATGGTGAGAACCTTCGGCCTGGAAATGAGCGAATTAGTTGATATTAAAGAATCTATTGATCTCTAAGTGATTTATTTTTAATATAATATTATATATCTGTAGAATTTAATAATCCGTTATTCTTAATCTTACGTACAATATACACATTTGAGGCAAGGCCTCTGAAAATAAAATGAAAAATATATGGATCAGTAAAACACGCAGAAATAATATATACTTAGTGTATCACACCTAGTAGATACAAAATAATTTAGAACAACTAAGTATAAATATTTAGGATTAATCCTAGATGATAATTTAAACTTCAAAGAATACATAACCGTCTTAAATAATAAATTACGTTAAATTTTTTTCTACTTATATGTCCTTAAACAATATTGTGATTTACAAACTCTCAAAGTGATATACCACGCATTGGTTGAATCAATATTACAATACGGAATACTAGGATGGGGTGGAACTTATCCCATACATCTCAAACCAATAATTACTACTCAAAAGATAACAATAAAAATAATTTTTAAACAGGCAGAGATTACCCAACCCGACAAGTTTTTTAAGACTTTCCTGTTCCTGTCCTCCTAGTAAAAAAAAAATAATTTAATTTTTTTACAGAGGGCATAATAAAAATCGAGAATACCAGAATAAAACTAATGAACATGTTACTTTTAAAATATCCAAATCAGGAATAGGACAGAGACATGCATCGTACATTGCTCCTAGACTATAACCAACTGCCAAAATCAATTAATCAGAAGTAAATATAAATATGTACAAAAAAGAGATACTAAAATGGCTTAAAAAATTAAAAATAATGTATTCGACATTTTTCTTATTCCCAAGTTCTAATCTGATCAATCTCTTAATATTTAAAAAATATTATAATGTTATTATTTCACATTGTATTATCATTGATTTTTATTTTGTTTTATTTAAATGTCAATAGCCACCCCCATAATTTAAGATCTTTCTTATTTGGGGTGAACAACTCCATTGTTGAATTATGTTATTGAATTTATGCGCTCGTATATAAAAATGATGTTTTTTAGAGATTTGTTTTTCGAATTAGCAACACTTTTTCCAGCGACAGCCAATTTAACAGCAGACAGCTGATTTCCGCTCAGTTTGGTTTACCATTTTACCATGAATAGACTTATGCTTAAAGAACGCTTACAAATTGTGCAAATTTATTTCGAAAATCGTCGTTCAATTCGCGAAGCGCTACGTCCATTTTACGGTCGACATAATCGTCCATACGAGCAAGTAATTCGAATATCCACGGATCGTTTTCATACCAAGCATACTCTAATTAATAATACGCATCCGCAGAGATGTCGTACAGTGCATACCGAAGAAGCTGTTGCTGCAGTTGAGCGTAGTATTGAGCAGGACCCGAATGAGTCAATTCGCCATCGAGCACAGCCATAAATCCATGCTTACTGACTTTTTGTTCCACAATTGAATGACATTAATGTGGAAGAGCTGTGGTTCCAACAAGACGGTGCAATATGTCACACAAAGCGTGCCATAATCAGTCTATTAACGGAAATATTCGATGAATAATAATTGCCTTATTTCAATTATGTAGAATTTTCAACATTGCTTGTGTTCCTTCTACCTTACTGAGACATCAAGTATTTAATATAAAAGTAAGATACCTGATTACTTAATGAAGTAACCAGGTATTTTGACATACTTAAATTGATTTTTTATTCAGAATACATAATGAGGCCAGCACATGACAAATTCATAATAACTTTTTTTTGAGTTCACAGCAGCAAGCCACACAACGGTGTATTGATTTTTCCATTTTGTTTGTACAACCTCCTTCAGGGTCGTGAATTTCGGTGTTTGCAAACATCACGTGAGTTAAGAAGTCGATCGAACTTGTACACAAGACGACGGAAGTCCACCATTTAGTATCAAAACGTCGCTTTAGTTTTTAGTGGTCGGTTCTGAAAAGCCAGGTATCCCAATGTTCCCGCGCATCATTCTGATAAAACATTTAAACATTTCCCAAAATATCTCACAAGAAATAAAGTTTTTTTCTCAAGAATTTAAACCACAAATATATCTTGACCCTGAATTACAAAAAATGATGCTTAAATCTCAATGTGGCATATTTTAATAGTGCGGTACCTAATAAGGCCTAATTTTTAATTTCAGCTTGAATAATAAATATACTTAGCTCAAGATAGTAGAGAAAATAGGTCCTACCCTGTCTTGTGTCATAGAACATTGTAGGAAATAATTATTGCAATCAGAAAAGAGGCATTTTTTTTCGAAATCGGTTTCGTCAGTTTGCAGTTTTCCTTTTGTAAACAACGTTGAACTAGCCTCGCCTTACATCTCTATGGAGCATGTCTCTCATCTTTCTCAAGCTGTAACCTTTTAGCATCCATCCGTCAGCTCTCGTGATATCACTGGGTAGCCCAGATCAGTGGACTATTCTGTTCGTTTCTGATCATGGATAATTTAATAGCAGACATCGTAGATTCTTCATAGTTCTCCCCTTTTCATCAATCTGCGTAAATACCAAACAAACTTCAAAACGCGTTTTGTAGTGCCACAAAGGATCGTGCGACGCGCAAACCTAATGGTCTTACTGGTCAGTTTTAATGCCTTCAAAAAGTTTGTAAAATGTCTTTAGTAAACAAATGTTTACATTCTTCAACTCCGGTCAGTCAAAAATTGTCTCACACCTCTTTAACTCAAAAAGGTTGACCATTTATATATTCCACAATTTTTTTTTTCACTTTGTACCCTAAAATCTTCGGTGCCTGGTGACTCGCCAAGGCAGACTTCCCCTGTGTCAACGAGCACTCATGTAGGTATCGCTAAGAAGACGTAAGCCTCAGTTACTGTGAATGTTGTGTAGTCGGTAAGACTATTAACTTTTTCAAACATTTATTATCTCTGATATTTAGTTGAGATACATTTCAGTATCATATATACCTATTTTTATTTTTTATCTTTGTATTATTAACCACTAAAATGAGTTTAAATACATCTACCGGTTTCGAAAAATACCATTTTCTTCTTCAGGATGTCATAACTAACTAAAACATATATTGTTTCTTTGACAGAATCTATTTTTAAAAAATCTATTTTAAATTTAGTACCTAACTCAAATCATTACTTAATACAAATTTACTCGAATAATTTTTAGGAAAAAATTTTAGAATGGGACTCGTAGTTAAATTTAGTTGGTTGTTTATAATTTTTTGATTAGTTTTACACGCTTTATTTATCTCCAACGATTCCAAATTATTTAATTTGCTTAATTATTTAATTTCATTTTAGTGGTTAATAAAACAAAGATAATAAATAAAAATATGAATCTTAACCACAAAGATAACATTGCTGATTTTAAAAGTACCATAAATAACTATTGAGATTTTGATTAAGAGTTCAGAGTTCATGTACACGACGTTCAATTTAACAAAGAGACTCAAGAGTCTCTTAGAACAATTTTCATTTAGACACTTAAAGGTGACCTGGGTGGTTGTCCACTCAGCTATCCCTCGCTGACAAGACCCTGAGGATTTAACAACGAGACACCCACACCCTTATAAACTCCGGAAGAGTTTAAAGTTTCTTCCACATTATAGCAGGACATCTTTCCTATGCCAGTTTCCCGCTATTCCTTCCAGACCTTCAAGTATTCTATACGCACATAGCATAGTAAGTATAGTCAGAGACAGAAAAGGAACACAGCGGAGCATGATGTAAGAATGATTGGAGCGATCGGGCCAGACTAAGCATGGCTTCTCTCCGCAGAAGCCTGGAGCCTGAATGCAAATGTCGCTCGTATCTTTAGTAGTACTGTGGTAGAACACTTTTTTGACTTTGATAACAAATTATATTTTTATCATCGAAAAATACGTTTTATCACAGCAATCTTAGCTTGTAAGTTGTGATTAACGGATTTGGCCTAACGTAATTTATTTTGAAATGTTATACGAGCAATGCAAACATTTTTTTTCTTTTAAATACTGCTGAGGACATTCAAATTCACCCAACTGATGACCGGAATATCGATGATCAATAGACTGACATGTAATGTATGACGTACAAAACGCTTGAAATGTTGCTTGAGATGGCACAAAACATTGGCACATTCCCGTTCCCACTAGCCACACCGTCCCCATCCCTGATATAAGTACGATTTATTTGAATGCCATCCACTCCAAATTTTGCATAGTTATCCTACGTACAGCATATCCCGCGCATCCCTTATTCCCCTCGCAAACCCACCCCCTTCTCAAAATATAAGTGTACATTATATAGTACTGAATTCCATCCATCCTAAATTTGTCATAAACACCCAAAACTCAGACACTCTCCTCCTCATCAGTAGATTAAAATATTTTTGTAGTCAGTTAGTGGCTTAGTTGTTAGGGGTTCATATCTCGTTTCACAATATTCTCGTGCCAAATTAGTCGTATTTTTAATAGCGCAAGCA
Source organism: Eubasilissa splendida (assembly GCA_031772225.1). Taxonomy (NCBI): domain Eukaryota; kingdom Metazoa; phylum Arthropoda; class Insecta; order Trichoptera; family Phryganeidae; genus Eubasilissa; species Eubasilissa splendida. The sequence continues at coordinate 33,452,694 of CM062849.1, forward strand.
CTTTGATTAAACTATTATACGTGTCACATTAATATTCATACTATTTTCAAACTAAGCTAAACGCGTGTACTATGAAAATTGGACTAACTTGCTGGTCTTCCCTGACGATTGATCCCAGACCCTAGACAGTTGATCTCCTAAGATTTATTCCCTCAGACGATTGATTCCTCAGACAGTCGATCTCTCTTCCAATTGTTCCCCAAAGCTTCTTCAAGTACCTATTTATATTCGTAAATACTATTTAAAGTCTCGACAAGTGAAATAATATCGTACTTTTGAAATTAGATAAATTAACTTTGTGGCTCAAATTCGTTATTTTTATTTGTTAACTTTGTTATATTGAGTTTAAATACATCTACCGGTTTCGCAAAATGCCATTTCCTTCTTCAGGATGTCAATACTAACTAAAAACATATGTTATTGTTTCTTTACCAGAATCTATTTTTTAAAAATAACAATTATTTAAAAAATAAATTTAGTACCTAATACAAATTTACTCGACTAATTTCAGTTAGGTACTAAAAAGTTTTAAATAATTTTTTTTTTTTTAAAATAGATTCTGGTAAACAAAAAATAATATATGTTTTTTGTTAGTTATGACATACTGAAGAAGAAAATGGTATTTTTAGAAACCGGTAGATGTATTTAAACTCAATTAAGTGGTTAATAAAACAAACATAACAAATAAAAATATGAATGTAAAGTAGTAAAGTCATAAACAGTGAACAATTAATACGTGGCGGCTGGTATATTATATACAAATTTACTCAAATAATTTAGAATGGGACTCATAGTTAAATTTAGTTGGTTGTTTATAATTTTTTGATTAGTTTTACACGTTTTATTTATCTCCAACGATTCTAAATTATTTCATTTATGACCATCACTGTTTACATGCAAAATCCTATTTTTTTATCAAAGCCATGACCATTTTCTATCAAATGATATCTGAAAACCCACTATTGTTCAAACATCTCAAATGCTCCTTTACTTTCATATTAAAATTTCTACCCTTTTAACCAATATAAAATGCAGCACAATCCTTGCAACTAAGTTTATAGACACCAGAATTGTTAAATTTATTATCTTTGTCTTTAGAATTTATGAGTGAATTTCCTATATTATTATTTGTATATAATGCCGGTCTAATGTTTCGTGGTAGATGTTTAGATATTTGATTCGAAAAGGGATTTATGTATAATATCCTACGCCAATAATCATTATTATTATTATGTTTTAGCTGTGATTTATATAAAAATTGATTATTATATTTTTTTAATTTATTTTTTAACATAGTGTCTGTTAAACCTGTATTACATCCGTTATTAACTGCTATTTTTTTAATTGTATTCAATTCAATATTGAAATTGGATGTTGACATAGGAATATTGACTAAACGATGTATCATGGAGTGGAACCCTGAATGTTTGTGTGATAATGGATGATTAGATTCACTATGTATGATAGTATCTGTAAAAGTTGGTTTTATAAAAATTTTGAATTCAATTTTATTATTTTATATCGCACACAATAGTTTACTGGCGCATTGTAAATGTATATTAAATAATTATAATTTCCCGTTGAAGAGTAAATGACACCACAGTAATCCCACTCCACCCAGAGTGGAGGTGTGACAGGTAATGACTCCTCGCGTCTTATCATCCACTTATCTGCCGGCCGCGAATCCAACATGCGGGCGCAGCACGTAATGAGCAGCATCCGCCTAGATAAAGACGCTCAGTGTAGCAGTCAGACACCACTTCCTGTCAGCCGCGACGTGTACTACAATGGCGTAACCTAAACCGGTCAGGATAAACAGATGCATACCTTTTAAAAGCAGGGTTGGATCGGAGAAAAACTGTATAATATTATAAAAATAAGTACAATTAATACTCTCATGAGTACATGTAAATATCTCGAGTATGTATACATTGTTCACTTTGAAGAAAGCAAATATTATAAATATGAATTAAATATATCAATTTTATCGAAAAATATTGTTGTTGCGCCACCGGGATTCGAACCTGGATCTCTTTCCTAACCGGGGAAGGTGCATTATCCAACTATGCTACAGCGACAATTTTCGAACCTATATGTTATCTTTTTTTGATATTAATACATTTAATCGTTCCATTATTTGAAAGAGCCATCTACCTTATTTTTACAGAATCTCAAATACCTTTGAGTAAACTGATAGCAGACGCCAGAACTATCAATTCATTTTTATTAAATTTTGGACACATTGATACAACTTTATTATTAGGAGAACACATTCTTATAATTTTATTTCATTTATTTTTACATTTTAATATAGTGGGATAAGATCCCGTGGACTGTAACGATTAAAATAGTTATAGGTTAGTTAATGCAATCCGAATTGGAACAAGAAAGGAATATTGACAAATGGATCTGGCTTCCCTTGATCTCGGTCCTGGGTTGGACGTCAATTTTCACCTCCAGTTGACTAGCACATCTTCATCGCTTCTTTTTCGTGGTCCGAATTTTTACGTACGGCGCTACTCTCAAACGTTAAAGGAAACACAGATGTTGATCGTTTCGTGTCGAAATGCAATCTGTTCCCACGTCGGCGATATCTCTAATTAGTTGGCCAGAGTGGGAAAGGTATATAAGGTTTTTTTGGAAGGACAGAATGCACAGGGAATAGTTACACGACTTGTGTCGACATAAATATATATTTATTGTTGTAAAATGGTTGTTTAGCTGTTACTTTATGAAGGTAGGTAACTAGATTTGTATTATATTTTAATACAAATATTTAGGTAGGTGCCGCGTAGGTTCTGATCATCATCATCACCATCATCATCATCATCATCACCATCATCATCATCATCGTCATCGTCATCATCATCATCATCATCATCATCATCATCATCGTCATCATCATCATCATCATCATCATCATCATCATCATCATCATCATCATCATCATCATCATCGTCATCATCATCATCATCATCATCATCATCATCATCATCATCATCATAATTATTGTCATCATCATCATTATCGTCATTATCATCAAAAATGTCAGTTTATTTATTTCCCTATTTCTCAGCGTCCATTTATCAGTTACATACAGAGCTGTGAAGAGTGCCAGGGCTCTTACAAGTCGAACTTTTGTTTCTAGAGATGCAGCTAGAACATACATATATTGTGGTAACTCTTGGATTTCTATCCTCTGGTTTGTGTCTTGTGTATCTTGGTAGGTGTTCCAGTGAATGCTTCTGACAGCTGTGGTTCCCGGGTTTCCTATTGATAGTATGATCAGATATGAAATATGAACACTGTCTATGATTGAGCGCGCTGATGCTCTGGCGTCGTAGCTGGTCCGATGTTGATCTTCTTCTAGGTAAATTTCTGACCGATCTAAATACGCGCTGATTATTGAAATCTCTTTAGTGTACGGTGTACTAGATGCAGTTGAGTCTTGTCGTTATGTGCGCTCTTCAATCTAAGAAAATGGCGGCAATATTCATGATCATAAATGACCAATAGCAACAACAAGAAATTCCAGGTGTGCCAATAGAAAGAACAAAGGCGCGTAAACAGTAGGTATTATCGCAATAAAGCTCTGTCTTCCTTACAACAATTCTGGGTTTATTACAACATTTAAAGGTGCATGGATTTATACAAGAATTAGACTCAGACTAAGTATTTACAAGTGGAAGTAGCGTAGATAAGAGAGCGCTTCCTAAGGGCGCGGCGACTTATAATGGCTATCCCACATATACACTCAAGCAACCATCTATCCGATATTATGCTGCTTTCATTGCGGACACACACACATAAACACAAAAAGAGACAGATCTCACACATATATATATATTAATTACTGCACGAATTGACCTTAACCTTTGACGAAGCTATGGATCGTACTTACCTTTATTTCTAATTTACATGAAAGCAAGAAAACATTTAAAATATATAAATGTAGCAATATATCCATACTTAATAAAGTAACGAATTTAAATACCACAAATCCAATACAAAATAATTTCAAGATACTTGATAAAATAAGTGACTCAGCTACAAAGGAGATTCTTTTCCCAGGGGTGACTTTGCTATTGTTAAAACAAAATAATATTTAATTTGATCAAAGATCTTGAATTTATGTTTGTAACTAAAAATAACTTCAGAATGTATGTGAATCGCGAAAATTCTAATTCGTATGAATTCACAAAACTTAATTTGCCAGAACTTTCATTTAACAAATTTACATTACAATGTGTTTTAATTAGTAATGGTAAACCGCCTGGCTTACTGTGATTGTGACGACGATTGGTAACTGAGATTTAACTGTCGGAGGTTTACTTTCTTACTCGAAAAATTTCGAATAATCAGTTACTAATCATAGTCATAGTCACGATTTAATCACAGACCAGTAAATGAATACACATGAAGTAATGTGTACATTTAGGAGAGAGGTTCGGAACATTAGTTAGGGGACGAAGGGCATTACACACACATTCTTAGTAGAAACATAAATCCGATAGTTTATGATACATTTATGCAACAGTAAACGTATTTACTCTTCGAAAATTAAATATGTAGGTTAACAAGATGTATTTTTTACATAAATGCATATTATTTTGTCAGTCATATATTTAAAAAAAGTGGGCGACACCAAAATGATAATATCGGAACAAGGAATTTGCGTTAGTTCATGTCTAATATATTTTATGGTCTGTGGATTTAACCATTACTAGTTTAAATATAATAAAAATATGAAAATTAAAAGTCTTAAATATTGTCGCTATTACATAGTTGGATAAAGCACCTTCTCCGGTTTGAAAAGAGATCCAGGTTCAAATGCTGGTGGCGCAAAAGGCTTTAAAAAATTTTCTACCTTTTGGAATATATTGATAATTTTATAACACTAAATAAAAATTGGTCGGCCCAATATAAAGGTATCAGGGAATTAATACTAATTAAGAGAACACATTCTTATTGTGAATTTGTAGTTATTCAGAACGTAGGTCTGTGACATTTTAAATATTAATTAAATATATTAATTAGAAAGATACACTAATATTTTCCAACTATGCTTAAATATGTCGCTGCAGTATAGTTGGATAAATACACCTTCCCCGGTTTGGAAAGAGATCCAGGTTCGAATTCCGGTGGCGCAAGAACAATGTTTTCGATAAAATTGATTTTATATGTATATCTTTCTGATAATTCAATTAATTAATATTTAAAATATCACAGACCTATGTTCTGAATAATTACAACTTCTCAATAAGAATGTGTTCTCTTAATAAATAAGTTGTATCAATGTGCCCAAAATTTAATAAAAATGAATTAATAATTCTGGCGTCTGCTATCGGATTACTCAAAGGTATTTTAGATTCCGTAAAAACAGAGTAGATAGCTCTTTCAAATAATGGAACGATAAAAATTTATTAATTTGAAAAAAGATAACATATACATAGGTTCAAAAATTTGTCGTCATAAAATATGTCGCTGTAGGATGGAAGGTGTAGTTGAATAAATACACCTTCTCCGGTTTGGAAAGAGATCCAGGTTCGAATTCCAGTGGTGCAACAACAATTTTTTCGATAAAATTGATTTTATGTGTATACCTTTCTAATTAATACATTTAATTAATATTTAATAAATACTAAGCCCAATTTGAATAAATTAATTAACTTATTTTTGTAGAGAAATATGCTCTCTGTTGTTCAAGACACGTATTCTTATTTTACCATGTATAATATACTACAGGTATGCATAATTCATGGAACATAATAATGTAATTTATTACACAAGGTACACCAGTCTTTGGGCAAAGATGTTTACACATCAAAAAGATTTCAGATATATTAATTTTGCTTCGAAACAAAAATTCAAAAAAGATACTTAATGAACGACTTATTTTCATAGAATTCTTCACGGAAAGTTAATCTTACATCCATATCGCATTCCTGCCATATTTCTTCGGTAGAGCCTAATCATCGTCTCGTGCAGACCAACATTCCTCATCCAGATTTATGTATTAATTTTAATTAATTCCTTATGAATCATCTTCCACCAGACAGTCGGCGGTTAAGTCAGAGAATCGCTTGACAGACGGTAGCCTTTGCGTTGGCGGAATTACATAACCTTACTCAATTACGGCCTAACCGTTCCATTCCTCAGTCTGTCCAATTTTCTAAGCTCATTACACTATTTTAGTTTAATTTCCAAGAACAGTGCTCGTAGTAGTTAGGCATGGATATTACGAAACTAAGTATTCATATATTTCTAGACTCTAATAAAAACTTCATTTGTGATGCTAATTATACTTACTAAATATGAGATCAATATCTTGTTTTGTAGTTCAGTGATACTGTTTTATCGCAATCTTAAAAATAATTTCGTCTTTGAATGGAATTTCTTATTCGGAAATATTAAAGCAATTATATTCCAATAAAGGTAAAACCAATTATAATAATTCTCCTATTTTAATGTACTTAGTAAATTACATATTTATGTTTCAAAGATACAAATTTTAAGGCTTTCGTGAATTACTTAATACATACATCATATTTTTAAATGAACTAAGTATCTTGCAAGACTACCGCTGGTTTAGTCTCGGTTCACTTTTAGCGATGCGTTCATTACAGTGAGCAGTCAAAACATTGCGTAACTAACACTTCATTGATTAGCGCGTTCAGAGTGTTAATTGCAAGCGGTATTGATCCCGTAAATTCCTTCGATAGCTGGTTCCCAGGTTTCTGATTGACAATAAGGGCACATATGATACATGAACACTTGCACTAACCTTTTTATTGTACGTGCTGATTTTCTAGCCCGGTGTTGTTCTTTCGGCTGGATCGGTTCATTTGGACCTCTGGACTGGTCGATGTACGGAATGTAATTGATCCGCCTGTCGTTTACCGAATTCTTGCATTCTCCAAAAAAAAATCGGCAATACCCGCACACACATACATGCATAATATTATCAACCATGAAACCCAGTGGTGCCAATCGGAGTAATAAGGCGCGTAAACAGGGAAATTAGTTTGCAAATTAGTACAAACGACACGAACAAATCGAGAGTAGACGAGTTTGAGCAGCACTTTGAAATTTTAGCTGGAGAAATTCGCGTGCGAGGCAATTGTGTAGAAAACTTTCATTAATAACTCCACTATTAATAATAATATACGAGACAGGTAATTGTTTGCGAACAGCGGAGAAGCTACATTGCCACAATACGTGTAGCTGATGAAGCAAGATGATTATTGCATGTTCTTTAACGGATCTACATGAAAGTTATTATAACAAGGTTTACAATCATTGTTCCTGGGGATTGCACACGAAATTTAGAGAATTCCGTAATTTTACAGCGAATTCCGATTTATAAATGTATAAAAATAAAACATTATTATCGTTTCTAGAAAACAATCCAGAGAGATAACGCCTTTATGAAAGAAACCGATACACTCGGCCGGCACTTAAGTGTTTAAACAGACAAAAGTCAAAGATAGCGGCTGCATCAAAAAGATGTCTGAAAACTGGCGGATCAGTATTGAAATTTGTTTTGGTTATTCTGCCTTGGCTTTCTGTTAAATTATCGATATTTTTAACAAGTTAAATTGAAGCAGTTTTAATTTATTACCGTTATTTGATATATATAGTAGTAGCAATGGCAACACTTCTGCGCGAAATAATCTTTGGCTAAGCATTTTCCAGTGATAGAGAGCAGGAACGCAGTCGATGTCTTGTAATATGTAATAAATTATAATCATGTGATTCAACATTTGAGAAAGGGATGTAAATCCCTTCCTAAGAATGGACCTCCACGTCGGGAGGCGCTTTTATCAGGATGAAGTACCTCTAAGCTGATTTCTTTGTTAATGTTTCGAATGAGATTCATGGAAGATCGCCCATGAATAGAGAAGGATGACGACCACGATTAGAGTCCATCCGCTCGAATCATCTCCACATGGAAAAAAACCCTATTTAAACATCACACCGTGAACGACGTCAATTTACAAGTAACCCCAAAAACTTTGATATTCATCAGGCAGCAAAACTTATCCAGCGAAATTCAACCTATTATCTTACTAAAGTGAAATTTTACCACACTTGGATTGCTCCTCGATAGCTGATCAATTTTTTCTACCTACCGGCGGTATTGTCAAATGGAATGAAGGTTGAATAATGTAGCTGTGTTTGAACATAATGAAAATGTGACACTGAAGAGTATCCTAAGGTTTTGCTTCTAGTTTCCTTTACATCGGATCGTGGAAGTAAAGTTGTTTTTTTTCTAAAAAATAGTTTGAAGATTGCTCTGGTAAACAGTTGTCTTATATCCAAAACTTGAAAGGATTTAATGAGTTCTTCAGAGTTATGTCTAATAGCCTCTTGTTTATTACTCTGATGACCCATTTCTGTGCTTTAATTAGAGAATCAATTGAAGTAAGAGCTGCACCGCCCCGTGCACATATTGCGTAACTGATGAGACTCTGACAAAGTAAATAGTATACTATTTTTAATAAAGTAATATTCATGAAGCTGCGTAAAATTTTGAAAATATAAATTCATTTTCTCACTTTGGAGCTTGCTCGATCGATATGAGGAACCCATCGAAAATTTTTATCAATTGTTAATCCACGATAAATTATCTCATTCGTTATTTCAATGACGTCACATTTACATATTTGATTTGAATCCGAAATGCATGTATGTATTTTAATAGTTTTTGGAACGATGTGGTTCTCTCTTTTTTTTTAACGAAAAGGCAATTAAATATGTTTTTTTTTAGTTAAGTGTTAGTAGGTGATTATATAGAGTACTTTTGATTTCTGCTTTAGATTATCCATCTGCTGCGCGACATTTGATGTACAATATTTTATGAGGAATATTTTTAATTAATTTTTTTTTAAATATACTTAAAAAGTAAGTTCCATATCAAAAGAACCCGCCCTGGTCCCACTACACCTCTGGCAATGATGGCAATGGATTCAATTCGCCACCCCCGCAGATTCTTCGAGGACGGACCGCGTACATACTGAGTTACAGAGATTCGAGCGCTGCTACTTGTTTTACGCCTCACTTCATACTTATTGTTTGTCAGACGTCAAATGTCAATCCATTGACCACTGGACCGTATTGGTTCCGTTCGTCTGTTGGGTAAATTTGAATCACCCCAGCAGCAGTTAAAATAGAATATATGTTTGTAATTTAATACCTTCTGTTTATCAAACTTTGTCAGACGCACAGAGCCTTCACACACAAGCCAGTAGGTTCGAGACTGAGGGGAAGACCGCAAAGTAGATGGGCGGATAATATTAACCCATTCCCCGCGGGTGACTCAAACGTGAGTCGCCGTGTTTCGCCCGCCGCCAGTGCGTACATACGCGCTGAGGAGCGGTGAAAATCACACCAAAATTATTTGGAATCTTTGTCCTGACGATATTTTCCAATCCAGATATTAGCCATCTTATAAACAAACACGAAATAATAAAAGTCCTCGCGTCATCCAGTGTCGCTCAGTTATTCAAATTCTCAAACTCAGTTTATGCTTGTACAATGTAATGCGTTTCAAACTATAGAGTTAAATTTAATGTTACTAATTTACTAATTTTTAAAAAACGGTGTATAATTATGGATCAACCCAATATTGATCTATTTTAAGGGTTAGATGGGACTGCAACCTTTGAACCTGCCTCAAATTACCCTTATTTATATATATATGCTTTAATTGCATAGTTTTTTTAAATATTTTATCAATTCGTCTTAGATCTTAATATATCTCTGGTTTACTATGCCTCGTAAAGCTGACCTATTTTTCGCAGATATTTTTGTACCCAAAGCAGGTTTTCAGACTGTTCGGCGACCTGGTGACGAAACCAACAATGAATAGTGAAACATCGGTTAATGAGGTCAGTAACACGCGGCATAATAACTGAAAATTTATGCAAAGAGGATTCTGAACGGCTGCGAACGTAAACCTGGATAACTTATATTAATTTATGTATGCAACCTTAAAATGAATACTATTTATTATTATCTTTTTTTATTGTTATCGAACTATTCAGCTTTTTGTAGTTCCTTCTTGTGAAGATTATCTTATTTGAATGGCCATGCACATGGTTGTGGTGGCCGCTGCCAGGCCACGACCAGTGTTTGCGAAATTGACAAAATAGAAAAAATAACAGTTTTATCTTATAATCAAAGTTCACTGAAAAATTACTGAAAAAAGTTAACTTAAACACACTTCTTAGGAGAACACATTCTTATTATGAAGTTGTAATTATTCAGAACATAGGTCTGTAATATTTTAAATATGAATTAAATATATTAATTAGAGAGATATACATATAAAATCAATTATATCGAAACCTTTTACCTATGTTCTGAATAATTACAACGTTACAGTAAGAATGTGTTCTAATAATAAAATTGTATTGACGTGTCCAAAAAATAATAAAAATGAATTGATAGATACTTCTTTCAAATAATGGAACGATTAAATGTATTAATATCAAACATACAGGTTCGAAAATTTATCGCTAATAATATTGTCGCTGTAGCATAGTTGGATAATGCACCTTCCTCGGTTAGGAAAGAGATCCAGATTCGAATCTCGGTGGCGCAATAACAATATTTTTCGATAAAATTGATTTTATATGTATATCTTTCTAATTAATATATTTAATTCATATTTAAAACATACTTCAACTAACACATTTATTTCATAGGTCATTAGGTATAAATATAACGTAATATTAAATATACATGTATTGAGTCTATAATACAACAATTTCATAAACCCAGAAGAGACTGTGCTTATATATGCCTAAAATATTATCTCATATTTGTCTCGTTATATAATTCACATGTTTCAGTATGTTGATGCGAAACAAAGTACTATTTGCCATTCGTAGATGTGCTTTGTTATGAAGGCATTAATTAAATATTTTTTTATTTACTGATCAGATAATACTGATATTAAGCATTGTTACGTAAAAGCATAGATGCCGGAAGAAACATGATATTCGGAAGGAGGTTAGCACTCACCACAATCCAGTTCTTCAGACATCTCCAAGGTGGACTGTAAATTTTGTCAAGGGTCCTTTAGAATACACTGTATAGACGCAATGTCTCAATTTAATACTGCACTTTGATTCACAAATTACCGCACCGTTTCAAGGTCGCCTTCGACTGGAGGGTGAGGAGAAGGAGAGGAGAGGAAGGCACAGTACATTATTTTCGTTCAAGAATAAATAAATATATGTCCCAAAAAAGCACTATACCACAATCGTGTCGTAACTAAAACATAATATGCATAAAATATTTTTTTATAAACAAAGGAAATTTGAATATATTGTAGGTAAAATGTGGAATTTAAAAGATACTCGACCTCTACAACTTCTCATTTTTATTAGCTTCTTATAGTATGTCTAGAATTGTTATTACATAATAATGTATTACTTAATAATCGTCAGTCTTCTTCCGTGTTACGGCACTCAATAGGATGTTCCCAGGGGATTGATAATAATCTGGAATTCTTGCTTCAACAATGACTGGCGGAAGCAATAAAACAGCCATTAGAGTTTCATCTTTATTTCTGGAGTTATGGTTCTGCAGGCAATAATATCAAATCATAATTTAATATCTCAAATCTCCCATTGTCGGGACCACTGTGCTCGCCGACATTGCAATATTTGAAAAAAATGACAAATTTTGGTAATTCATTCATTGTACAATTTTTTTTATTTGTTGCCATTACGTGGGACTCGCTTATTTGAATTATCTTTTTTAATGCCATTTTATCGGAGGCTCCTCAAGTAAGTAATTATGTAACAATTTCAGATGAACTGTAATATGTAATAAAGTTGTTAGGTGGTACGTAGCATCTTTATATTATAGATACAAGTAAAGATGAAATATGTACCAAATCATTCTTACTTAGATTTTTTTTTCTTACGTATTGTATTATAAATACAATACCTTTGATATTACCAGTTGTGATAGAGTGAGTTTCTGACTAAAGACTTATTTTCAATGTATATTTAACAAAGTCCGAAACCTTTAGTTGAGGTTACCTGCGAAATTCTACGAAAATATATATTAATATACGTTTTAATGAATTTCCCTGTCGGGATTCTATTGTGTGCCACTCCACACTGAGTATATATAGAGGATAACTAGCAATCATTGAAACTGGCACCGTAGCGTACTCAGTAGAAGCATTGATTTTATTCTAGATGATGAAAAATAGGTAGATGGATCTTTCAAATAATGGAACGATTAAATGTATTAATATCAAAAAGGTAACATATTGACTCGAAAATTTGTCGTTAAAAATATCGTCGCTGTAGCATAGTTGGATAATGCACCTTTCCCGGTTTCGAATGAAATATAAGTTCGAATCCCGGTGGCGCAACAACTATATTTTTTGATAAAATTAATTTTACATGTATATCTTTCTAATGAATATATTTAATTCATATTTGAAAAATATTTTTGAAAATAAAGGTGTAAATAAAATAGAAAGTAAAAGTGAGACTAAAAATGTTACAAAAGTTAACTAAGTAAACATATATATTTGTCATTGATGATATCACATTAATGACCAAAAAAACAATGTTAAATTAAACTCTCGTCAAGATAAGAAGTTTGGCAATAGTTGTGTCGTCAAACCGGTGCGCACCGGTTCGTTCGAACTGGTTGTTAAAATAAGTCACAGTTCCCGAACCGGTTGTTAAAAAATTAGCACTTCAACACTTCAATCTTTTCTGAATCTTTTTTAATTTAATTATATCATAGGATTTCAAAAATTTTTTTTTATCTAAAACTTCGTAAATAAATTACATCCGAATAACCAGGTTTTGATACAAATTATTTTTTGTATTATAATATAATGCATTGATTTATATCATCGTTCTTAATGTTATTAAATTTTATTTTTAAAGGATAGATACGAACAATTAATCGATATAAACATAAGTCATAATAAAAGTGCAACAAAAATTAACCCATTACATGTTTTCTCTGAAATAACATAACATTATTATTGTGAAGTTGTAATTATTCAGAACATAGGTCTGTGATATTTTAAATACTAATTAATATATATGAATTAAAAATATATACATATAAATTCAATTTTATCGAAAAATATTGCTGTTGCGCTAGCGGGATTCGAACCTGGATCCCTTTTCAAATCGGGGAAGATGCATTATCCAAGTATGCTACAGTGACAGTACTTTTGATGACAAATTTTCGAACCTGTATGTTTCACATTTTTAAATTAATTCAATTTTTCGTCAAAAGAACTGTCGCTGTAACATAGTTGGAAAATGCACCTTCCCCGGTTTTGGAAAGAGATCCAGGTTCGAATCCCGGTGGCGCAACAACAATATTTTCCGATAAAATTGATTTTATATGTATATCTTTCTAATTAATATATTTAATTAGTATTTACAATATATTTGATATGGTGACGACGCTTATTTGAAAACGACTTATTAAATGAACAGATAGCTTATTAAGACTTAATAATAGAATACGCTGCAAAAAAATTATAAAGGAATTAGAACTTTCTCCTCTGTTACTTTCACGTATAGTATAATTCATTGGCTGGAATTTTTTATTTACGTTTTCTCCGTAATTTTTAAAAATAGTTATTTAACTGAATTTATGATTAGTATTGTCAATGAAAATTGTAATATTTTAGCAGTGGAATTGAGTGTGTTAAGAGCGAGAGTTGATGGCTATGAATGCATTTTATTCAAATAAATTATACTTTTTAATTTTTCCGACATCTACGCTTTTGTTTATTTCTAATTTGTTTTAGATGCACTGTTCACCCTACCGTGAAACGGATGCACAGAGAGGCCTAAGTGCGAGTGTTAGCATGACGGGATATTTAAAGCGTTCAGCATTCCATTCACATGATGCTTTTTTGTTGTTATCTGCTTCGGACCGGGGTCCGAGCGGCCACAGGAAACCATGGCTTGGAACACGAACGCGGTCGGGGGCAGGGCCGGATCCCGTGATGCGGTGTGGACACAGAACGTCTATTTTGCAAGGGCGACTGTGATAGGATCGTAAAATTAAACTAAAAGCTTTAAGGCGGCGCCATCAATAATAATTCAAATTTTCCACAATATGTGTTTTTATTATTCATTATACACTAGATTAGACTTTATTTAAACTGTTACTTAAATAAAACTTTTATTCTCATTTAAAACTAATAAACTGAATCTTATTTACTATAATTAAGATAATACAAGCATTATGATGTATTTTTCGCGCGCTGCAAAATTTTGTAAATATGGTAAATTATTGCATAAACGAAATATATACAGTAAGAAAAAATTCGCCAAAGTAGTGAGTATATCAAACCTGTTTTCAATATCTCTAGGTTAAATGTTTTCTCTTTTATATATTCAATAACATTATGTAAATATACATTCAATTTGAAATGAATTGTTCATCGTTTTATGAATAAGAAATAACATTCATTAGCGAAATTGTATGAATTTTTACGATTGGCAAGTATATTGAGCATCTGTCATCTCGCATCGCATCATAGATTGCATCGAAATTTTTTTTCGCCACTACGTGGCCCGTGGGGACCGCTGCGGGGCCAGGGTTTTCGTAGAATCTATATTTTGTTTAAAGCAATATAATAAGGATGCACAATGCACTATTGGTAAAAATATAGATCTTATGAAATATTCGCCCGCAGGGCCTAGCAGTAAGCAATCAGCGATAGCCGATTCCTTACTTGCTAGTTGTAACTTTGGTAATATGATTGTGGCGATGATTGGTAACTCTAATTATTTATAATTCTGCGAGCACTGATATACTAGAAACTAAATCTACAACAATAATAACAACGGAAAATGTTGGCACGTCATTATATACTTAATTATATTGGTACACACGTTAGACAAACAACGGCAATCAGTACAATGTATAAAGTAAATAGTTGAAATAAGGTTTGTTCTGACTATCGGTAAAATATATTATTTAAACTTGTCCTTGTTTATATCAAAAATCAAAACAATGTCAAATATGCAGTGAATTTTGTATTAAATTATGTTATACGATTTTTTTTACTCCAATGTGAGTATTGTATCAAACCCAACATTCATTAATCTTCCGCGTGACAAGCAGGGATACTATAGCAATAAATTAAAATAGCGGTAAAATTAAGTATTAGCAATTAAATTAAATGTAAAGAACCTATAAATAATTATGTAAGTACATCAAAAACGTTCCAACGTACAACATTCAGGATTATATATACAGAGTGTAACAGATTTTTTTTCCTTAGAGTCTATGATACTCTGAGTACTCTATATGCGGCTAGACCGCCAAATCTACTGCTACAAGTGCATCAGCGCTAATCGCTTTGAAACTTTTACTAACTACCTTATTGTAATAAACATCATATGTGTTTTATATTAATACATGAAGGGGTGTAATAGACCTAATCCACAATACTTTATATCATAAACATTTTAAAAACATTGGAGTAATGCGATTATTTCGATTAATTGAAATATTTCATTGATTCCAAATTATATATTGAATAAAAAAAATTGAAGGTCATCAAATTTCGAGCTGCTAGACTATTTTTTGTTAGATGATTTAGGGTCTGAAGCAAAAATATAGATTAATAATTGAACAATTTCGCAAATATGTCTTTCGAAGTGCGTAGACTTCAAGCTTAACACGATTTTGTAAAAATTTCACACAATAATATTTTCCGTAACTGCAGAATTTTCAATATTTTCGACACGTAATATAGTCAAGTATCCACCCATAAAATATTGTGGACTAGATCTGTTACATACTGTATATGTATGATAATTTGGCACTGTAGTCTACTTGGGGAGTAGCTAAGATGGTAAAGTACTGGCTGTGATGAGTAACGAGATCGATACTCGGCGTACCGGTTAAGGTGAAAATTATACACAAGGAAGAGATATATTTTTCCATCTTGCACGCGGTCTATCGCTGCCTCTTCTCAGCTTAATCGTATCTTATTTAAATTGTTTTGTACCAGAGTAGGCATTAGGGGTTACAGCACTCCCACAATGTTTACTTATGGCCATGTTCGTGGATCTATTGTCTTGAGACGTCATGTTACTAATTTTAATTGTTTTGTACCAGAGTAGGCATTAGGGGTTACAGCACTCCCACAATGTTTACTTATGGCCATGTTCGTGGATCTATTGTCTTGAGACGTCATGTTACTAATTTTAATTGTTTTGTACCAGAGTAGGCATTAGGGGTTACAGCACTCCCACAATGTTTACTTATGGCCATGTTCGTGGATCTATTGTCTTGAGACGTCATGTTACTAATTTTAATTGTTTTGTACCAGAGTAGGCATTAGGGGTTACAGCACTCCCACAATGTTTACTTATGGCCATGTTCGTGGATCTATTGTCTTGAGACGTCATGTTACTAATTTTAATTGTTTTGTACCAGAGTAGGCATTAGGGGTTACAGCACTCCCACAATGTTTACTTATGGCCATGTTCGTGGATCTATTGTCTTGAGACGTCATGTTACTAATTTTAATTGTTTTGTACCAGAGTAGGCATTAGGGGTTACAGCACTCCCACAATGTTTACTTATGGCCATGTTCGTGGATCTATTGTCTTGAGACGTCATGTTACTAATTTTAATTATGGCTGGAACGCAGCAGCAACTTTTGACTTACCCAAAGAATACCTGATGTGTCTTACATTTTTAAAATTATTTTCTTCTTCTTTTCTCCTTCACGTCAGTGTTGATATATCGACCCCTTAGAACAACAAGGTTCCAACTAACATTTTGGGCTAATTTAAGTTATTGCGTGAAATGGGTTTCGAATGCATTATTCTTTAATTTTTCCATACTCACCAACTCTATTTAACGGATATTAAAGGAAGTTATTTATTTAAATTTATAGTTCATTAATGTTGATTTCGAACTGATTCCGGTCGTAAATCGGAATCACCGCAGAGTAGTGGAGGGAAGTAGGGAAACCTTGGTACAGGATGAGGTTGGTGAGGTGATAGGAATTCCAATTGAAAGGCCAATGATCTCGGGAATCGGGATTCGGATGGACTGCTCGTCTTACCTTGTATATGACGCCTCCGTTCAGGACAACGTTGTATATATCAGAAGTGGAGTCCTACTCCATCCCACATAATAAACTTCGAGTATTATACTTAATAGCAATATAATTGTAATAAGTTTATAATATGTTTATCATGTTACATTATAATATTTTATTTTCCCCTCTGTTACAACTACAATACAATACAATAAAATATAAATAAAATCTAACATATATATATATTAGGTATATCTCAAATCAGAGTGTATACAATTATAATCTTAACGTTAAACAAAAAAAAAAGGAATTCTTCGAAAGGAGATCCAAATTAGTAAATTCCAATAGCCTCAAGACTGGTTTATTAAAGTAAGGAACGGCGTTAAATTTAAATCCACCCCTGATCACTGCGCACCAATTATTTTTACTTAGGGGTGGTATTTATTAATTATTATATTGTGAAGTCATGAAGCTGGAATACGTTCGGATCTGGGCGGTTCCACGATTTAAATAATACGCGGGCAGGACGCGAGGATTGCCGTCGGAAAGGTACATTTTTTATTTGATATCAACAGGTCAGGTGTGCTGGTGTCAAGATACATCCGGAGGAAACAAGGCGAGAGATAAGATTGTATTCAACCTATGAGGGAAATGGATAAACAAAGCATCGAGACGTAAAATATGTTATCTTTTATATATATATATATGGTACCAATGTTCTTCTATATGTGTAGAGAAATTTAAAAGAAAAGACATAAGTCATATTGGAGTGATGGGTAAATTTTTGTTCAAAAATTTAAATTAGGTTTTTGTGAGACAACATTCAGTAATATAATTTTTTAAATTACGTTATATCTAAGTCTTTCACATTTAATGGAATGATACGGAAGTATGCATAATTACAGGATTTACGACCTGCCTTCGGCTTCCTTAAGTGTTCACTTTATATAAATATAACGTTCACCATTCTCACCCATTAATCAATCTCCATATCTAACAAATTTTCGTAAGTTGTATATATGTTAACAGTGCCTTTGTAGGTGAAAATCCAGTAATTGTGTGTTCTTGGACATATTCAAATATTGCTACTGATATAATTGACACTGCATTAGCGATCCAATTTACAAATATTTAATAAAATATATATAATTATTTTGTATTCAACTATATACCTAACGGCCAAGACCAATCACAATGCATTTATTTTTTTATTTTTTATTCTGCAGAAGTACATGGGAAAACACATGAGAAGGCCTTCATCCAGCATCGTATAGATAACAGCTGATGATTTTAAATAGCAATGTTGGAAAACACTCCAATGCTTTTGTTAACGATTGAAACTTGTTTAACTAAAATTGTTATAATATTTTCAGTGCACTTAATTACATATATTATTAACTACCTCCTATTCAATACGCGGATTCCACCCTTATCTATACACGTCGACTAACAAAGGGAGAAATTACCCAAAAATTTCGCACTGCCAGAAGTCTATTGTCCGCCATCATTGCTACACAATGAATCGCGCCTCATTGTGAAGCCTGTTTCACCATGCTGAACTTTTGAAATCATATAGCAATTAACTTCTAATTTCAAATTCCATTAACTATCAAGTCTCATCAATCAAAATGTAATGTTTAAATACACCAAAGTTATAACTCCCACGCTCACGTTTCACCTGGTTCTGTGGTACAACATTTTTCAATACCTTTCAAGTCCGCTATAATAACTCTTAATAGTTTTTTGTTGTTGTTTATTTACGACTTTTCCATTCAATGGATAGTAATCTGTAATTATGAATGGAGCATCGTGGCGCCCTGTGCGGGATAGAACACGATGACTATAGTTAGAAGCTTGTATTTTATTTCTCCCGCATGCAGTCAACACCCATCAAAATATTTATATGATGTCATCTTCTCGGGATCGTGATCATAATCCATGGAAGTGGGAATCTAAATTACGTAAATAATATAAAATTAACTTATAAATAATGCCACAGAAATACTGATGTTGTAGGGGTTAATCAATTGTGCCCATAATTATGAAAGCGGTCTAAGTTAATAAATTGAAAAAAAAAAAAAAAAAGTGTTTACATCACCATGAGATGACAGTATGCTCAATATATTTGCCACCCGTAATACGACTTCGCGGATATATATTTACGTAATGTTATTGAATATATAATAGAAAAAAAATTAACTTATCTTAACCATACATCACTACAAACTCGTAGGTCGATGTCAGCATCTTAGTAGAATATATATTTCAATGCGGAAATTCACGCCTATACGAGCTAGACGTGTTCAATACTTCAGTTACCTCAATTAAATCTAAATTCAATACTTAAACTTCAAAGGCCTTTATTTTTATTTTTATTTTATCACTCAGATTTTATTCCTTATCTCATTTTCCTTTTCTTTTCCCCTCGAATCTTTTCTTACTTTCTTTTTTCTCAATTTTTTCTCACATTTTCTACTTTATAATCCTTCTTAAATTTTAAACTGTACTCACTGTATAAAGTATTCTGTATCGTCTGAGAAAACATGTAACTGGTTTAATTACTGTTAACTTTTTTGTAATTCTCGTATTTACTGATAAATTGTATGTTTTCTGAATAATATAAAATAAAGAACACGTTCGTTTTTACTCTGCTGGCGTATCACAGACCTGGCCGTTTAATCATGCATTATGCAGTCATAATTACACTACATCTAGACATTCTAAACATCCTAAAAGTCCAGAAAGTCATAGAAAATAGACGTAATATTATTGTGAAAAATTTGAAGCGTATTGTTACGACGTTCAACAGTATTCCGTTAGTGTTTATTTTGATAATAGAGTACGTCATTTCAACCGTATTTTTTTAAATTTCCTTATAAGCTATATGAAAAATTTATATGTCGTAATAAATTATAAATCTAGTGGACTAAATAAATTTTGAAACATTGTGTTGTGTAATATAAAAATAGCTTTTTTAATCAATTCAACGAAAGAGACATAACTTAGACAACACCGCCACTAGGCACAATTGTGAGAACGTAGTAGTGTATGCGAATTTGGAGTATATATATATATATATCAGTGGCGGTCGGTGACTTTTTTTTAGAAGGGATGCTGTCGGTTTTCTAGTACCCAGAATGTGTTCAAATATGATCGAGACATCTATATCCATACATTCATACAATTAACTATTTTTGTTTACAGCATTAAAATACGTTGGTGAAATATCCATGTTATTTCCTGTATTAATTTTTAATTTAAATGATGAATTACATATAAAATCGAACGATATTAAATGTTACAATAATTCAACTTAATTTGTCAAAAGTGCGCCATACAAACAAATTTCTCAAAATAATTCGCTTGCTTAGTAATATACATGCTATTCTGTGCATTATACTAATAAGCATTAAACTCGTTTTTTGTACGTCTGATGCTGTTAACGAATGCGTATACAGTATTCGAAGACCTTGAAAAGTCGGATACTTTTAAATTTTGTGGATACGGAACGAATGATAGGATCCACTGTTGCTGGTATCTGTGTACGCCATTCATAAATGTATTTCTACTCGTTCCATGCGCGCGCCGTATCATAGTGTGTGTTATGACTGGTCTTTAAGGGGGAGGATGAATTTATATACAGCAGTGCTGTTTTCGGCTAGAACTTTTTGATACAAAGAATGCGGAGCATCCAAAGCATGTATGAAGCGAATTTTTCACATTTTTTTATAATATATGAGTTACTTGAATATTTTACAAAACTAAAATTAATTTAATTTAAATTAATTAATTTTTTTTTAATCGCTTACCTCTCCAAAAAAGAGATATATGTAATGAATGGTAGATGGTTGGAGTCATGATGCCCCAATATTCACCCAAATACCCTCGTGTACTTTTGTATAGCGGAGTGTAGTATATTGTTCGTATTTGTGTTGAAATATATTTAGATATGAATGTGTGATAGACAGAAGGTTACAAGAATATAAACCACTTACGGAATGCATTGGATATATTGAAATTTATTGTACAAAATAAGTTAATACTTGGTGCGCTAACTGAGATTGGAGGCGGCTTCTAAAGCTGTTGTTCGGGCGACATATATAGGTAGATTACTATATAAACCGTATTTACTAGATTATAAGACGCACCCTTATTTTTATATACAAATAATAAAAAATAAAAACATTTTGTAAACTTTATCATACATACAATCACAATAAAAATGATTTTAAAATAGGCATATTGTTTATGAACCATCAGAGTCTGAAATTACTTCAGATTCAGTGTT
Organism: Eubasilissa splendida; assembly: GCA_031772225.1. Classification (NCBI taxonomy): domain Eukaryota; kingdom Metazoa; phylum Arthropoda; class Insecta; order Trichoptera; family Phryganeidae; genus Eubasilissa; species Eubasilissa splendida. The sequence continues at coordinate 33,474,056 of CM062849.1, forward strand.
CAATTTTTCCGAATAACTTTTCGACTCAGTTCTACTAGTAATCAGTAATGATTCTTCACGACTGTGGAATTGTACAGCGATTGTAAGATGCCATCGATTATAAGACACATCCCGAATTCAGACACATCATAATACGAAGAACGAGCGTCTTATAATCGAATACGGTATATTTTTCCACGCATCAGTGCCCAACGTCTTTATGGCTGGTGGGAGTCGTGTTGAAGGTAGGGGCTTGCTGAATACATCGACAAAAGTGGAAACTATAGCCCTCTACAATATTAAAAACACATGTACCCATCGATAGCTAGTCCTGGGTATTCTATTGGTAATGTTGATTACATTCACTCAATACATGCAAATAAAAATACACCAACCTTTGTGAAACTGGGCTGATATTCGCCGATGGACGCTCTTCTTGCAGTCTTGAAGCTTTTAAACTCTGCTCGCCAGCCTCTGAAACTTTATCACAACCAAAAACCGAAAAATAATGGACAAAATGTTTTTATATCACCGCCGTAAAATATATCCGTCCGATTCCGAAACTGTCTCTCACCAGTAACAGTTTCGCTATTGTTTGTTGTTTTAAATTTACACAAATACACATTTTCAAAATTTATACCAGGTCTACCTATTGAAGTATAAAAAAATGCCTAAACATCAAATATATGTAGGTATATTATAACGTGAAAAAATATTTTGAATCCCGACCAAGTGCTATGTGATTTCATACATTTATTTTCTTTTAACATAAAATAAAAAATGTCTTAATAATAAAAAACCGACCGCCGAACGCTCAGAAAATATATCAACGGCCGCTAAGTTACCAAATTTATGACAAAACTTTCTCTTGACAATGGTGACATCCGATAATAAACAGTCAATACTTGCCCTCATAACACCCTTGCAATTTTAAACAGATTGGCTCATTTTAAACTGTCAGCCGCACCGTCTGAACTTGTCATCATTGAACTGAGTAATGTTTATGATTTATGACTTAACTTTGTATTGAGTAGGTCGACATCTGATGATTAGCATTACCCGGATTATTTGGCATTTTGTATATTACCCGTATTTCCCTCCGACCGCCTTAACACCAAATTGTTAATGACAGAGTATTGAATGAAGAAATAAGGAAATAATGTAAAGCTGATCTTTGATGGTTTGGTCATATTAATGAGGTGAGAACGGTAAGAAAGATATATGACGGAAGTGTTGATGGAACCGGAAGTAAAAGACGTCCGAAAAAGACGTGGCACGACCAGATGAACAAGATATTGGAGGATGGTCCTGTTAGAAGCCTCAATAATCGACGAACTTGTATAAGAAGATCTTTTAATGTGTATGAGGCAAGAATTGTGCCAGGACCGAAGAGAGTAGTGCTCTATCCTCTCTGCCTACCTCCGCGATGAAATAGCGTGATGGTAAATAAGTAAGTTATAAAGTTAATTTTTATTTATTAAAACTTTTCGATTTTATTTCTATAGATTAGGAGAACTTGCCACACGTTATTCTAATAATTTTAAACAGGCGGGAACAAAGTAACAATTTGATTAATATTTCTATTTTTACACTTACGATATCACAAACGTTGATTTTTTTATTTACTAATTTACATGAAAAAATATTTTACAATTTCATATTGTATACAATCTCTATTCCCAGAATGAAAGAATATCAAAGTATCGAATCTAATGGAATCGAATATCATATATATATAGACTACTAAATAAATGTAGCAATATATTATTTATAATCTGTTTATTGACCTTTACCTAATAGCCATTTTAAAAATGTTCATATAATGAAGGAAACAATTCAACATCTACAATTTTATAAATTAAATTTTAAATCTTTTCACTTACAGGTATTTGAATATCTATCACATGTAAAAAAAATAATTAGATTAAGTCAATATTTATCCAAGACACAAAGCGTTCGGCCTTATTAGATTATTTAAAAGCAGACTAATAATAATAAGCACAATATAACCATAATTACAATCTGCCATGGGATTCGTAATGTGCCGCACAGGATCATGCTCGTAGGAGCTATGCCGGGATGCGGTCCTAAAAATATATTTTTTGGAGCCAAATCAAAAGAGAAGTGGATTAGTGTCGCTGGTAAGTAATAAAAGATTAATAACAGTGAATATAATTTGTATTGGTGCATATTTCTGTATACTTGTATTTGTTGTCTTTATTGTTAAATAAATAACTCCTGGGCGACAACCCCAAACAGAAACTAAATAAATATCACGGACAAGCATACTAATAATTGAATTATATACCCGCGATATGCCTAAGAATCATAGTTTTTGTACAAATGATAAAAATGTACAGTGAAACTAGAATCTGCCGGCCCGGGGGCTGCGTTTCACAAATGGGCGACAGTTTTCAGTTTTGATCGCCAGGCGGCGGAGGCATCGGGCCGATTTGGGGCGGGGCTAGGACTGTAATATTTTTAATAATTTAAAATTATTAATGTTTATATTTTTTGGAGGAGATTAGAAAAATGATGAACGTTTTTTCTGTTTTCATAAAATCAATATTAACGATTTTTAAAGTTTTTGTACAGTCCATTTAGCCGAGATATTTATGTGATCAATTTTTCAGAAAAGTTACTACACGAGTTGTATGTATGTAAAATTTAACTGAGGGTGGTTTCGAGGTATCCTAGTCATGGTCGAAAAAAATGCATTGAAATTTCTCGGAAGTTGCGTAAAAAATATTTCGTTATCATTTCACGACGTGAAAATAAACGTAAAATGACATATTATGCAAAAACACCAAGCAATAATAGAAACCTGTATACAAAACGTATGAATATTATTGATTTCTTTGCCTCGAATAGGTACCTCCGACATAAGTTTGTTTGTTTGTTTGTTTGTTTGTTTACTTGGCACGTGTATTATCGTGTATATTACTCACATGTATTTACATATTTTATTATGAGCTTAATTCGTCTATTATGAATAATAATACCTGAAATTATTCCGCAAAGCTTCCAGTGTGTATTGTTGATTTGGTATAATACCGCTTCACTGGAATGATTATTCTACTATTCTCAGGGAAAATTAAACATTAATATTCATGATTAGAAATGTAAGTACTGTGGTTCAAGGTATTAAACTATTCATAGTAAAAAAAAAACGTAATAATATTTGATGTATGGTAGTAGAACACATGTATGATATACCTCACTATTGTACGAGAAGTTCACAGTCAAACTATATCAAGCGAAGTCTTATCTCTAATTTTATCTTTTGTGCTATTTTAAGCACCGATGCTATTATGAGTATTTGTGCACTGGAGGAGAAAATAAGAAAAACGTTTGACCAAATAACTATTGTATTAGGACGCATAAATAAGTCAAGAGAACTAATAGCAACTATCTAGAAAAGCTGCATACTCCGGTCATGTTCAAATATGATGTTTTTCAACTCATTAAACAGGGGAAAATTGAAGGCAGCAGAGCTAGTAGTGTTGGTAGAAAGAAATTGTCTTTATTATTTTAAATTATTTACTTTGTTTTATTAACCACTTAAATGAATTAAAATATATCTACCGGTTTCGAAAAATATCATTTTTGTCTTCAGGATGTTAATAACTAATCAAAAACATATGTTATTATTTCTTTACAAAAATATATTTTTAAAAAACAATTATTATTTATAAAATACATGCAAAATACACAATCCTAAATTTTTATCAAAACCATGTCCATTTTCTATCAAATGATTGACAAATTCTGAAAACTCACTATTATTCAAACGTCTCCTTTAATTTTATATTAAAATATTGACCTGTTTTACCAATATAAAATGCAGCACAATCCTTGCAACTATGTTTATAGATAGCAGAATTGTTAAATTTATCATTTTTGTCTTTAGAATTTATGTATGCCACAATCAATTTATTAAAGGAAACATTCGATGAGCGCATAATAACCTTTGGATTATTTTCTGTAGAGATATGTGAAGTCTCTAGTCTAAACCGATAAAACAATGACGACATGTAAGCCAACATTCGTCGCGTTATTGCCAATATACGTCCCCAGCTGCTCCAAAAAGTGGTCAAAAATTGGACTTCCAGATTGCGCTTTATTTGAGTTAGCCGCGGCGCTTAAATGCACGAAATCATATCTCACAGAGATGAAGCTATTATTTTTTTTACATGGGAAGTATGGAAGTCATGGGCATTACTTTATAAATTCATCACTGTGAGACATCAATGTCTTAATGACAATCCCTCAAGAAATAAATCCCGGTAATTGGTTCCTACAAAGATTTGGACATACTCAATATATTATAATCTCTCTTTTTTCACGCTTTTTATATATGTTCACGTTTACTTGCCTTGTATGTTTTGTATTATATTTGATTGTATTTTGCCTTCAATGTGTAATTTGGCTTTGTGAAATATAATTTGTTTGCTAATTTACACTAAAACAGGTATGCCTAGTTGGGCAATGCATTTTAAAATCTGTGTAAAATGTATGTAACAAACTGTCATTTTTGGAGCTGTACAATGCTTATATTTTATATGTGTCTAAATAAATCAATATGTCGTCAAAAATACTGTCGCTGTAGCATAGTTGGTGATGCACCTTCCCCGAATTGGAAAGGAGATCCAGGTTTGAATCCCGGTAGCACAACAACAATATTTTTTGATAAAATTGATTTTATATGTGTATATTTATAATTAATACATTTAATTAGTTTTTAAAACATCACAGACCTATGTTTTGAATAATTACAACTTCACAATAAGAATGTGTTCTCCTTAATAAATAAATAAATAAATAAAATAAAAAATTGCAATACACTAACAAATCAATACATTTTTTATTGTCTCTTTTTTTGAAATCTCTGTTAATTCTTACTTTTTCTTGTTAATTTCAATTAAATAACACCACAATAATACAAAAAAAAACTGGCTGCTTTAACACATACGGTAGTCTAGCAAGCAGGACAATGTTTTATATATCAGAGGTGGATACCTACTGCATCTCACACAGTAAACTAAAAAAATGTATTATATATTATTGTATGTTCATTTCTAATGTATAAAAAAAATGTATCAATAAAGGTTTATTTTATCTTATCTAATATAAAATGATGCTTTTTATATTCCAATTCCATGAATGATTATTAATGAATCGACTAGAGCGTGTATTTGTTCGGCGACGTACGTGTGCGTTGAGCGTGTGTGCGTGCGCTTAAATTAAATGTAACGTGTACAGATATACCTGGGTACCTGTCTACCTTTCTACCTGCCCATTATCTTTTATTTACTCTTATCTCCACTTCCTCTGGTGGCCATTCACCATTCACGCCGTCCGACCGCGGGAGGTCTCGTCCTCGCCGCCGCGCGCCGGCTGAGAATATTCACTGTACCATCGGTTTTCAACCATTTTTTCCTGTTCCACCTTAATGTACATTGGAACAGTTCCATCTTATATACACAATACAATATTTTAATCACTTTAAAAGTCCTGTTCGGATCCAAGCTACTGTCGAGAAAATTTTAATTCTGCATTTACCGTTAAACCAATAGTGATATTTCTACTTGAAACCTAGAAGCTATAGAAGCAATGAAATGAACGTACAAATCGACCCATGTTAGTTAAGTATCGTAAATAAAAAAATACGTCATTTGATACATTTTTTAAATGGCTATAATTTTTTTAATGTTTAATATTATTTTTTAAACATGTCACGTAAATGAGTATCAAATACATGCGAAATACTAGAATGATGAAAAATGACATTTTTTTACTTACAATACTTTACGTAGAAGGAGTCGAAATATTATTAAATTTAATATTATAAAATCGCTACTGACGAAATTGAGATAACTGATTTTATAGCTAAAGCGGAGATCTCAAAATTGATGTGCTTTTTATAAAATACTTCTAAAACATGTCCTCAAGAACAGCTATCAATTGTAAAATATCCACTCTCTGTTTTCATCAAATAATGGCTCTGAACTTCTCACTTTTACCATTTATGGATAATCATTGAGCTGAGCTTGTTGAGACTTTTCAACAACTAAATTTCTGTCGAGAAAACTAAGATGAGCAAGATATATTGTGAGACGTGACGACTCCAGAGCGCTCAATGGTCTATAGTCTGGGATGCCCAATAGTTAGATGGACAAAGAATGCAGCCACATTACAAATAACTCATGGGAAAACCGTAGCTCAAGACAAAGACCTGAAATACGGTTGTGCGATCGGTTATAGACTTAAAAGCCCTTTTTTTAATGTACCAAATGGTATATTAAAATATATATATATATATATATAATACACCAAATAAGCGATAGAGAAAAAGGCCAGAACATACAAAGGATTTAGTGCGCATGGCTGATGGAAATACAGTTTCTAGTGTTGCCGCAGATATGCCGTCCATAATTGTGATCTAAAACATTATGCTGTGTTAGTTTAATGATCTCTAAGATTCAGAGACTATCTAAATTGAATAGTTTCTCATACCCGCCTAAGCCGATTGGTTTTCGTCTTTTGGATCCCTCGAGCGAGAGACTAGTAGGATTTTAATAACATTCGCATGCTCAACATAACCCGCGAGCATATTTTTTTTTGTCTAATTACATAATTCATCACTTCAATTGTATTAATACCACCTAGAAGTTATGAACGCATGCATCACACATTAAGAACCTCTGGTATAAACAATTCTAAAGACCCAAGGTACAATGACGTGCGTTGACTCATTTGTGAATGCACCTCCTTCATCCATTCACAAGCACCAAAGAAATGTGGTGAATGGAGAAAAACTGTAAAGTTTTGCACGTTTAAAGTAATCTTGTTTTGTTAGAATTGGGTGTAAAAAATGTTCATTATACCTAATATAAAGACACAGGAAATTTCATTTGCCAAAAGGAACAAAGGATGTTTTTACAAAAGGGGCAAAATAAATATAAAAAGGTTGGTATGTAAAGTTTGTAACTTCTGATTTATTGAACTAAACTTCTTTTAAGGATAAGATATATTTCAATGATGTTACTCGATAAATTTATCAGTTGTTTCACAATAAATTTAATATACTAACATACCTAGTGAAAGTCTCAGTGATAGACAAAATTAAGTGAGTGATGCGAAGTCATGGAGAGGCCTTCATCCAGCTGTGTATTGACATCCATCTCCATGTGATGACGATGATGATATGTTTTCTGAACACACATTAATTGAAATGTGTAAAATGTATTATTGTTGTAAATTTGACATGTAAGAAATCGAATGGAATCAAACAGACTGAAAAACATTTATGTATATGATATTCTAAACTATACAACAGTCCATAAACTCTATATTGGGAAGTGAACATAGCACCGGAACGGTACATTACATAAATATCTGATTTAAGAATTGTGAAAGTTAGGTTGAACTATGATACATTTTTTTTATTTTAATATTAGAAAATATAATACATTTTAGAATTATCAGTAGGATATATATATATATATATATATATATATATTTTATTTAACATTTATTTATTCTTTATGAGAGTAGGACTCGTGTATACAGAAGGAGTATATACGAGATAATTTATGTTTCAGTTAGTCTTGTGTATATATTTTTTTACTTCAGATACATTGATAGTAGTCTGTAATTGTTCTAATTATAACGGGAAGATTGTTAAAAAATTTTATGCCTTGATAAATATAATGATTTTTGGTTGCGGTATATTTTAATTTTAGAATATCAACTTCGATTATATCGCTTGATTTTCAATTTTGAAAATTTGGATTATTGAATTTTTTTTCATATATGTTTACTATTTTTGATATTGTGAATCTGTGAAAAGTTGTATACTTATATAGTCTTTTTTTTTAGAATAATTTTTAATATCATTTTTTGAGTGATTTTTAATTGATGTTTTATATGCTCCTCCCCATCCAATAATACATATTTTATTTATTTCGCAATCTGCTAGTATTTATATATTTGCATGCATATATTTTATTAATGTTAATGTCGAAATAGTAAAAAAAAAAGTTGCTTTTGTACCAGACCACATTAAGTAAAAGTTAAAATCTGGATCCAATGGAAATTTTTAATGTATTTTTTTCCGTATAGCAATTGAATTTTTCAATCGATAAATATTGTAGTCAGCCACGGTTGTATGTGAGGATTATAATTTAATGTAAGAATTTAGAGATTATTTTATTACGATGCAATTAAGAAATACCAGCTACATTCTGATGATTGAATTAAAATTAACGAATACAATCTGGTGTTTTTCTCGCGGATTAATTAACCATTGTTTGTCCAATAATGGTGTGAAACAAAAAAGGAAGAGTGATGAGAGTGAAAGAAAGGAAACAAAAGAAGAGGTAAATTGAATTGATCAAAAAAGCCATCACTATTGTGTATTGAAATGTTTTTTTAATATTCTTACAAATATAAAAGGCAATGTCTGTGTGTTCATTTATAACTCGAGAACGGCTCAATAAACTTTGATGCGTTTTTCACTGAGAAAATTATGCTTCCACATATTTTAGATTCACATAATTAGGTCACTTACCATTTCCGCGACACGCGTGCCACCTGGCAACAGATTATAATTCCGGATATCTTCCTATTATCATTAGTCTGCCAATAAATAATCCAATAGTGCCGAAAGTTTTGTGTCTGATTCAAATACTTGGCAGTAAGAAGATTTGAAAATATAACTTATGAATCTCATTAAATGGTACTTTTTGATGGGGCTATTGAATAAATGTCAAGAAACAGATAAAAAAAAATATTATTTTTTACTGTTACCGATATAAGTTTATAGAACTCCATAATCACACTTGTTTTTTATTCTACTCGTTTAATTTACTTAAGACGCGTTTCATCTTAGAAGGGATTTATCAAACTAACAATTTAACTTATTAATTTCTATTTAAATTAATGATAATCTATAGTGAAGGACACAGCTATATAATTTTATTTAGATGAAATGAAAAGAGACAACATTATTTATTGGAGTTTTAAGGGTTTATATAAAATTTTGTACGATTCGATTTATTCTAAGTAACAATTATTATTTTAATCTATAATAATATTACGCTTCTGTGACTTTCTGGATGCAGGCGTCAATAGTGTCAATACGGCTGTATAGTGCTTGATTATACGGACATGTTTGTAAAAACGTGCGTGCTTTTAATATATCTGAATTAAGATTACATAAATGTTTTCTCTTTTATATATTCAATAAGAATAGGTACGTAGATACATGTTCAATTTGAATTGAAAAAATATTTTAGCGAAATCGTATATTGACATTTGTCGTATTTTCTTCTATAGTAAGGGAAAAATCTTACCATAGGAATTGTCTATCCACGATTGCTATTTCATTTTTGTCCGTTTTGACAGCTAACTTACAAAGATGGAATAATTTTAATTACATCTACATATTATTTATGTGTGGTTTGTTTTGGGGAAAGCTCTATCATTGAAATATAGATTCTATCGAGACTCAGACCGATTGCTTATCTGCTAGTGATATTTTATTTATTAATGAAAAAATAAAGAAAATGACAACTAAGATAACAAGATAAAACAAGTTAACAAAAGAAGATAATAAGACAAAAGATACACACACGGGAGTTTATATATACAAATGTTTACATAATTCTAATTTTTTTTTTTTTTTATAGCTTAAATAGTACATATGAAAAAATAAAGGTAATTACTTTACTAGACGTGGTCTGTTCTAAAGCAATTACCTGTACAGTTTTAAAAAGTTGTAATTGTTTAGAGGTAAGTAAGTATAATATTAAGTAAGTTATAAAAAAGTTATGTGAAATAAGTACAATAATTTAATTTAAAAAAAGTTATCAAAATATTATTGTCTGTAACATGCAATAGTTGGAGACAAAAATGTGTAGGTAGTTAGATTAGTACAAATGAAAAATTAGATTCATTTTACTTTCTACCCACATCAAGCAACCACTATGTTATTTTTGGTTTGAAGTCATTAATCACTTTAGACCCTTTAAGGTCTAGTGGAAATTTGTTAAATATTCGCGGAGCACAAAATAAGAAAGTTCGTTGAGCGAATTTGGTATTAAATTTTGGCACTGAAAAGTATCCTAGTTTCTTTTGGATCGGATCGCGGAAGTAAAATTATATATATATTTTTAAATAGTTTTAAGATTGCTCTGGTAAACAGTTGTCTTATATACAAAACTTGGAAGGATTTAAAGAGTTTTTCAGAGTTATATCTCAATTGCTTCTTTTATATTACTCTGATAATAATTCATTTCAACCAGAATGATATTTTTAAGATTCTGGCACTGATGCATTCTCGCTGGCAATAGAGACTGTACACTCGTTTTGATAATTTGCTTAAAAATGAATATATTATACACAGTATCTAAGGGTTTAACAAAAAATCTAGATCAAAGTAAAGAAATTTGAGAATTTACAAAGGAACATAAAAAGGCCATCCACATATTTGAAAACAAAACTCTCCCAAGAATACTTGACGACATTTTTCAGAAAACTCATGTTATTTATTTATAAATTCATTTGTTTTGTCAAGTTTACGTAAAAATATTTACTTTTTTCCCCTTCTTTTTCAGCGCACGCATCTTCTGTTATTCTTCAAATCATTCATTTCCATTGATCCCTATTGCGACCAATTGAGACACCCCTGCAACAACACTATATATCGATTTTGGGCCGATCTGAGTTATGAATGCCACAACGTTGTATATCTTCATAGGCATCGAATGGTATATTAAACAACTATATAAAAATATTATTTTTAAGTAAGCTTCCCTGCAACAATACTGTATATTATCCAAATGGCCGACGGTCTGTCTATCTCCTCATTTCAATCTGAAATTCTCTCAGTTCTGGGTACGTAAGACAGATAAGTCTTTAAAGACACTGTCGCATCATCTTAGCTTTGGTCTTCCCAAGCTCCTGCGCTCTGTTGGTGTTGTGTTCAGCAATGACTTCGGTGATTGCTGTTCGGTCATTCTCATCACATGGACCAAACACCAAAATTTTCCTATTTTAATAAACCTTCTTACCCTTATCTTACAGAGTATAGAGCTCTTTATTGTAGCATTTATGTCAAAATTAATTTTCTAAAACCACCCTAAAGATACATTTCAAAATTTACCTTTCGAAGATATCCATTGCACACTTCTTCTTCTTTTTCTTAATCAATATCCATGACCGAAATGCATATAATAATAAGCATTATTATAACAATAAAAACAATAAATTATATTGGATTGAAGTGTCATTTTCCTGATTTTGAAGGAATATTTTTCATAGATAATTAGACAAAAATTTTAAACCACCATTTATTGATTATTTAACATGTTTCGATACCTGTGGTATCTTCTTCAAGAAACAATGTATACTGAAATTAAAAATACAAGCATTAAGAATTAAGGAGCACTTGAGGTGTCTAAATAACAACTATTCAGAATTTTTCTAATCACCTTTTGGAAACAAACCATTCATTTGATATTGACAAGGGTTTATAAATTATACATGCAAATACTAAGAGTATATAGTTAGATAAATTTGAAATAAGAAAAAGTGTTAATAGCAAGCTAAATATTATAAATAACCAAATCCTCTTTGAAAATAGTCTCCTTTTAAAGTTGTTTTCATATTAGTTCTTACTTATTCACCACTTTATAGTTTTATTTTAATGTTTAATTTCATTATACATTGTTTCTTGAAATAAATAAAATAAATAAAAAAATACTACATTTTCAGACGTATTCTAGTATATGTTAATAATTCGAATGAATTTCCTATACACATAAAGGATATTACCTCCACTTCAAATTAAGTCTCAGCTTCAGCGACATCTATACTATTACATGAGAAAAAATATCAAATTTTCAAAAAAAATGTCAATAGATGGCGACGGCATAATTGGTAATAAATAAGTGAAATTTTCTTGATTATAATATATACAACTACCAAAAAATTTGACAGATGTGGTAGCGTGGGTAAATAGGTGAACGTTACTTTGTGTAAAGTGATCACTTAATCCAGCCGATGACAGGTGGTAAGCCCTGTAATGCCCAAGACTTCCATACTTCTCATATAAAAATAGAAAATACTCTGTGAGACATCTTAATTTCAATAAATATTAGTTTAAACAAAGCAATTTGTCTAATATTATTTATATAAAATGAGGCCACAAAGTAATTTTGCTAATATTGAAGAATATTTATCAATTTCAAATCAAGCAAGTTCATTTATATTGACAGAAATTTGATAGTTGTAACTGAAACACAGTAATATTTATTTATATTGTGTAGGTAGATAACAATAAACATATACTCATAAGTCTTAATCACCACCATACCTTTCTTTCGTGTATTCTCCTGATCCAGCTGCTTGCTCCGATCTTTAGTTTGTTATTGACCCAGTGAGCTGGAAGAAGAGGACATTTTGGCATCCAATACGAGCCCAATGGACGTCATCCATTGTTTGAAATCCCCAGCCCATTACCATTTTAGCATTCGGTGAACTGCGAATGTCTTAATTTCTAATTCAAACTCGCAAACATAGCCCGTTTCGCTGGGTTACCGTGAACTGTTGTAAGTGTCCAAAATTCGCGCAGTTGGTCAAGACTAGTGAGTTAAATCTCGAGACAAAATTGCAATCCCTGGATTTCAGGATTCGATTTTGATAATCCAGGGATTCCAAGATAAAAAAAGGCTCACATTTTCATTAATATCACAATAATAAATACAATGTATGATATTAATATTTAAGTAAGAAATCTTTGAACATAGCAAGATTTCATTTGGAATGTGAATCAATTATATCATCATGGATAAATGACAAAGAAAATAGTGTTGCTGTATCTTCTCGACCTACCTCCGCTGGAAACGTTAAACAAAAACTAACGTAAATAATATTGCAATATTGACAAATAACTCTTCATTTTGAATGTGAAACAATAATATTATTATGGATAATACGCCAGAATAAATTACAATGAAAATAGTGTTAATTTAATTTTTTTATTTAACCTTTAACATACCGTGATATAAAATACCCGAACGCAGCCATGCTGTCAACTCGTGTTACCGTAAATAACAGTTAAAAAAAATGTTTTTATTAGCTTAAATGGCTTTTATGGCACGAATTTATTCTAAATACTGAGCATTCAAATTTGAAAAAATGATTAATAATATAATTTACATTCATTACGTCCTATACAATGTTTCCTTCCTTCTTATCTCTCTTCATTTAATTAGTGAGAAAGAGATGTGATCTCTGTCTTTCATACCACAAACGGTATTTTTACCAACGTATTAATTTTACAACGAAGTAAATGTAAAAAATAATTGTTTTTGTACGATTCCCTTTTCATAATTGGTTTTTCACTAGTCATTCCAAAGCGCCAATATTTTCTTTAGAATTGTCTAAAATATGAATTTTATGTTGCATGTATTTACCGAAATATTACAAGGTTTAATTATAATTGTAGACCTGTGTTTCTGCATGGTTTGGGAAGGGTTAATTTAAACACTCAAATTTATCGATCTTATAATAATTATAATATAATACGGCTCTCGAATTTTTCTTGTTATTGCATTAATATTGCATTCTCAAATGCATCGATTGGCTAATGATTTTACTTCCGAAATATACATATTTAAGATAAATTTACTATGTTTCAAAAGAGAGCGATTTTCGTCTGAAACATATATTTATAATTCTATTGCATAAGCTTACTATATAGTCGTGATCTAAATTATTATTAATTAATTAATAATATTCAACAGGATTATACGAATTAATCCCGAGATTCACAATTACTGTAAACTGAGTCTGGATCTCGGGATTGGATTTCCTGATCAGAACAGGGAGAACGTCCTGATTGAAAACTTTCGTTTTGAGGCATTGTGATATGTTATTGTTTCCGAAATCCTGCCCATCATAACTGTATCGATTTATTTTATGAGATTGTGACGTCATTTGGTCAATATATACACAGTTTTCCCTAACACACATCAGATTTCAAGAGCTACGCATTCCAAGCAACCCATTTTATATTTAAAACATACAATAATCAAATAATACAATCAAAAACAACAATGGGCGTCCTTGGACCGACATAAAGTCCAATATACATTCACAAACTTTTCAAAAAACCCATTTCATTATGAGCGGCATCATAAAGAACGATTTACATAATCGCTTGTGTACGACAAAACTCTACCTGAGTGAGAGCCGTTTGTATGGAAATGCTGTATAGAGAGTTGTCAGATGAGCGTCTATAAATATTTAGGAACATCTTTCATATCAAAATATTTAAATTAGTTTTTTGAACGCACTGTGTTCGGGACCGTGAAATGTGGCCCAATGCTCTATTGTTATTTTACGTTAGACGTGCGTGCGTACTGACGTTATATTTATTAATTATAATAAATTAGATACGATCACTAATAAAGATGTGGAGGTCTATCACCTCCGCAGCCATCATCACCGTCGACGACCCCTGAACGCACCTTGCATTTAGCGGTGCGTAAAACGAGAATTCCTAACAGCTGCAAAAATATGCCCGGTATCGATGCTACAATAACCATTCGACCAGTAGCCATCTGGGAGGCCGGCTCCCTGGCGCCACATATCTCGCCGCCACCTTCCAGATAACATCTTCAGGAAATGCTCCTGCGTGTAGCCATTGCATTGTTCGACTATCTCTCAACTGCAACTATGCTTAACAATAAACTGTCAACCGTGAGTAGTTTCTCTTCTCCAGCCTACTCTGGCCACACATACACTTATTTAATTTACACCGCGATCTTCAAACGAATGTGTGAGTGATAGGTGATTAATGGGGCACCCACTACTCACACATGAGTTTATCCTTCTGATCTACAGTAACCCTCACACGCACATATTTCAGTAAAACCTCATAAAATCATAATTTTCTATTGATGATAGATAGTTAAAAACCTTGTAGAATCTGCTAGCTTTTGCCGAAACTTTCAGTTAATTTTGCTAAATGAAAACATTTATTTTATTTTTAGACACATAATATATAAGTATTGTACAGCAAAAAAAATGACAGTTTGTTACATATATTTTATACAGATTTTAAAATGCATTGCCCAACTAGGCAAACCTGTTTTACAAAACCAAATAACTAATTGAAAGAGAAACACAATTAAATAGAAAATAAAACATACAAGGCAAGTAAACGTGAAAATATATCAAATGAGAGAATAAAAATACAAATGTGTAATACAATATGCACAAATTGAATGTAAGCAAAACTATATAAATATTATATATTAACTTACTCAAAGGTTTTTCAGAAGCATTGATTTTTTGATTTCAGTTCCGATATATCGACGTTTATGTAGTAAAATAACTTTCTTTTGAAGATTGTATCAATATAAACATTTTTTGCGTAATTAATACATTAGCAAGTACAAGATTAAGAAAGGGTCACTTAGGTGGTTTGGTCATATTGAACAGATGAATGAGGAGAGAATGGTAAGAAAGATATATGACGCAAGTGTCGATGGCACCAGAAGTAGAACTAAACCAGATACTGGAAGATGGTCATGTTAGAAGCCTCAATAATTGTCAAGCTTGTATGAATGTGGATGAGACGAGAATTGTGTGTCAGGATAGAAGAGTATGGCGCTATATCCTCTCTATTTACCCACGCAGGAAAACGGTGTGATGGTATGTAAATTAGTAAATATGTAAGTATAATAATCATTAAATATTATTTATATGTAAGCCTTTTAACTGCTTCCTACCTTGCTAGGTATATATAAAGTACCTCTTATGAGATAGGTAGCCATTAGGTTCCATTTGCTATTTAAAATTGTTTTAATATTCATAAAAACTGATATGTGCGTAAGTTGGAAGTAAGGTAGGACTTATTTAAACAAAATTATATACAGACTAAAGGCATGTGAGAAGTAAGGAACAGAGTACAAATAACATTAAAGTAAGGGCATATTAGAGACATAAAAAATGACAGGTTAAAGAATTAAACTTGAGAAACTGTAAAAAAAAGCATAGTAAAGATATGGTAGAAAGATCAGAGTAGAGTAAAAACAAGGTAAAAGCAGGATTATAATAGAAACAAGCAGGGAACAAACAAAATAAAATAAGTACCAAGTATCAGTGGCGTGTAGTACGTATAGATTTAGGTTGTGTTGTTACCAATGATATTATACAATCATATATAATATATGTAATACAATATATAAATATGAATTAAATATATTAATTAGAAAGATATACATATAAAATCAATTTTATCGAAAAATATTGTTGTTGCGCCACCGGGATTCGAACCTGGATCTCTTTCCTAACCGGGAAAGGTGCATTATCCAACTATGCTATAGCGACAATTTTCGAACGGTTTATTAGTAATTTGAGAATACTATTTATAGTGTTTTTAAATATGTGGCCGTTTTTAAGAACACTTTCTATAACTGAATGTGATTCTTTTATTGTTTGAAAATCCTTCACGTAATGACTAAAGGAAACAATTATTTTTATTAAAGGTTAACGTAGAAAATAGTTCTGCCAATTGCTTTTTGTATTTCCCAAATCAAAAACAAATCCATGCACCAAATGCAAAGAATGATCATGAAATCAACACGTTAAAAACAGTAAGATAGTAAAATAAGCGAATTAGTAAAAGAGGAAGTACACTTCAATTTCAAATGTTATTCTTTCAAAAATAGCATAACTAACGACTCCATACAAAACGAATCAACCGAAACGAATTTTCAATTCGGTAAATAGCCAATTGTATGACTTGTGTAATACACTAGCTTAAAAATAAAAGAGAGTAATGTGAATAGCTACAATCGACGCATTGTAGCTACTAGCTATCTACGACTACAGCGGTGGGTTATCGTGGTTGTTTTTAGAATTAATCCATTAAAGTTTCTACTGGTACACATATGACGCTAATTGTAATAAATCCGTAAATATACGCTCACGATCCATATTACAGATTATTTCATTTATATTTGTTTCCCAGAATTTTTAGTAAGGTACAGTTTTTTTTGCTTGTATACACTGCACGCCTTTGAGTACGAAGTAAGATGTAAGGATAGAAAATAATTTCATAAAACTAGTAGCTTTGATCATTTAAGGAACTCTTTCAGTTGATTTTTATCAATTTTGACACACAGCACACAGAATTTTGGATACAATATAGTTGCCATATCTTGTGGTAGCTTATTGTTTATTCACGGTCCTATAAAAAGTGCATGTATTTGAGCAAATTAGGTTTTCATTAACGGGACAGCTAGTTTTCTTTGAGTTTTTGCCCGAGTACAATTAGAATGTCTGATAAGGTTCTGTTTCCATATATGTCTTTCAGCAGTGTTTATGAATATTTTCCTGATATTTAGCACCTTCAGTTTTTGGAGTTGTAATTAAAACTATATATATGTATAACTTATTTATTTATACGTAAAACTAGTTGCTTTGATTTACGTAAATGAATATCAAACATTTAAAGATTAAACTGTATACAACCGATCGCTCTATACGGGTACGAAGTTTGGTCGCTCACTCTAGCGCAAGAAAATAGGTTGCAGGTCTTCGAAAATAAAGTCAACAACCTTACTGGTGAATAGAGGAGATTAATAAACCTACAACTTTGGAAAGGTATACCGCCTCAGATATCCTGAGGAAGGTGAACGCAAGGAGGCTGCAGTGGACGAGACAAGTTCTGTAACGTACACAAAGCCTTCATACATAAGCCAACAAGATCGACAGGACCACGGAGGTAATGTCAAGTTATGTATGGCCCTCATTTATCATGTAAAAAGAATAACAAGTTTTAATTCAATTAAAGCTTAATTAGTAAAAATATAAAGTACCGGGCTCGAGTCCCGACGGTGACAATATTTTTTGGATATATTTATTTAATTTGTTTCAATTATATATAAAATAACAAGATCAAATACTCGTATGTAATAAAATGTGATCTTTTAAACGTTGACATAAAACGTATTAAATGTAAATGTTCTCTATGTGGAAATAAATCGAAATGGCGTATTTTATTACCTACCATTCATTAATATTATATATATATATATTTAGACATAACTATATTAAATTAAATAATTAAACAAAATACTTTGTTTAAAACACTATTTATTGATCAATCAACATGTTTTGACACCTATGATATCTTCATCAGGAAACATTGTATACTAAAATTAAAAATATAAAATTAGATAAAAACGAAACATAAAAATGGTGAATAAGTAAGAACTAATATAAAAACAAATTTGAATGGTGACTATTTGCAAAAATGATTAGGTTATTTATAATATTTGGCTTGCTATTAACACTTTTTCTTATTACTAAAATTTCAAATTTATCGTGTATGTATAATTTCTAAACCCTTGTTAATATCAAAATAATGGTTTGATTCTAAAACCGGTTTGGAAAATTCTGAATAATTGTTTCTACGAGTATTTAAGCATATCAAGTGCTCATTAATTATAATATCTGCAAGTTTTACCTGTATAAAAATAATTTCAATCGTTGCAAATTCATTTGTATTTTGTCTAATTATTCATATAAAATGAGGCCACAAAGTAATTTTGCTAATATTGAAGAAGTATATTAAATTAATTCAGATATTTTTAAAAACACAGTTAATCAACTACGAGTTTTTCCCTTGCAACTTTGATCTCGGATTTCTGGGCTTTCGGAGCAGAGTATTTTCGCTTTTCAAGTTAGATCAATACATTTAAAAAAAAAGTTAAGTTAGGTCAGTGGCGTAGCAACGAAATGCCAAACCTCCGGGTTAGCTTGTACATCGGTCGCCAACAACACAATTTCACAATGGTTTCCATATTAGTTATTATCGACTTTGATTAATACCCGTCATCAGTCTTCTTTCTCGTTTGTGTGATTTTCAATAAAATTTTAATATCTTCGTACATTTATTTCTTGTTACAAGTGTACAGTTGATTTTTAGGACATAATTATTCAAATATAACTATTTTTTAGCACAAATAAAGCTTTTAAACACGTGCCTGATTTTTGTTTTGTATTGTTAACGAAAAGATAATAAATAATAAAAAATTAAAGAAAACACATTATTATTGTGAAGTTGTAATTATTAAGAACATAGGTATGTGATATTTTTAATAACAATTAAATGTTTTGATTAGAAAGATATACATAGAAAATCAATTTAATCGAAAAATATTTTTGTTACTACCGGAATTCAAATTAATAAATGATAGAACGATAGATGTATTAATTTTAAAAGTGTAACATGTAGGTTCGAAAATTTGTCGTCAATCCACTGTGTTGGTATAGCATAATCGGATAATGCACGTTCTTCGGATTGGAAGAGATCCAGGTTCGAATAACAATATTTTTCGATAAAAATTGATTTTATATGTATATCTTTCTAATCAATACATTTAATTTGTATTTAAAATAAATTCGTTCTATGTATACACTCGTGTATACCTGTTAATTTAATCTAATCTCTGTTAAACATTAGGTATTTGAGGTAAGCCTCGAACAAAATTTAATAAGTAGCATTAAATTAGGTTAGGTTAGGTTATTCTAGAAGCTGCTGTCATATAACTATACTACCTAACCTCAATTTTATTGTCATTCATGGTAGGTGAGCAGATTAAGTCTTCGCACATGAGTAAGAATGATATTAAATACTGCAGATACAAGAAAATATAATTTTACATACAGTAACATCTGTAGAGTCTAATGTAATAAATAAATCAGTACTTCTGGTACCAACTTACATAATACATAACAAACACAATACATATATCAACGATGTTTGACAATAGAGTGTTTCCTTTATTTGGCGGCGGCGTCTTGATATTAAAATTCATGAATCAAAATTTATGATTCTAATTCTGTCTCCAACGCCAGATTACATCGGTATATTAATACATTTATACATATTATTTTTTAAATATTGTCACATAAATAATGTCACATTTCCGCCGTTTGAAATACATATTCATGTAACTAACCCGACGGAACATGATAAGGATGTCTCGGGAAGAATATGACAGTGTTTATTCCTCATTACTATGGAACAGGATGTGTTGTTTACGGTCTGACTCTGTGATAGTTTCAACTCTTCGCCAAGGATTCTCAAATAATTGCCATAATTAATAATCACAATTAATTTAGGTAGTAATTTTTCATTTTTTTTTATTAAAATCACATTTTTATTGTGTGGTTACAATTTCTGAACACGCTTATGTGATATTAAAACAAATTAAATTAAATCAATTATAAATATAAACAGAAGAAAATAAATATATTTTAGCAATATTTTAATATGTTCATGAACGCACAATTACTGGATTTTTACATATAAGGGCACTGTTATTAAATAAATATCAGATATCTCATAGAGACGAAGCTATTTTATTATATTTTTTAAAGAAATTATGTATAGAAATAGGGGTGAGAATTGGTGAACGTTAAGTGATCACTTAAGCCAGCCTAAAACAGGTCCTAAGTTCTGTAACTAACCCCCATATTTCTATATATCTTTCCCTTAAAAATATAATAAAATAGCTTCGTCTCTATGAGATATCTAATATTTATTTGATAAAATATTTGGTTACTACTGGAGTATGAGTCCGAAACATTTCCTATCAGGGAAAATGCATTACGATTTCGCCACGTTAACCATTAAATTTTCCAAAAAAAATGATATATTCAGTAGTCTTTATAAATGATTGATGCTTGCTGCTAGGCCCTGCGGATGACTATCTGTAGAATCTATATCTCAATACGAAAATCCCTCATTACATTGTTTTAACAATGCACCATGTAGTGCACTTTGTCAATATTACCAATTTAAAAAATGCTTATACATATCTACACCTAGAGCTACCTTAAATTGATTAATATATGAAATTAAATAATATATAGACAGATAAAAAAAATACTTCAAATCTCAAATGAATATGATATTTTGAGTAAAATCGTTTTGAACTGCAGTTCTAAATGATATTAGACAGTGGACAGATATTTTCGTACAAATATATAGAAAATAAAACAACCCTTCTGTTGACCAGCGCTGAATATTTCCTTCGCTAAAAACTTTCCAGTGACATATATTGCACAATGCAGAAAGATAGATAATGAGTATTAATATTCTTTTTTTTTTTTGCTAATCTGTACTGACATCTAGCGAATTTCTGATGAAAATACATTATATTGCACAGAATTACGAGGTCGTCGCGATGACGCTAATTAAATGATATGATAAGACACGAATCAGTAATTTAAAGGTATAATAATCGGCGTCAGAGAGACGTGAGACTATCATTTTATTATAAAATGCGCCTTACTAGTACGGTGGGAAAAATATGGATAAATGAATTTACTGTTTGTAACTGAAATAAAACAAGGTATACTGCGGGCGAGAACGCACTCTCGATTCTGTCGCCGTGGTGTACCTATATTGAACATATTTTGTGTATCATTTCTTTAGACCTCAAAATAATCATCATTATCATCACCGGTTGAGAGAAGCTGAGATCGGCGAACCATCCATGTCTACATTTCTTGTTTCCTGTATGGAATAGACACTAACATTGGATGCAACAAAACGCAATTATAATATGGAATTTTAAAAGTAATTAAACAAAAAATATCGGTTCCAACACATACACATTAGAGTGCGTGACAATTAACGTAAGGTACATTAGCGTCGAGTTTTTTTAGCAAATGTTGAGAATCTTTTCATTTTCCAACTTAGCTGGCAAGAATATTATGCGGTGTGTATTATGTGTACGTACACGCGTACACACATCTTAGGGGCTTATTCCGGAATTCCTGGAACGAACCAGAAAACTTATTAATTCTAGGACCACCGTTATTAATGTTTTCCTTATGTCGCCTTTGCATAAATTACATTTCACTGGCGATGATAAAATGGGCAAAAATGGCGGCTGGCCGGGGCAATACAAGTGCGGTGCGTCGTGGGTCTGAAGAAAGATATTACAGAAAATGCACTAATTTCATGACATCAAATATTTATATGAAAATAATATTTATCATCATCATCATCACGCAACATGGCGCTTTTATCTTCCCCTGCAATCCGCCGCCTCGGTATATGTTAATAAATCAAAACTCAGTCTGTTAATATCGCTATTTACCCCATCTTAATCTGTGTCCGCCTGAAAAGGAATCCTTAAATCACGGGATCTTGAGTGATCCACCTTGCTGTCAGTCAGGAATCTTCTATCGTTTACTGATGAATCAGAGCTCTTATCAATCTCATGCCATCTCGTCGCAAAGATAACTTTTTTCCAGGTTAAGCGGCGAGCTACCGAAAGGAGCACGTCTTTCCACACCAGCTTCTCCCATTTGCTGCCAGGGGACCGCTCTTTGCGTCTGATTGGATTTTGCAATGCTCCAATCACATAGCTATCGCGCGCATTTGAATTCTAATGCGGCGCCAACAGGGACGTATATGGATCCCTCCATATATGCAAGATGCGTCCAAGCCACCTTAATTGAGATCTTTCTATTTGTATAAATCTCCATGTCGAGGGTACTTCTCATTCGGTTCAATAATGTTACTCCTGCTACTACCCAAGATAACTCATTTCAGTAGCCCAAATTCTCGATCATCATGAAAATAATATTAATATAATTTTTATTAATCAAGTCACAGAAAAATAAATATATTGTGACGTTCTAAATCACGTCCCCGTTGGTGTCGCATTAGAATTCAAATGCACGCGGTAGCTATATGATTAGAGCATTGCAAAATCCAATCAGATGCAAAGAGCGGTCCCCTGGCGGCAAATGGGAGAAGCTGGTGTGAGACACACTTCAGACGAAACGGCAGTGAAAGTTAATTTTTTTTACCGTCCGAAAGCAGCGCCATGCGTAACGCTAAGACCACGAAAAGACGGTATTCTAAACAACTCGGAAGTGCAATGATATCTAGGTTCTTCACTAAAAAGGTGCGAGTCAACTGGAGGTGAAAACAACATCCAATCCAGGATCGAGATCAAAGTAGGTCAAATCCATTTGCCAATATTCTTCTCTTGAATCCAATTCGGATTGCGTCAACTAATTATTATTGTAATCGATACAGTCCACGGGATCTTATCCCACCACGTATTTTGGTTACCGTCGGGACATGACCCCGGATAGGAAAATAACCAAATTCATATTCTGGTAACAATCAAAATGTTTTTGCGATTGATAGATTTTTTGCTATACATTTTTCCAATTGATTCATTTAATCTGTATTAAAAAATATCTCCGAACTATGTTTTGAAATTGCAACTTCTTGCAATTTTTAATTTAATAATTATTTATTAATATAATTCATATCTACTATATCTAACTACATATTTAAATAGCACACATCATACTGCAATGGTAGTTTGTCTTATTCTTAAAAGAAGAAAAATAACTCTACCAGCTCGCCATCGCAAAATAAGAACATTATTTTAAGCCAAATGTATGTATACCAAGCAATGTTATTAATATGCAATAATCATTTTAAATCTTTACTCGTATCAGACATATTTTTAAATAGTTATCTCAAATTATTCAAATAATTTCACTCGCAAACATCAACATTGATAAAGACATTACTTTTTTTTGTATTTTATGTCTATTTCGTGAAATTTTGACGAAAGAACGAAAAGTAATTACAAAAAACTTCAGATTATTCCGTCGATATCGACACGTAATGGTACGGTGAAAAAGAGACAGAAGATTTCACATTGAAAGCCTTAGAAAATATACAATAATTTCGGTGAATAAATTAAAATGATCGTGATTATACTATATGTAATAACAGAATATTTGTTTGTTTGTTTGTGTATTTGGAAAGTGTGTTCGATAAAAACGGAAAGACAGAGAAAGATATCGAAAGGAGGGTGACTGCAGGGAATAAAGTGAACGGCGCTTTGAATGAAATTATAGCTAATGGGAACTTATCAACTGAGGCACGACTAGCGGTTCACAATGGAGTACCGACACTGATGTGTGGAAGTGAGGCGTGGAGCTGGCATAAGAGGAACGAAAGTAGACTGAATGCAGTGAATAAGAGATCACATAGGCGTATATGTGGCAGATCAATTTATGACAGAGTAAAGAATGAAGAAATAAGGAAAGAATGTAAAGCTGATCTTAGTATAGTGAGTAAGATTAAGAAAGGATCACTTAGGTGGTTTGGTCATATGGAACGAATGAATGAAGAGAAAATGGTAAGAACGATATATGACGCAAGTGTTGATGACACCAGAAGTAAAGAACGTCCGCAGAAGACTTGGCACGACCAGGTAAACCAGATACTGGAGAATGGTCCTGTTACAAGCCTCAATAATCTTCGAGCTTATATGAGAATATGTATGAATGTGAATGAGGCGAGAATAGTGTGTCAGGACAGAAGAGTGAGGCGCTCTATCCTCTCTGCCCACCCCCGCGGAGAAACGGCGTGATGGTAAGTAAGTATACCTGCGCTATCGACAGCAACGTAGTGGTAGATCAACATCGTTAACCTTTTAAATGCTATGAGCGCGTTAACATGCCAAACTATGCATCTTATGCCAAACTATTAGCGTGATAACATGCACTTTTTGACCTTGCAGATACTAATGTCACTTAATTAATTGAATTAATTTTTTTTTTCAATTATTTTGTCATCTGTGGACGACAATCCCCAGCTTTTGATAGACGTTTTTAAGTTAAGACCCTATGTGGTATCTTCGATTTCAAATGTGGTTGGCGGTTAAAAGGTTAAGTGGCTACAATCCATTGAAAATTTTTGGCCTGCTCAAATAAGAGTTGAGGTCTTGCCACCATCATCTATCATCACGAAAGTCACTTCCAAGGTTTATTGGCCCTTTTTTTATTGTCGCTCTATCGAGGTCTTCCTTAGGGTTGATACGGCGTGATACCAGCTATACTAATGCACCCATTGGTGGGGACATTCTTTCGACATGTCCGGTCCACCAGAATGATTGACTATTTGACTAAGGTTGGCGGGCCCCGTAAAACCTTTATTTCAATGCGGAATTCCCTTATTGTACTGCTTAAACAATAGTCCAATGAGAATCATTATATTACTCTAGATCAGTGGTCGGCAACCTTTTGAGAGACTGGGTAAAAAATTTCAATTTTGAAAATTTCATTTGATAAGTGGGTAAAAGTTAAAAAAAATTATAATTTTTAAAGAAAAATTTTATTTTCATAAAATAAAATATATACGTGTATGTGTAAATACAAATTTATTTTATAAAACAAACGTTTATAAAAAAATATTTTTATAAATGTTTGTTTTTAATATAACCTTGGTTTTGAAGTTTCTTAGAAAGTTTTTCGATATTTGGCAAATATGTGGTTAACTTTAGTCGAACACAGGAATCAAAATTTGCTAGCGTAAGTCTATTCCACAGCGTATTCTGGACACATTTCATTTGGGAAAATGTTAGCTCACAAGAACCAAATGCTGATAATAGAGCAAATACAATTTATTTTAAGCATAAAGTTTTTTGTGGTAATGTCACCTAGCATGATGATTTTGCATGATATGTTTTCGAGATGCTGGCAAAGATCTTTAAATTTATTTGTCCATAGAACTGAACATTTGAATTCAATGAAGTCTAATTCTATATCATCATCATATTTTCTTGGTGGGTAATTCGAAATGTCGTAGTGGGTAATCAATTACCCGCGGGTAGTAGGTTGCCGACCACTGCTCTAGATAAATACGAGGTTCCGTCAAGAACTCCGATCTGCTCAAGCGTGGCAGAAATCTGGAGTTGTTTTGGGCCTTTGTTCGAGTGTGGATCTCCAGATGGGAGATCCTCCGGAGAACTGCTGCCGCCGAGTAGCTTCATCATTATTATTCTCTTATTCTACCTTCTGCCCAAATATGATCTGCGATGTACTATTTTTGTGGGTTATACCTGCCGGCAGTGGTGCATGGAGGGTGAGTCTCGTATATGTATTTCTTTTGTGCCGTCTCTATTCCCGGAAGGGAGTGCCTCTTCACTTCCCCTCTCCACCCCAGCCTTGTTAACTGTATTATTTTATATTATATTTATGTTAGGTATTATAAATATTATCTAATTATTTACTAATAAATCGGGGACAATGAGGGCAAATCTTGTTTTGGCAGATATGCGGTATCGCTCTATCGAACAACTGCCTAGTAGCATTAAAAAATGCCAATCAGGCGGCGAATGAGTAGGACCGATATTGCATCGGTCCTGGGTAAGTAGTGGATCCACCCTCTTTGTAGATGAAATATAGATTCGAGATCGTAAATGAAATATAGGCCGCCCGCAGGTCCTAGCAGCAAAAATCAATCGGCTATACCACTTTAAGACATTCTTGAAAAAAACAGAGATCACGTTTAAATAAATAACATTCGGCGAACTAAGTTAAAAATTCATCCGTCATTCTCGTCGCGTCGCAAATATCTTT
Organism: Eubasilissa splendida; assembly: GCA_031772225.1. Taxonomy (NCBI): domain Eukaryota; kingdom Metazoa; phylum Arthropoda; class Insecta; order Trichoptera; family Phryganeidae; genus Eubasilissa; species Eubasilissa splendida. The sequence continues at coordinate 33,500,531 of CM062849.1, forward strand.
ACTCTGTGCATTTGACACCATAATCAATGCGACCATAGATAAGCATCCTTAATATACTTGCCAGTCGTCAAAATTCGTACTGATACTACATCCGAATCCAATACAGTCTAGTAAGTCATAAATAAAAGATAGGGAAGTGATATATTATTATGTCAAAAAGTATTTAGTATGAAACAAAGTTTATTACATTTTTCAGTTGTTTCTTCAATGGAGAATGGGCATTTTGTCCCAAGTGTTGCAACATTATAACTAATATCTAAGATGAAAGGTACAGTATTTTGTTGTACGATTATAAACACCAAATTATTGGGGAATTTCAGTAGGTGCATACTTGTGTGGTGTAAAGTAACTAAGAATTGTTTATTTTTTTAAATTATGCCACTTTATTTTCACGCCATGACGTATTATCATCCGCGTCGGTCTCCCGCGATTGAGAATAGTGATCTCCGTGACCTGACGCCCTCTTGACTACTCCTTCTACTCTTCTCGGCATCCTGCAGATATGAGGGCTGTCACCAGAGAAGTGCCTGTTGCTTTTTCTACTTTGTCAGTCCAACGGGTGGAGGATTTTTCTCTTCGTTTGCGTCCTTCAACGTGGCACACTATATAGTCCGACCAACGTAAATTGGTGAGCGGTGACTTTTCGAATTAATATTCTCTCCATCCGCGCGCGGCTGTTCCCTTCTTCATAAGGTTTAGTACGAGTACAGTGACGCCCTTCACCGTTCGCCAATTTACGTCGGTCGGACTATACTAAAATTGATTTGAAAAAATATGAATATTTAAAATTTTGCATAATCAAACTGATAGACTCTGATTTATTGCGGCTAATCAACTATCATGGAATTCATAGAAATATATTACTAAATTGTAACAATAATGAAACGGTCGCTCAGTTTGTAGAAAGCGAAACTTGGGTAACTATTATGTAGATGTCATGTATGGAATATATCATTACGTAAATAAATAAAAGTTCTAATATTTTAGCTTATAACTGTCAAATAGGCAAAATTAATTTGAGAACATCGCATGTTGCACGGTTGTACACTATCATCGAAAAAATATATTTTTATTTATGCAGAGCATTTGTCATATTTTTATATTTTCCTTCACATTCTCCATTATTTTTTTTTCATTGTTTCTTTATTTGTATTGCTTGACGTATTGAAGAATATTTGTAATTTTTCTCATTTCATTAAAAAATCTTCTTTAAATAAATAAATGTGCTTGATTGTAGCGAAAATTTTGTAATGATGATGTTTGAACCTTAGAATGTGTAAAACATTATTATAAACTTATCTTGAACAGGTCACATACTAAAATGGCCATTCTTCTTTACTTGTTTTGCCTGTGTAACAGATCTGAAAATATGATATGAAATGAACAGTGGATGAGACAAAATAGTGTATTGTTATTAACCCCTCCCAAACTATGCAGTGACACAGGTCTACCGCTTTTATTAAATCTAAAATATACACAATATTCAGTTCATATTTTAATTAATTTGATGGAAGATATTTACGCTTAGAAATGTCTAGTGAAAAATCAATTATGTAAGGTGAATCCTACAAAAATATTTATGTTTAATTCATTCCGTTGTAAAATTAATACGTTGACCAAAATACAATCTATGGCAAGACAGAAACACATTAATTTCACAGTGAAAACAATAACGAACATACATATATAATGGTGTCTCTTTCTCGCTAATTAAATTAAGATAGATAAAAAAGAAGGTTGTATTATACAATGCAACCTCATATACAGAACTTGAAGAATGCACCGAAATATAATATTACATATTTTTTAAATATTTAATGCTCAATACTTAATTTATGACATTAATCATTTCTTCACATTTTAAAGGCTAAATAGAAGTCTAATATATTACGGTAACACGAGTTGACAGCATGGCTGCGTACGAGTATTTTATATCACGGTATGGTAAGGGTTAAGAACGAGATGGAATTATATAATTATCCCACGAGAGAGTAGGTCAGACCTTGAATCTGGAAAGAAGGTCCTGCACACGGCCTGGTAGCCGGCGCAGAAGGGCCTAGCGGCCGCAGCCCTGGCGGGACAGTTTGCCTCTCTCCCTCGCTATTAATATAATAAACATGGCGTATGAGATATTGGAGTTGGTGAACAATTTGACTCCAAATGGGATAATAAACGTTTCGGCTGGCAGGAACGGCCGAACAACTAATGTTAAGTTACTTATAAGTACCTACCCGCAAAGGCAACATAAAATCTCACGCAATCATTCGAACAAGTGGTGACACGCACGCACACAATAAGCTTTATTAAAATAAAATAATGGTGAAACAAAACAATATTAGGTACATTAGTGTCAGATTGACGAAATTAAAATCTTATTTTCCTTGGCTTTATCTCGTTTATCTGCGGTCGGCTACTCCAATCATTCTGCTGTATAAGAGTAGATTTCACGTAAGTATTCAACTGTATCGGTGTGAGTAGTAATATATTTTAAATACTAATTAAATGTAATAATTAGAAAGATATACATATGAAATCAATTTTATCGAAAAATATTGTTGTTGCGCCACCGGAATTCGAACCTGGATCTCTTTCCTAACCGGGGAAATTGATTTTATATGTATATCTTTCTAATTAATATATTTAATTCATATTTAAAATATCACAGACCTATCTTCTGAATAATTACAACTTCACAATAAGAATGTGTTCTCCTAATAATAAAGTTGTATCAATGTGTCCAAAATTTAATAAAAATGAATTGATAATTCTGGCGTCTGCTATCAGTTTTCTCAAAGATATTTGAGATTCTGTAAAAATAAGGTAGATGGCTCTTTCAAATAATGGAACGATTAAATGTATTAATATCAAAAAGGTAACATATGGGTTCGAAAATTGTCGCTAAAACTATTGTCGCTGTAGCATAGTTGGATAATGCACCTTCCCCGGTTAGGAAAGAGATCCAGGTTCAAATCCCGGTGGCGCAACAACAATATTTTACGATAAAATTGATTTTATATGTATATCTTTCTAATTAATATATTTGATTCATATTTAAAATGTCATTATTGTGAAGTTGTAATTATTCAGAACATAAGTCTGTGATATTTTAAATATGAATTGAATATATTAATTAGAAAGATATACATATAAAATCAATTTTATCGAAAAATATTACTGTTGCGCCACCGGGATTCAAGCCTGGATCTCTTTCCAAACCGGGGAAGGTGCATTATCAAACTATGTTACAGTGACGATATTTTTAGCGACAAATTTTCGAACCTATATGTTACATTTTTTATATTAATACATTTAATACTGATGGTCAATGTAACGTACGTAGAGTCCAGTCGAAAAAAAAGGTACCCATCATTTTGAATTTAATATTTATTAAATATAAATTTTTATAAAAAAAAAAAAAACATTTAAATAACGTTAACCATGAGATATTAAAACACTTTCGACATTTTCGCTTCTTCGGCAAATATGTCGTTTTTTTTTACTGGCAATGACACTACAGTCCAATGACATATTTAGTAAGTCATAGATAAAAGATAGGGAAGCGCAATATTATCACAAAAAATAAGTATGTAATATGAAAATTTAAGTACTATATTTCTAAGAGTTTTCCGACACCATGTGTTATTATTAAATATTAAAAATATATATATTACACGTTTTTGTAACAGACCGTTACTCATACAAAACCAATTTATCAATTCTATTATTTTTTCCAATACTCTTCCTTCATCGTCTACCACAACCTACGTTGCCTTCTTCAAATATTTGGTAAATTAATTGTTAAAATTACGATATTAAAATACTTAAATTGTTGCAATTAAAACTGAAGTGAATGTTACTTAACGAAGACATTTAAAAAATGAGTGGGGCAGTTTTTTTAACTAGAGATCGTAAAATTGAACTAACTGAGTAATTATGTCTCTCCGTTAAAGCCTTCAGATAAGATGAACATCGCCCTCCACCAGAACATTTTCATATTCGATCCTGGTCCTAAATGTAATGGAAATCTTATCTTCCAAATGAAATGAAGCCTTCTATTATTTACCGGGGGACGTCTCGCTCGGGTCCTTCTTTGTTTTTTGGGTTCAGTGGGCCCGTGAAAGCCTAAACAAGAACGGTCTTATTTGAAATTCATTCTAACGATCGGGATCGTTACGGTGTCCATTTTTTCTGGCGTCTAATGATGTTTCGATCCTTGTACCTATCGCGTGTGTGGAAAGGTCCTCTCCCGGATTCATGTACCCATTTGATGTATTTTTAGTGTTTTAAAAATAAACGTGAATAAACCGCAACATTCTCCCAAAATAGAACTACCTTTCACTAATTTATGTGTATATTATATTACCCCGAAATTTTCAAAGGGTTAAATAGCCAGGAATAAAACATCCATCTTAAGATTTCTTTCGATACATTATTTAATATCAGTTAACTTTACTTAGAACAAGTTTGTGTATTTGGGAAGTAAGTTTACCAGGTGCGGCAATGTCGAGAGTGACATCGATTGGAAGGTAACTAACTAACTAACATACCATCGCGCCATTTTCCGCAGAGGTAGGCAGAGAGGATAGAGCGCTACACTTTTCAATCACATTCTCCGTCCCCTGTTTCTGGTGCCATCCGCACTTGCGGCGTATATTATTTTTGTTTAAGTTTTTGTAATTAATGTGTGCGTGAATTTAACTTTTTGAAAAAATTAATTAATTATTAAAATAAAACACACCACACTTTAATTACAGCTTTTTACGACACTTAATGCGTCATCTTCAGTAATAAACTAAATATTAAAATTAGAAGATAGACTATCGACTACATGGGGGGGTGGGGGATTGTGGGCGGGGCTAATATGGACCGAAGAGATGATGTAATAGGACGTGTTTGTATGTCAAGTACATTTTCATTTATGTAACGTTTTAATTAATATTTAATTAAAGTGTTGTGTGAAGTAAACAACTTTGTTTTTATTTTAATAATTAATTTTTCAAAAGGTTAAAAATTTTATTAAAAGTTAATTACAGTGGATTTCCACAAAGTTAATCACGAAAATTTTGAAATGTTTCAACTTTTATTTATCATGTCCAATGCTTTGTATTTACAGCCTTAATGAACTAATTATTGTAACTGTTGTATTTACTTTTATTTTGAAACCAAAATGTTAGGTTTCATCCTTCGGGTATGTAAATGATTCAATAACATAAACATCATATAAATATTGTACTTTTCATATGTCCGAAGTATCGTCGAATATGATTCCCAGGTCTGGAATCCACGAAATACCGCATACATCAATAGAATCGAAAAAATATAGAACAGCTTCCTCAAATATCTTCACTTTCGTAGTTATCGAACCATAATCAGCACTGCTGAGTCATCTACCATTTTCCAAGTTCCATCGTTACAAACTCGAAGAGACATGGCCGATGCCATTTTCCTACACAAAATAGACTGTCCTGATTTACTCAGACGCATATCCATTCGAGTGCCAGCCAGGTCAACCAGAACTAATCTCACATTTATTCATCCACATTGCAACACCAATGTCAAACAAAACTCATTTTTTTACCGAGCACCCCTTTATTTCAATTCACACCTAAACGAACTGGTCATTTTCAATACTACAGTTACCTCAATCAAATCTAAATTCGTAACATACACTTTAAAGACCTTTATTTTTATTACTCAGATTTTATTCCCTATTCCATTTTCTTTTTCTTTTCCCCTCAAATATTTCTTTACTTTATTTTATATAACTTTTTTCTTACATTATTCTGCTTTTATAGTCCTTAAATTTTAAATTGTACTTACTCTTTAAAGTATTTTGTATCTTCAGAAAAAACATGTAATAGGTTTAATTATTGTTTAGCTTTCATTGTGATTTCCGTATTTACTAATTAACTGTATGTTTTCTGAATAAAATAAAAACAAAAATACAATAAATGTTTTTCTTACCATTTTCTTCTCATTCATCTCTTTCATATGATCAAACCACCTATGTTAGAAATAAGGCGAACGGTATTGTGAATTCAACTATCGCCAGTAGAAATTTAAGAATTTAAATAAAACAAGACTAACGGTGAATAATGGAATTCTGGTGTTAACACTAATGTATGAAAGTGACGCTTGGTATTGGCAAAAATAACTAAAGCAGACTGATTGCGGTCGCTTAGACGTTATGCTTCCAAAGGTATTGTTATTAAACAAATTATAGATATATCATAGATGACAAGCTATTTATATTATGTTATATGAGAAAATATAGAAGTATGGGTAATTATAGAGCTTACGACCTGTCTTCGGCTGGCCTTAGTGATCACTTTACACAATGTAACGTTAACCATTCCACCCACAATTAATCTCCATATCTATCAACATTTCGGAAGTTATATATATATATAAGATCATGTAGAAACACTTTTAGTATTTATTGCTGTCGCCATCTATGGTCTGAAATTTCCCTGAAACAGCATAGATCTCACTAATGAGAATCTTAAGTGATCAATTAAGCTAGGCGAAGACCATGCAATTACCATGTAATTACCTATACTTCTATATTTTCTAATATAATGTGATGTAAATGGCTTCGCCTTTGTGATATATCTATAATTTGTTTAAGAGCTGTATCTGTTGATGTGTTTATATCTGAGCAACATGATCCATTAGTCTGATTTTACAGTAGGAATGAAATACTTGCCTTTAGTATTCGGAATACTGGACGAATAGCGAGACTGGAAATTTCTTGGACTTGGTCTATCCACTTCGTCCTTGATCAGTGATAACTAATTTCCTCAGGCTATCTCCAAATTTTACTCGCTATCAATCGTTTCCAGACATAGGAGCAATGATAATACTCCGTATAAAATTTAGTACATCAAATATCGTACAGCGGACGGATATTACGAAAAATAATAAAAATATATAATACTGAAAAATAAATACAAAATATAAAAGTTACTAAAAGGAAATTTATAGTTTTTTTTTTTGTTAAATTTTGTATCTTTTGGTAACACGGCGGTATCCCATTCTTTCAACCATTGGCCAATAAATAAACAATTAAATATTATTGTAATCAAATACCACCCTGGTGTTTTTTTATTCAGCACTACACCACTGGATAGGAATGAATGTAGAGCTGTTTATCAGCAAGAGAAAGTAGAAGAATACGAAAGGCTTTCGGTGGTTGACATCGTGGAGAGGTCAAGAGTTCAGAGTGAGAAATGCAGGAAGATGGTCAAATAAAATATAATAAATGATCATGACTCTACGTACCGATGACCGGGAAGAATGGAGAAGGATTGTCGAGGCACCCTGGGTATTAGAAACCAAAACCTCTGCGCCCTACAATAGGCAATAAACTACAGAGGGTGAGAAATAAAAAAATCGGAATAGCGTGACACGACGGTAATGTGACAGGCACTCGAAAGCAGTGGCGCGTACTATACATGGACTATGGTTATTCTACTAATAACTAATAACCATAGTATCGAAAGAAGATGGACTGGACCACTAGATAATATTGCGTGCAGCAAGCGACCGAGAAAAAATGAGAAAGATTTTCAAGGTAGCCACCGAATTAAGATAACATCCAGAACTGCTACCTATCTCAGAACACGTTTTTTGTATGTACCTTGCGAGGCAGGTAATGGCCGATTGGTATTTTGTTATGAAATAAAACAATATTGTTGCAATCTATGTATTAAAATATTATTTTAACAATAACCACCGATTTATCGACACTATACTGAATTAAATTACACTTTTAAAATCAGCAATATTATCTTTGTGGTTAAGATTCATATTTTTATTTATTATCTTTGTTTTATTAACCACTAAAATGAGTTTAAATACATCTACCGGTTTCGAAAAATACCATTTTCTTCTTCAGGATGTCATAACTAACTAAAATATATATTGTTTCTCTGACAGAATCTGTTTTTAAAAAAAAAAAATTTTTTTTTAGTACCTAACTCAAATCATTACTTAATACAAATTTACTCGAATAATTTTTAGGAGAAAATTTTAGAATGGGACTCGTAGTTAAATTTAGTTGGTTGTTTATAATTTTTTGATTAGTTTTACACGCTTTATTTATCTCCAACGATTCCAAATTATTTAATTTGTGACCAACACAGTTTATATGCAAAATTGACAATCCCAATTTTTTATCAAAATCATGACCATTTTCTATCAAATGATTAGCAAATTCTGAAAACCCACTATTGTTCAAACATCTCAAATGCTCCCTTACTCTTACATTAAAATTTCTACCCGTTTTACCAATATAAAATGCAGCACAATCCTTGCAACTAAGTTTATAGACACCAGAATTGTTAAATTTATCATCTTTGTCTTTAGAATTTATGAGTAAATTTCCTATACTATTATTTGTATAAAATGCCGGTCTAATGTTTCGTGGTAGGTGTTTAGATATTTGATTCAGGGGTAGTAAGCGTGCAAATAAAATGAATTATAATAAATATATAAAGAATTTTGTTATAAAAATAAACGTCGATTTATCAGCACTGAAATGATAAAAATGATGATTATATTTATATATATTTTATTTTTTATACCTTTCTAAGTAATTCATCTGACATCTCCTTATCTTAATTTTTTCCCCACGTTATATTTTATTTATATAAAAAAATGTTGAAGTATGTAAAAAACTGCCAAGCAGTTTGGCAAAAAATAAAATGAAAATGAAAATATACATTATAAAGAAGAAATAAAAAAATAAAAGATAGAGAGTAGGATATATGACGCTCTCTCCCTCTCTAATTTAACATGATCATGTTGGGAAATCTATTCTATTTTCCTGCATGTTGTGACTATCCTGTGTGTGTATATCTCCCCTTGTGAGCAATTAGGGCTAAAATGTGGAAAACAAGATAAAAATAAAAAGCAGAAAAAAACCTATTTTTCATCCAAACTCATTTTCATACAAATCTCCGACGTTCCGCTATTGAGGCGTACGCTAAGTATGATTTTCATTACGTTCCCGGGTCAACCCCCTCCCCCCGCCCCGGCGCCCGGGAAACTTATTCCCAAGTATCAATCACCGGCATGACCCGGGCATAATGATTCCTTGTTCACCCTCGTCATTTGTCAGGGCCGCCGCCGGGAGCCGGGAGCAGGGGGCGCACTCGCGCACCGAAAAAGAAATAAATTTATTCAAATGTTTTCCCGACAAATTTTGAAGCGTTTAAAAAACATTTTTGAGTGAAATTTTTTTAAGCGTGTAAAATTAAATATATTTTGACACTCGCGTCACTCCAAAGCACGCATTTCGTTGTTGATTACGTAATGGAGTCCTTTTCAGTTTGTTTTCGACGCTAATATAATCCAGCGGAACATATTTTAAAGGGGTGGGGGTGAGAAAGAGTTCAAGAAAATGCCAGGAAAACAGAACCGGGGCTTCTAATCATGGATCTAGGTGAACGCATTGTCATGTATTCCATGTATGTTGTGTACGATTAGTCACATAACTGTTGTATTAAAGACACATGGTACACATATATATTATAGTGATTTATTATTTTTATTTAAAATAGTCAATTTCATACTGGACGCCCCTAATTTAACTGAACTGATTGTATACCACGTACCTACGCGGTGTACCAGATCGTCGGCGCTGTTCTATATAAATTCATCATACACTAATTTTTATAGGAATGCACCCACAAAAAGATTTCACAGGCTCGGGAACGATTTTGGTCTTGTTGATATATTCCAATATTGAAAGTTTAAATATAAGAGTGATGTTTTTGATGCTGTTCTGAGTCAAACCTAAATTTTTATTGTTTAAATTAATTTTATTTTTAAAAGCTATATATATATATTTTATCAATTTCTATTTATATATAAACCATTCCGTGCTACTTGTGTAGCTGCTCATGTTTTTGTTTTTATTTATACTAAACCAACTTTGTAAAAGGCCCATAAGGGTGTTAATAAATAAATAAATAAATAAAATTATTTTGAAAGTGGTCAATGCATGTTTCTTTCGTCTCGAGATATTTAAAGGGTGGCGTTTGAATTGATTTAAAAAATATTTTTATATTACATAATACAATGTTTCAAAATATGTTTATTCTACTAGTTTTATAATATATTTCGACATATTAATTTTACATGCAGCTTATAAGGAAACAAAATTTTTTAAGGTTGAATTGACTTTCTCAATTATCAAAATAAACACTAGCGGAATACCGTTCAACGTCGTAACAATACACTGAATATAACGCTTTAAATTTTTCACAATTATTACAATTTGCATCATATTATATTAATTTAAAACAATATGATAAGAAATAATTGATCAACTAATTTTGTTCAATTTCTTGACTTAGATCACTTTCATAATAATAGTCATATATTATAAATGTATGTATGTACATAAATTATCATCATTTTTTAAAGGGGCGTATCTCGAATTTGTTGATATTAGAACATATGATATATATAAAAAATATGTGGAATTATAAAATTAAATCTAAAATCCGACTTCTAAGGATATTTTTTGAATTTAAGACAGTGTGTTTATTCTGTAAATATTACTTATTACTGTCAATTGTAAGCATGATACATCGCAATGAGAGTTGTAATGTAAAAATGTTCTTATATAGTAAAGGGTGTTTATGAGCTCCCTATATTTTTTTATGTGCGTTATGATGCCAAATCGTGAGCGTACGCACGCCTGCTCAGGAGGTACATTACTGGCCAGAATCTTTATCTTCTGAATCTTTCTCTATGGTGCTGGACATTGGAGTCTGATGCCCCGTGACTGCAGATGAGATTTCACATAAACGGTAGTTCAGCGTGAAGCGACCTATTTGAGTTTCGCTTGCGGATTAGATTGACGTATTCAGAATAACTCGCAGAGATCATAGTCTCATTGAGAGGTAATCGTGAACGTGGACCTTGAGAGATTACCAACTTCGCATACCGTAAATAACTCGAGGAACGAATGCTTTGATCAAAGAGGAATTAACTACTCAGAATGTTCAGATATTTTGGCCATGTTACCAATCATGAGGACACCGTGAAAAATTTTCATAATACCTTGTACATTGCAATGGATTCATATGCCATCCATTTCATTTTTCATTCTTAGTTAGATACTTGACATTTTCTTGTATCACTCAAGATTGGTGATACAAGGTAGAGTCAATGTTCAAAGGCAACAATGACGATACAGAATAGAGTCAATGTTCAAATAAAATACTAGTGATACAAAATAGAGTCGGTATTCAAAAGTGAGACTAGTGGTACAGGATAAAGTACAGAATGTAGTGTTAGTAGTGTTTGTTGTAGTCAAACTTTATAAATGTAGAAATCAATCCATACATTTAAAAGGACAGCTGGAGAGAGGGGGACCGAAAACTATTTATTCTGAAGTGTTAAGTAATCAAATGCATTAAATTATTATTCTATTTTTTATAGGACAGCAGGAGAGGGAGGGACCCACCCCGGTTTAGAATCTAGAGCTTCCTTGTCGGTCCCACTCATCAAAGCTAATAAAAATACGCGACATTAATTCAATTATATATTTAAGCATAAGCAAAACGAAAAAGGAGAAGAAATTTAATGTGATTATTAGCAATAGAGATTTCAAATTTAAGTTCTCCTTCCTTCCTTCCTTAAGTGTTGTATTTATTCTGTTAATGGGACGAATCTTGTTTTATATAAGGAATTTTATCTGGTGTGGGTGACTCGTTGGAGCTCTTTAAGTGGTTAGTTAGGCCGGCCTGCATGGGTGGGATTCCACCTACGTGCCTACCTCTCACTCTCTACACTTCGTGTTTTACAACTCCATTAGTCTGTTCGTGTAAGTGTGACTCAATCAATGTTGTGTCTCGTTCACTGTCCGTCTTTTGGGAGTGTTTTTGATGAATGGATCCCTGAGTGTCTGCCTTGAACTACTGCACCTTAATTTTCCATCTGTATGTAAAACTATGTCCTATGGATTTATGTTATATGATTTTTTATTAACCCGTTTATTTAAATGTACCGCGCGTATTGTTATTGGAAGCGAATTCTGAAGCCGTTAACTGGAAGAGTGAAGCTCGCGAGAGGACCTTCCGTAGTGCTGCTAGCCACATTCCGTCGGTACCGAGTGTCTTCAAAACTGATGGGAGTTGCAGTATCCACTGGGTAAGTTCAGTATCAGCCGGGCGGCGATGATGAGAGTGGAAGCAATATACCTCATGCAAGACAAAGTATTAAACATAATGGATTCAATTATAAAAATGTATTTTTCTAACTTCTTCAGCTTTCTCTGCACGACGCATATTTCGCCAACACGTGCTCAACCCTGCCTGGAGATCTGTACGTAACAAAATTACAAGCAAAGTTGTGCAATATATGTCAACAATCCTCGCATGAAACTCTGAAACAAAGCGAAGAAAGCCAGCTCCCAAATTGCAGTCTCCATTTGCAAAACACTTGGCGTGATAAAATTTGCCATTTGCCCTCGCTGGAAGTTTGTCCAAGGTGCTCGGAAACGTCGATCGGAAAGCTGCCGGAGGATTTTTATTCCAATCGACTTTTTCCCGCGAATACAAAATTTTCTCAACTCGGATACACATTATTATTTGTCGAATTTTAAATCTGTTATTTTCTGTTATTTTTTATACCATTTGCTTTGTTGGTAGAAAATGCGGTATTAACAGTCATGTTTTTCCATTTAGCGTTTTATAAAAAAAATTAACTATATTTTGCACGCAGTTTTCAAAAGGAATTCTACAGATATCACAGATTTCAACAAAAATATTTTCTCTTAAAATCGAAAATGTTTGTCAAAAACATCATTTTTTTCAGAAAGTGAAAAACACTTAAATGTCATAAAATAATTAAATACTATAATAATGTTATTATGTACCTGTAGTAAAAAATACTATGTAATTATTTTATGTTGCGTACTTTCGTGGTCAGTACTTTCCAAGTTGTATGCCTCACCGAAGATTGTTGATAGTCCAATGAGATACTCTTTATGTGCCAATTACAATAATAATTCTGTTAAGGTACAAAGTATACAATTATTCATGGAGACTAACAGTAGAGAAAAGAGACCGCGCGCGTCATTCTTTTAAGCCCGCCACCCCACACATATACATCTACAACCAACGGTACTGGCGCTCTGACACACACACACAATCTCAAGGACATCATATTTTATTTCAGTGGAAACCGTTTAACGCGAAAACGTTTAATACGATAAATAGTTAACGTATAATAATATTTTATATACTCCCAGAAAAATGATTAGACTTAACAAGAAATGTAATACACCAACAGCCACGTCGTCACCAAATAAATAGCTTACTGCTTATGACTTTATGACTCAACTTCTCATTGACCAGGCCGACATCTGATAATAAACAAGGATGCCGCTTGCTGCATACCATCCTTACTATTTCAAACAGATAACATATGTTAGAGCGAGCGCACACTGAGGAAAATGTCATACGACAATTCGCCACCAGCTGTTCCATCATTTGAAAATATAGTTGTTAGTGTGCGCACTGTCATACATTCTCATAGCCTTTGCCATCACGGCATGCCCGATAGTCGTCGATATGCGTTCACATTTAATGACTTTACAATTTAACTCTCTATTGACTGTTAAGTCGACCTTTGTCATTTATTTTTACACGTAATTCGTTTAACGCCTCGGCTTCTTTGAAATGATTTTCATTACGTATTTATAGTAATAAATATTATGTGTGTACTTATTCTTTAAATGACATTATTATCTACTTATAAGTTCATGTATTTATTCTGTAATTGATATTATCATCTACTTATAAGTTTATGTATTTATTCTGTAAATTATATTATCTACTTATGAGTTTATGTATTTATTCTGTAAATGATATTATCCATATTATTTGATTATAACAAGAGAAATGGAAAGACCGCTGTATTTCAGGTCAGGTTTGTACAGTCCCTAATATTATGCATCCTATATTTTATATGGTGCAGTATCATGGACCCTGAAAGTAAAGGATGGAAGACAGATTGATACTTTTGAGATGTGGTTCTAAAGATAGCTTGGAGAAACTTGTTGTAGTGGACCACCCGTTGGACCGACCAAGTGGAAAAGGCAACAGGCACTTCTCTGTTGACATCCCTAAGGTCTGCAGGATGCCGAGAAAAGTGGAAAAGCATAGTCAAGAGGGTGAGGCTTTATTTAGATCGTGATTCTCAGTCATGAGAGACCGACGTGGAACAACATGAACAAGAAAAAATATTATTCACGTACAAAAGCAAATACATATTTCGTAAGTTTGAACGTTTTCGGAAACATCTTCCCATTATAAATAATATAATTTAATTCAACTAAAGTTAAAAACATTTTCAAACAGTAATTAAGAGTGTTTCTAGAGCTAAGGAAGGTGGGGGTAGGGATGGAGTAAAAATAGATAAGAGAAGGGATTATGGGTGGAATTTGGATGTTTATTATGGTCTTCTTATTGCTCTTATTATTAAAAATATATATATTCTCTAAAACATCTAACTTTCGTCCTTTAGCGCAACTATACAGAAGTTCTAAATTATTATGGTCCTCTATTCTTGCGTGTTCAGCCATTTCGAAACTTATACTGAAGTTTTATTATTGCTTTTTTATGTTTTTCTAATCTTTTTCCTATTCTTCTTTCGCTTTATATAATATAAAATACGTCACAATCCTTGCAACTCAACTTGTAGACTCCGCTTTTTTCTTCTTGGGGTATTTTTTATTTATTATTCAAAAAACGTTCTAACGTTTAATATAATTAAATATAGTGGAATAAAACAGTGTTTTAACTCAATTTACAAAATAAACATGGAATTCCACAAAGTTTCACCAAAAATCTTTGAATACCAAATACATAAATACTTATAAAATGTGTCATCACACTGAAAGTAATATCTACGTATATACATATGTATAAATAATCAATTGTAATAAATTAGATAAATAAAATTTTAAATAATCAGAAAATAGATCGAAAAAATATAGCCACTACCGGGACTCGAACCGGAAACTTTATATTACCGGTGACTGCTTTACTAATTCCTGCCTCATAGTTATCCTATAGATTAAGATATTTTAAATAATCCCTTTGGAAGCGATCATCTTTTTAATTAAAGTGTTTCTCAAAAACCTTTGAATAGAACTTCCTAGATAGTGCCTGGACTTACAGAGATTCTGAGAGATCTACCTAATTTGTTTTAATTATCAAGAAACTTTGTTTTTAGAAAAGAACTTTAGTTTTAATGTTGAAATTAATTATTATAAGTTCCGTTATAAAGTAATTATTAGTTATATAATTACTTTATAGCAAAATAATGATAATCGTAGATTAGTTAGCAATGCAATCAAAATATATTATGTGTTCAAAAGTAAGTGATAATGTTTCAACAAGTAACAAATTTCAATAAATATTTGATTTTAATAATTTTTTTATTTTTTATTAAAAAATGTACCTTTTATTTTACCATCTTTCCTCAAGGATAAAATTCCACACTCTTCCATACATAAACCAATATTTAACTATCATAGCGCAACAAGAATATTTTTCGATAAAATTAATTTTATATGTATATCTTTCTAATTAATACATTTAATTAGTATTTAAAATATCACAGACCTATGTTGTGAATAATTACAACTTCACAATAAGAATGTGTTCCCCTAATAATATACAGGTTGTATCAATGTATCCAAAAATTAAATAAAAATGAATTGTTATTTCTAGCGTCTGCTATTTGTTTACACAAAGGTATTTGAGATTTCGTAAAAAATAAAGTAGATAGCTTTCAAATAATGGAACGATAGACGTCTCGACTTTTAAGAATGTGTTCTCTTTAATAATATATAAACTGTATCAATGTGTCCAAAATTTTATAAAAATGAATTGTTAATTCTGACGTCTACCATCGGATTACTTAAAGGTATTTTAGTTTTCGTAAAAATAAAATAGATGCCTTTCAAATAATGAAACTATAGATGTATCGACTTTTAATTTGTATTATAAATATCACAGACCTGTGTTCTGTAAAATTGCAACATCACAATAAGAATGTGTTCTCCTTAAAAATATGTAACTTTTTCAATACAAAACAAATTGGCTTTGCTAAATTTTCAGTACATTTTTGACAGACACAAAGTTTTGTCATAATTGCTCAATAGCTCGCATTAAATTAATTAATATGTCAATCTTTTGTTACTATTGTTGTAAGTTTGTATGGTTAAATATTGTACCATTTATGATAGGTGGTAATTGGTGATGATATAAATCACATAATTGTGACTGTGATTGTGTGATTGGTGACGATAATTGGTAAATGTAATTATTCATATTGCTACGCTAGAAACGAAACCTCGTTAAATCACACTTATCAATCATCGATGCAATTGAATAGCAAACACTATCACAGTTTATCATATCATTAGTGGTAATGTAATTGTATTGTTTTGACGTGCTTATGGTGTAGTGGCTACGATACTGCCTAGTGATCCATCCAGTGGTCGGGGGTTCGAGACTCGTTCCAGGAGGCCATCAAGTTAGTCCTATTTTCATGGCACAAGCGTTTAGCTTAGTTTAAAAATAGTAAAAATATTGATATGGCACATATGTTTTATCGTGTAATTTGATTTTAACACGTATTTATTGCCTTTAACACGTCTTTATTGTGCAATTGTCGCCATGAAACTCTATCCTGGATACCATCCAGAAGTTATCTTTATTATTTTACAATATTTAAAAACAATTATATGCTTACTTTTAGTATATATTTTTTAAGTAACTAAATTTAACTGTTGGATGCTTACTATCTAGTGTACTAGTCATTGCTCGAAGAATCACAAATAATCAGATACCAATTGAACATAATTAGTCACACTAAAGGTTGTAATAACTGTTTAAATAACAATTTAAATAACTGTTTGTATCACCGTTTAAAAACTGTTTAAATAACGATTTAACCGTCCATACTAAATAAACATTTTATTCTTCTCTATCTTGCTCTTAATAGGAGCAGTCATGATCATAGAACTGCAGTTTACTTTTGTGAATGACGTCATGGTTGATTTGTCGGCAATACGTTAAATTTACGTTAAAACCTCAACCATTGACATAAATAAATAAATATATAGTAAGTAATGAGAAGTTTGATACGAGTAAGCGATAAATAAATCTGTTGGTCACTGGTTCGATTCTCGTTCCGAGAAACTACCAACATAAGCTTAGTTATCGAAATAGATATTTAATAATGCAATATTAATAATTCCATTCAACGCATAATACTTTATACATTATTATGTTAGGTTTAGCAAAATAAAATATATTTCAAGGTATCAGATGAAATGAATCATTAAATATTGTAATTATTCTATTAAAATTTGCTAGAATGCTAGAATTGCTAGAATGCCGCAATCCCAATATTTAAAAAACATTTTTATGATTCAGCTTGCTTATGCCACTTATAATAAAAAAATATATAAAATTGGAGGAACGGAATGAAAGTTTGATCATCCTAAATAAACGTAATATATACACCAATATGTTTGTGTACGTGCCCGTGTGGGTGTATGGGATATGGTATATTAGTGGGACCATTGTGGGAGAGATGCTTTGACTAAGAAGGTCCAAAAATTCCTTGTACGTGTCACGACGCGCCATGTTACTTGGGAATTGATGGTGTTATAACTTTCCTGACCTGAGGTGACCATCCGATAACACGCGGTCTTATATTTTATTTATTTGTTATTTGCATGTTTGGTGACTTTGTGTTTATTAGTTATTATAAACTCGAAAGGGTCACCAGTGTACGGATTGTTAAGGGTAATTTCAAGATTAAATTGTAATTGCTCGTAAACCTTCAGGGTGGGGTTAATGGGAAGGGTGATTCATTGGTTCGTGCGTATCGCGCTTTTTGTACTCATTTTAATATTCGACGAGTAAGTGATGGGCCGAGCACGCAACTTATCTGGTGTTGGGTTCAAAAATTCAAACAAGAAGGGACAATGGTTAACCAAACTCCTCCGGGACCATTAACGTCAGCAGCGACACCAGAACATGTGGCTTAAGTTGCGCAATCTACATAAATCGATAAGGAAGACTGCAGCCTGTACTGGAATAATAAAATCAACAGTACTCGTTCTTTAAAAAAAGAAACTACAGCTTAATCCATATAAACTGCAAACCTTAGCGAGAACGCTATGCTGGAACGTTTTGGAACAGCACGAACACTTGGAAACATATAGTTTACTGACGAAGCACATTTTCATATGAATGGCTATGTTAATAAACAGAACATGAGATACCGGTGCCTCGACAACCCAAGAGAACGCCATCAAAAACGTTTAGATTTTCCAAAAACGACAATATGGTGTACAATTTCTGCCCGAGGGATAATTGTCCCTTATTTTTTTAACCAGCGGGAGACAGTCATTGCTGACGTGTATTGCCGAATGATCAACGAGTTTTTGGTACCACAACTGCAGCTATTTACCGGATTCAACAACAGAACACAATTTCAGCAAGACGTGCCCACTCCACACATAGCTAGAGTTTCAATGAAGAAGCTGAGGGGAATTTTTCCCAATAAATTAATCAGCAAGTACGGAAATATACCCTGGGCACCTCGGTAACCGGACCTTACATCGTGCAACTTTTCTTTTATGGGGATCCCTTAAGTCGAGAGTTTACAGCAACAATCCTCGAACAATTCAGGCCCTACAAGTAAATATCCTCCGTGAAGTTGCTGCCATTGAATCAATGCTTTGCTCTCGCGTGTTTGCAAATTTAAGAGTCCGATTGCAAGAATGTCTTAAGAGAAATGGACAATATTTAGACGATATTGTTTATAAAATGTAAAATCCGCATCGTTAAACTGCATTTAGTATAAATAAAATATGAGAATAACATTGTAGTTTTTTATTTTATTTAATATTAAACTTGAACGTTTACTGCTGGACACTCTTTACATGAAATGTTACCAATATAGAGGCTGGTATTTATGTTAGTGTTTGTAGATAGAGGGCTCGTATTTTGAATGAAACAGTACTTACGATAGTTGCGTTTATTTACAGAAGAGTCACAATTGAAATTAAACTGTTTGTTATATTATACAAAATTCAAGATAAATGAAGTTCACTGAACATGAGGAGCTGGCCAGGAGAAGAGTGGATGGTTCTGATGGTTACTCAGACTGATTCGATCGCTGCGTATTGTTGCCTGCAATTTGGTGGGTACCAGGCGGACTGTACGGCTGTATGTTGAGTGTATATTAATGCAGATCTGTAAGGCGCAAGCAAAGCCATCACACATGCATACATTTGGATTATTTTGTACATAAATATTTCTTAATGATTTTGTAGTATACGAATATATAATCCGGAACAACTTTCTGGGCTATTTCGTGTATCTCCAACCTCTCTGGCTAACGTTTCTGATCCCGTTGCAGACTCCATAATCATCATCATCATCATCATCAATTAAATCGGTTGCACATTCCTTCATCTATAGACGGAACTCGTCTGCTCTCATATATATATATACAAACATCTTATCGTTGAGGCTTGATGTGTGGGTCATATATTTATTCTTGAACGAAAGTAGTGTACTGTGCCTTCCTCTCCCCTCCTCTTCTCACTCGGCACGCCGCCGCCTAAGTCGAAAGGCGACCTTGAAACGGTGCGGATTACCGCAAATTATTGTGAATCGGAGTATAGTATTAAATTGAGACGTCGCGTATAATACAGTGCATTCTAAAGGACTAGGACCCCTGAACGAAGATAGTGATAAATATAAGTTTACAGTCCACCTTGGAGATGCCAGAAGAACTGGATTGTGGTGAGTGCAAACCTCCTTCCGAATATTCTGTTTCTTCCGGCATCTATGCTTTTACGCAACATTTATAATAAGTCGATTTAAGTGAAGTACTAGATTTATATTTTTATATCTTTAAAACATTAAAATGTGATAATTATATTTTTGGTTAGTTAATTTGATATCCCGAAGAAGGAAATTATTATTTCTGAAATCGGTTGGTGAATTCATTAATATTTAAGTAGTTAAAAAAAACAAATTAGAAACTTAAAACAATATAAGTTTAAAGTGTTCAAAAATCCAACTATATTAAAAAAAAAATTCCAACATTATTTTTACCTTTAGTCTTTTTCATAATCATTGTTCCTATTAACCTTTGACCTTTTTATGTTGTTTTTGGAGAAAATTGTAATGATGAAATGTCCAGTCTTATGAGTTCAAGTGAATCGATTTCTATGTAAATTTAACAATGAAATGTTCCTCTATTTCTTTTAAAAAACTGAATTAAACTACTGAGAAAATTATTAACGTATAATAGAAATGATTCTTAATATTAAACATTAATGTATCTCAAAATACCGTTAATGTAACCTATACATTTATACACCTATTGAATTTTTTTATACGTTTTATGTTGCAAACTTATTTATTTTTTGTTCACTAATTTATTAAAAAAAAACAATTATTTTTCTTCCCCAATGGTTTTGCAGCCCAAATCGAGTAATGACCTTCATTATCTTAATTTGACTTAACGACGGTCTTCCAGTTCGTAATATATAGTAACTCCTCTACTGCATTCTTCTTTACGCCATTTTTCCACTCATTTCCTACTACATAGGCTTCCATTGAGAATTATTTTTGGAATCCGCGTTTTCAGCGTCCTATGAAGTATGCCCATATGAGTCGCTGTAGTTTATCAGATAATGTTGATGAAGAGTCTGTGATTCTGATAAATGTTATACAACTCATCAATGCATCTATACAGGTTCATAAATGTACTCATTAGACTCACTTAATAAAAATAATGGCGAATAGGCAACGCCATCGTTGGGCCATGTGGTGAACTCGCTTTAGCCGCAACCAGACGGATAGAAAGGGAACGTCGCAGATTGAAGAGTGCCAACCGGCATCTGGCGAGGAAGTCATTCTATTCAGCAGCATTATCTAGTATTCCTTTTACTGTAGTGACTTATACTAACTTACTTGAAATTACAACCTACCTGAATTAAACTCTTCGGACTTGTCCGTGAACCGTGGTGTATTTGCGCTCAGATGAGGCAGACGCCGGAGCACATCCTCCGGAACTGTGTGATTATGAATGATGCACGTGAGATGATCATGATTGCGGGATTAAAAGGATTATATTTTCGGGTATTTAGTAGGGCGTGGGTCTCCCGCTGGGGGTTGCTGGGATGGACGATGCCGGGAAGAGCAGTGGCTAGAGATACCTCACGGAGCATTCTTTTAGGTATGAATTAGGTATTAATCCAAGGTATGAATTATTTATTAAATTCCTTCTAATACGACATGAAGTACATGAAATTGGTATATTACTGAAAAAAAAATAGGAAAAGATACAAAGTATTACATACATGGGTTGCAATATAAATGAAAGATGGATACTGTTTGTTAAAAACAAATGCCGCATTGAGTAAGCTAGTGCAACCTTTATCCGCATGTTCTGCAGTCATCATCTCAACCTTAGATTACGAATAAGAATGGTCATATGCTATGTTTTAATTGTTTTATTACAACTCTATTTCATAATAATATTATATTTTTTGCAAACTGCGTAGCAGTTTATTTTATGAACACTTACCGAAAAAATTATATATATGGCGACTTGAAGCATTTAAGATGTGATGCATAAAGTTTTGATTGAAGATGTTACGGTTCGTATTAATGATATTTAAAACAATAAAAATCAGAAAATCTCGAGCACGTAATGAGACATCCGGAGAAGTGCGAGATCTTGCATCTCACAATACAGGGAAAGATTGCTGGAAGTTAACAATGTGATGATAGCCAACGTCCGTTGAACGGATAGGGCACAAGAAGAAGAAGAAGAAGAAATTTGTATCTGTCCCGCTGACGCAGGTACCTTAACGACACAGATATTGCAAACACCAATACGAATATTCAAAAATTTAGGCGCCACCTTTATTTTTAAAATATAAATATAATTAAGTCCCGCGCACGGTGTTCGTCGGAAGGTCTCCCTACAATATCGGGCGACCAGGTCTCCCACACCCCCGAGCGGGTTCCATCCCGACTGTGACGTGTTCCTATATCAACACCTCCGATTTATATAACGGATAAAAAGCCTCGACACCCCAATCAATAAATGTTTGCTTACGGGGCGATAATTAATTCCCGACCGCCAGCCAATCAATCTTCATTTACGACACCAAATATTCTAGGAAATTGTTTGGGAAGATTTGAGGCTGACAATAATGAAACAAGGACCTAGATGACTAAACCTATTCCCTATCTTCTGCATTCAGCCCTTATACCTTATACAAGCAGCTCAGTCTCAAAAATGAGTTTGTATCTGTAGACCTGAATCATAATTAAATGACAATCACCTCATTTCTCATTGAAAAAAAAACGCTGGTTTAAATAATTTAAAGTGAGTATTTATCACTTTCAAAAAAAGTAGAAATTCTTTTTTGACGTATAGACGCTGAACGATCTTAGCTTAGAAAACTCATTTGCTATAAATTGTAATTGATTGTTTATTAATTTTAAATTAGTGTAAAGGTTCTATCTAAGTAATTGTTTTAAAAAAAGTATAATCTAGTGTATAACTTCTGATATAAATGCATAATAAAACCCACATTTTCATAAAAAATGCAAAAATATGAATAATTTTTGAAAGATAAGCCTTAAAGTGTGTCCATACATGACTTTAAAATTAGTCAGTTCGGTGTCAATATTTAAGTCGAATTTCATAAGACAATACATCTTATTATTTTAACTGCTTGCCCCAAGGACCTTTTGAAATCTTCCAAGTCTCACTGTCTTGACCTGTGGTGACACTCGCCAAGGAATGTGTAGCCTTGATGCATTTTTTCGAACAATCTCCGCTCATCTCATTATTGGCCGTCTCAGGGGCCGGACCTTCTCTCGGTGTTTCCTCACAAATCTTATTCAGTGCTCTGGAGACGCCACATTATAGATTGCCCAGGCACTATTTCCTGCAGCGAAGCAACGCGCTCGATCCTCCGGACTGAGCTGCACACAGAAGCGGACAGCGTCGAGAGAACTCTCCAATTTATGATATGTAAAATAATAAAACAATATATTCTTAAGTTTAGTAGTATTTATTTTAGTTTAAATATTTAAGGATTATGCTAGAATAAGGCGGCACTGTACATAAAGTGTCGCGCCTAATTAATTTGAAATACTTAACTTCCAGTAAATTGTTTAGAGTGTTTTTTATCAGTAATTTTTTACCCTTCCAATTCATGTATTAATATAAAACACTTATGATGTTTATAATAATAAGGTAGTTTGTAAAAGTGTCAAAGCGATTAGCGCTGATGCACTTGTAGTAGTAGATTAGGCGGTCTAGCCGCAGGTAGAGTACTCAGAGTATCGTAGACTCTAAGGAATTGAAAAAAAAAAAATTGAGACGCTACATCTGACGTTTCCTGCCAATCTTTGCCCTCTCGACTTCAATATAGCTGAGATATTTGTGCATTGGAAGGCCTCGACCAGCTCAACGTTTGCGCGGAAGCGCAATCAGTGAATATCCTGAACTGTTCCACCACTGCATTTAACTTAATCAAATAGAGCAAACAAATACACAATCCCTCGACATATGTGTCACCCGGCGACAGATTATAGTTTCGAGTCTCACCGCTGCGTCCGTAACGGTGATTTTTAGTAGCCTGCTATTAAATAATCTAATAGTATAGAACGATTTGTGATAAAAATCGCATAATCTAAACGTAGTTATTTTCTAACATCAAATGGCTCTTTTTAAAATGACTATTGAATAGACAGATACGAAATAATGTTACACTTTACCACAATTCGTTAAATATTTTTATTTTTATTGTTTAAATGTATTTTTTAGAATCATTATCAATAAAGACTTACAACTTGATATGGGTTACTTACGTTTTTGAGAGAATATCGAATAGCGTCCATATTTATTTCATAAAAATAAATACGTAATAGGTAACTGTGGATTAGTAGAAAAAATCGAAATGCTTTAAAAGTATTTAACTAATAATAATTAATGATCTATTATTTTGAAGCGTAGAATTAAAATCATCCTTCAGTCTTGTTATTTCGACTATTATTTTAATTTATCTATGAAAAGCATTGTATTATTTTAATGGTTGAATTATAATAGTTCGTATATACATAGTAGCAAGAAACTGCTTACAGATTTGATAGAAAGAAACGCTGATTTTGTGCATTTTTTTACTGGCAATAAAGAAATTGTACACTGCTGAATGCATTTCTAGAGCAATAATCGGAGAACAATAGATGAATTCATTTGAAAAGGTGTAACATATGGGTTCAAAAATTGTCGCTAAAAATATTGTCGCCGTAGCATAGTTGGATAATGCACCTTCCCCAGTTAGGAAAGAGATCCAGGTTCAAATCCCGGTGGCGCAACAACAATATTTTTCGATAAAATTGATTTTATATGTATATCTTTCTAATTAATATATTTAATTCATATTTAAAATATTATATAATGTATAAATACTCGTATATTATCAAATAATGGCAATATGTATGTTTTTGATATTAATACATTTAATCGTTCCATTATTTGAAAGAGCCATCTACCTTATTTTTACAGAATCTCAAATACCTTTGAGTAAACTGATAGCAGACACCAGAATCATCAATTCATTTTTATTAAATTTTGAACACATTTCTAAGTAATATATTTAATTCATATTTAAAATATCACAGACCGTCTGTTCTGAATAATTACAACTTCACAATAAGAATGTGTTCTCCTAATATATAATATTTACCTAAATATTATTTCCATCGATCAGCTCTTTTACGAGCTTGACACCTTATCTACTTGGTCGGACAGTATGTCATTGTGCAAATTTGTGCTTGTCAAAACATGTTCGATTCTATAAAAATAACACGTGCGTATCAAAACGTGTTCAATCTTGACCGAAAAATGATGATATCTGTAAAAAGACGTGCGCATGTCGAAACATGTTGATCTTTTTGGATCATTATTATTTTTTACCATAGTCTTCTCAGACGTTTAGCTTATGATCGAGCGTGGTTCTTCGATGGTCTTGAACTGAAGAGAATGATCCATCTTCCATCTTTCCGGTCATGTTTAGTAGAACATTCTGCAAGGAGTCAATCATCTATTGTATCTGGTTCGTCCACTATATGGGAAAGTTGTAATCACAATAATAAGTTGTAATCACAATAATAAGTTGTAATCACAACCAGCTACTATAAACTATCTCTACTAGCAAATCGACTCTAAACAGCTATTATTATAACAGGTGTTGAATTACAAACATTTATTCAGTTTTAACCACTGCTGGAAAGATTCAAAGTCACTCAATTGAAGTACAATAAAGAGATTTAAAGTTTGATAGACGTAATTCGCTGGGACATGGTGTGTGTGTGAGACGAGGACTACGAAAGCTGTGAGTTGTCTCCAAAGAATCTCTAGTCAAAAATCTCTTAAAAAATCTCACACCTGCATAGGAGTCATGAGAGTTATATTTGAAATAATTAAGAAATCCCAAATTGTAATGTCTCGATAGGTAGATGGACGAAGTAAGATTGATCAGTTATTAAATAATTTTTAAAGAGAACAACATTTTAGTATTATAAAGTTGCATTTTTTCAGAAATGGGATGGCCCAAAAAAAGTGATAACATCGCGTAACACGCGTGTTATTTCAAAATATAATGTAATTAATTATAATTCTTGATGTTTTTTTTTGCACAATATTTATCTAATCATAAATTATCAAAATACTCCATATTGCATAATCTACTGGGCCTAAATTTGAGATGTTCGGTGGCCACATGCCTGGCTCGTTGAAATTAACATACTCATGACGAAGAAAGTTGATTGTATATCTGTCTGTGTGAGATGGAGCTCCATCCTGCTGTAACGTCCAGTTATGCTGTAATATCTAGCTGTACTCCAGGCTTTGTATTGAAACCCTTTGATCATTCCTAGCACCCTGATGTTTTTCAATTCGCAAATTTTTGATCAGAATACGGTCTTCTGCAGTGATTTTTGTCATTCTGGGCAATACTTTGAAAAAACCAAATATAAACAATGGGAAAATTAATAATAAAAGATGGCGACCGAAAATTATCGAAATAAAACGTAATGTAGGTAAATAGGTAAGTAAGTAAATTAGTAAACTATTTACACATTTTACGAAATGTTCACTTTTTTTGGGCCATCCTTTATATATAGAAATAATCAATTTATCCCGTTAGCAATAATAATAATATTTTGATAAATTGTTTTTTTCTGTAAATCTTTTTAGTTGATTCGTTTAATTTTCATTATAAATAATTGTTCAATCAATACGGATTGATGTCTTTGAGATGTGGTGTTGGAGACATATGTAGCGCAGACGCACGAATGCCTTCATTCTGCAGGAGTTGAACATCAGGGACAGACTCTTAATCATTTGCCTGACATGAATCCTTTAATTTTTTGGGCATCTTAAATCTTAAGATTGCTTGGAGAAGCCTATTACGGTGGACCACACCGAAGGACGAAAAGGGGGAAGAAAATCTCCCACCTTTTATACCGACCAAGTGAATAAGGTAACAGACACTTCTCTGGCGATAGTCTGAAGATATGCAGAATGCCAAGAAAAGTGGAAGAGCATAGTCATGAGGGTGGGACTTCATGAAGATTACTATCCTCAGTCATAAGGAACCGATGTAGATGAGTATTTGTAATGTTTTTGTTACATAATGGCATTCTAATAAGTACCTACCTAATGAGTCTCTCATAAATTATGTTGTAAATCACACACACTACTCTGCTTATTGATATCTATCAGGTTGGAGGGGCGACCTTACTTTGGACATATGCTCGATCCTTAGTTTATATTTATAGTCTTAATATTTATTTTCCTTTAAAAGTTTAAAAAATTGATTGAATTATGTGTTCTGTTGTTGTTTTTACTATAAACATTGTACCTGTCTAGTGTTAGTTATCATTAGTCTATGTAGGTCAATAACCTAGTTTTTTTATACATAATTTGTTTCATCCATTAGCGTTTTTCAATGCGTAGGTACTGCGAACAGTAAATTATTCAAAATCCTCTATTATACTTCATTGTACATTATTCAGTGGCCGTAATGACAGTAGACAGCCAAAATGTCAATTTAGAGTCGAGATTAAGACATTATTTTGCAAAAATTACAGTACAGTACGATGTTGTGTTTTCTACGATGATATATTATATTCAACTGTATTTATTCGACATCTGCGGGATACTGAAAATAGGGGAGAATTATCTTCAGTCAATGTTAAAAAAATATGAATCATCCCCGTCTTTAATATTGCAGTTCTTTTATCTCTCAGTTGCGTATGTAGGTGGTAATTACAAAATTACAAATAGTGATCGATGTGTGTGGTCTGAGTTGTCGAGTCGAGGTTATCAGAAGGTTCGGTACACGGTGAGACTGAAGACCCTAAATCTCTTCAATATCTCACACATGTGGGTGCATGTCGCAGTGTATATGAATATGCATGTGAGTATTTATATTTAGGTATTTAAATAAAACAGAACTTATAAAAGTTGGAGTTTATTGCGGGACGGTTTACGATTGCACGTTCTACAAGTATAAAGTTAATTACGCGAATAAAGTTGGCTCGCTTGAAGTATTATCGAAATAACAGTTTGCGGAGAAGTGGCTGACCTTCGCTAGCTTCTAGAACTCGTCCGTCATGATGTATTAACGGCTGCTATTGGTCGGTGCGTTTCGACACTATATGGCTGTAGAGTGTTAATTTTTGGTAGTCCTAGTCTGTGAGACGTGAGTAAACCTCCATACGTCTATGTTTCTTTAGTAATTCTCAAGATACTTATTCCCATTACTGAGCTATACCATCTGGATCTTTAGAATTAGCTCAGTGATCAGAATTTAAATTTCACTACCACATGCACACATTGAAAAAAAAAACACTATTTTTCAAATCTTTGACCTAAAATACGCCCAAAGTCTCGATGAATAAACGAAATTATTGGAGAAGTGAACAAGCATTGAATTGACAACAGTTGAAAATGATATATCAGTGTTTATAAACTTTACCTTTACATTAAAATTGTAGTAAACAGCACTTCGCACGAATACCTCAATCCTACACATCATCCCTATATACAACAGAAAAAAAAAATCTTTCAATTCTTTGGCCACCCTTCCAAAAGGAGAACAATTTGATTTCGATTGAGTCAGTCTACCATTTGACTAGGAGGAAAGAAAAATATGCGAAGGCAAGTCAAAAATTATCAACATTTTTTATTCTATAATTATACATGCAGTGAAATCTCTACCCATCATTCCATGAATAATAGTTTTTCATAGTTAATAATAGTGGTTTATGAGAGAGAAAGAGAGAGAGAGAATGCTGCTACTGACTGCCCCTTGACATTATACAATTAAATTTAATTATTGTTGTTTCTGTGCAGCTTTCTAATTTTATTTTAAAACATTCATCTTTTTTAAAACATCTATTAAACGTTTAAAAATGTAAATTTTTCTATATTCCCGCATTTATAGTTTATTCCAATAGGTCCCTTCAAAAACGATATATAGAGGTTTCGCTGTATTGCGCTATGATGCCAAATCGTGTGCGCGCGCTAACTCACACATCTTAGAAGGAACACTGCTACCGGCGGTGGTGTTTTACAATACATATGCACCTGATGAGAAGTGACATTTTTTGTCAACTTTTGCTCAAAATGAGAAAAAATCCGAATAACGGTAGATAATGTCTTGAAAAAAAATGTATAACTATTTTTAAAAATCGGCCAATAACTAAAGTGGGTTTTGGTTTTAATACATATTTGTTTCTATTTCTAAACGTACGTCTCAACTAACATTCTGAGAATATATAGCGGCTGACTTGGAGCCGTGGGCGACGTGGGCATGCTCCAGCATGATGGCATGTCGGTTCACATCTCAGTTGTATGTTTATAAGAAAACAGAGAGCTTATTTGCATAAGATTGGCTCGACGTATCGCACCGACAAAGCGATATGATAAAATATTATAGTATAATATTATGACTATCTGATTCTACGTACCGGATTAGACAAAGACACTCAAACCAGGGCCGTGTCGTGCACAAAGGCAAAACTCGTGAAGTGACAATTTTAGGAGCAACATTTTGGAAGAAAAAATCGCACGATATAACAGATCTAGTCCGCAATATTTTATGAGTATACCTGACTTAATTACTTTCTTTAAAATGTTCGAAAAGTATGTACAAATTTGGTACCGTTACGGAAAATATTATTTTGTAAGATTTATACAAAATCGTGTTAAATGTAAATTGTTTGCGAAATTGACACACAATTATTGTTTACGCGTTTTTATACTTTGTTGAAAATGTGCATTCTATTTGTGTGCATTTAAAAACAGGTAACAAAAGCGAAACTGCTTCTGTTTAGAGACGGTTTCGGAGTCGGTCATACATTTTACGGCGGTGACTACAGTTTAGGCAAGTGCGACCATCGGTAGAAGTATCGGCGAGTCACAGCCCAGTTTTGCAAAGATTTCATTTTCATTTACAATAAGTTGAATGAATATACAAACCAATTAAAAAACCCAGGACTAGCTATCGATACTATAGCTATCGTTAATATGCACATAAAATTACGACATTTTTTAAATTCTTATATCTCTGACATGGTTGATATTATGCACATACAGCCTGAATATTTTAGATATTCATATTCCAAGGTCACCTTGACTGGATATGAAATAATATTGTACTCTAAACTACTTAATGTGATTAATCTCCATAGTTTCATTTGCTGATGAATATATGTAGAGTCTAATTTCAAAACCCCCTAAAACGGATTTCAGATAATTTGAGTGAAACATGCAGTTTTCTAGATTTTTTTGTCAGCTACATGCAGAACACATTATTTCTCCTAAAAGCCACTGATATCAGAGTTAGTTCCAAAATACTCCAAAACAGACAGAGTATAAGTTATTTTAAATCCAGTATTGCTCAGTATGCAGAAAAAAAATTAACTTCACATAATTGTCATTTGCTTTCAAAATATACGATTTTTATCCATAATTCAAAAATCGTTTTAGGTGGTTTTGGAATAAGGCGCAATATACACTGGTAGATGGTCCAGTTAAAAGCCTCAATAATTGACGAGTAATAATTATTGAAGAAGGCTTGTATAAATGTGGATGAGGCTAGAAATATGTATCCTAACAGAAGAGTGTGACGCTCTGCCCTCTCTACCTACCCCTGCGGAGAAACGGCGTGATGGTAAATAAGTGAGTTAGTTGATGAATATTATTTATTGAGAATAAAAGTGAAACGGGTTATTATCAACATTTATAATGAGACAATATTGTTGTAGATAATTTATAACAAATAAAGTTTTGTTTTTGGATATTGGATTTTATAACAAAATTTTGATGAGAATATAAGATTATTAAAATAATAATAATAATAATTTTTTAATTAAATTTCGAAAAAAATTTTTTAGGTTGTCCAGCTTTGTTATGTGGATTAAATACTTCCACGAGGGTGGGTGGCGCCATCTGCGTTAAGCTTTGCATTACATCTTATGTTAATTTAATTCGACACAATGAAGTACCTGGATACCTACAAAATATTTAAAGTAAATTTTAAAAAAACGTTTTTTTTCAAAACTGTGAAGAAAGAAATTGGAATAATACAATACAGCTGTCACGTGATTTAAATTAATTAATTTAATTACAGAATCGATCCGTTTTCAAAGATAATAATTAAACCAATTTTTTGACGCTTTTTTCCTTTCATGTAATGTCGGTTGTTAATAGGTTTGTCGATAAAGCAATGCTTAAATAGAGACATACAGCAAAAAATGTAAGCTCGACAAACTAATAACACCTTAAACATACTGAAAAAAGTATATTTAAAAAAAAAATGACACTTATATGTACATAATTTGTGACAGATCTGTCTCGCAATGTGGAGTTTAGATCCGACCCTGTAACCCGCGCGCTCTATCCCAACAGAAAGACAACGTAGGTATCCAGTATGTTATTAAAATGTGTACACATGTATGTGACGAGCCATTGTGTGCAAATGACTGCGGCCCCTCCGCCCACCTGCCCGAACAATATAATAACGCATATTTTTAAATGGACATCCGTTGGTAGATCCTGTAGGAATATATTAGCCTGGGCGTATCACGATCCCAGCAGGATAACATCTCGGCTAACTGGGATAATCATATTCCTCACCCTTTTATCCCGAAACATTCTTTTTTGTTTCACCCTTATTCAACAGCCTTATTTTAACGTATATTTTATATTGTGTTTTAATACAGATATTTTTTAACCCATTCCCCGCGGATGACTCAAATATAAGTCGCCGTGTTTCGCCCGCCGCTAGTGCGTACATACGCGCTGAGGAGCGCTGAAGATCGTACCAAAATTATTTGGAATCTTTATCCAACCGACATATGTTGATATTTGTCAAGTATTATTAGCCATCTTATGAACAAATACGAAATATCATCTTATAGAGCTACATTTAAAGCCAGTATTTAAAAACTTGTAAATAATGTGCATTAGTCTCGAAAATCAGCGCCCACGGAGATCACTACTTCGCTTTGTAGTAAATATCACCACTCATGGATAATTTTGTTTACGTTATTTTGTAGTTATAGTTCTGATTTCTGTATTTGTTTATATTCATGAGGATTCTTGAGACCTTTGCTATCGATTTATTAAAAACAAATCATACATTACACGTATGAAAAATGTCATGCGCATTTATGAACACGATCAATGGGTTAAAGATGACTATTATAAAAGGTTATTAAGGCTGACTATAAGTAGATAATAGTGAAATGCTATCACGCACTACCAATATTCCTTTTAAGGTGTGCGGGTGTACGCGCATACATAATTTTGCATCATAGCGCACATAAAAAAAAATAGCGCGAACACCAACATATTGGATATTGAACTACTTTCTAAAGTTACAAATCCAAGATAATCATTTTCTACCTACACCTGTGCTTCTTTCTATCTTCCCGTGCGTTGTTGTTGTAAATATCATATTTTTCATTGCGGAAAATGTCCGAAATATATAGCTTTCCTTGATAGCTGTCATTAGTTCTTTTGAATTATGTATGCGTCTTAATACATCTTCATTAGTAAAAGTATAGTGATGTTTTTCTTATTTTCTCCCTAGCGCTTAAATACATAATAATATTGGTCCATAAAATTACACAAAAATATGTATCCGCACACCGTGTTTCAAAATAAGAGGGTACAATAGTGGTGACTATCATGTTCGATGTATTTACTAATAGTGGACTCCTGATTTAAGCCAACAAACCAAAAATGATTGTGTTTGAGAGAAAAGAAAGTGAAAGACTAAAGATGTTATACAAGGGCGTGCAGTGCATACAAGCAAAAACGCTGTGCATTACTAGAAATTCTGCGAAACAAATATAAATTAAATCATTGTATTAACATAAACGAATACATTATTTTAAAATTAGAGCCATGTGTGTACCAGAAGAGACTTTAATTGCTTAGTTATAAAAACTACTACAACAACTCACCGCTGTACCCATGGCACTCTTTTGTATTCGCCGCATCGAGCTATTCACATTACTCTGTTTTTTCTTTAAGCTAGTGAATTACTCGTGTTGGTTTGGTTATTGGTTATTTACTAATTTAAAATTTCTTTCGTTTTGTATGGAGTCGTTACCTATGCTGTTTTTTTAACAGAATAATATTAGAAAGGCTTACAACTGCGTGTAAAACATTGACTGTCTACTTCCTCTTTTACTAATTCGCAAATTTTACAATCTTACTGTTTTTAACGTATTGATTTCATGATTGTTCTTTAAATTTGGTGCATGGATTGGTTTTTGATTTAGGAAAAACAAAGC
Organism: Eubasilissa splendida; assembly: GCA_031772225.1. Taxonomy (NCBI): domain Eukaryota; kingdom Metazoa; phylum Arthropoda; class Insecta; order Trichoptera; family Phryganeidae; genus Eubasilissa; species Eubasilissa splendida. The sequence continues at coordinate 33,533,494 of CM062849.1, forward strand.
AATTAGCGAAACTATTTCCTACGTTAACCTTTAATATAAATAATTATATATTTTAGTTATTACGTGAAAGATTTTTAAACAATAAAGTTATCATGTTCTGTCATAGAAAGTGTTCTTAAAAACGTCCATGCATTTTTTATATGGGTAAGAAGGTATTATTTTAAGTTAAAACTTGAACTATAAAAGCACTATTAATAGTACTCTAAAATTACAAATATATACATGATAGGGTTGTATCAACGACGGATTTATGTTGTCTAAAGACCTTGGTTAAATGAAAGTACATATATTGTATTACATATATTATATATCATATATGATAGTAGTATGTCATTGGTAACAGCACAACCTAAATCTATTATACCTACTGCACGCCACTGATATGGTAAATAATGAATGCTTAGAACTAGTTTTTTGAATTTTAGAAGTATGTATACTCACTATGGACAGCAACACTGAGAATGATATGACAAGAGGATGACAGCGAGAAATAATATAAATGATGCTCTGGTCATAAGAGAATTCTGGTGGCCATATTGAAGGGAAAGGTGATTTTTGAATACGATTGTTTAGGCGAATGTAGAAAATCAATTAAAACTAACTATAAACAAGATAAATAATGAATAGATATATAATATTGAAGAATAAATTTATAAATATTCAAAAATATATGACGAAATTATTTGGTAAAATATTAACAAATAAATTTAATTTCCAGAAAACGATATGGCATAATAATTAATAAATACTTTTATTTTAAAGAAAAGACAGTTTGTTACATATATTTTACACGCATTTTAAAATGCATTACCCAACTAGGCAAGCCTGTTTTAGGGAAAATTGGTAAACAAATACATTTTACAAAACCAAAACTCATTGAAGGCAAAACATAATAAAATCGAATACGTAACATAACAAGGCAAGTAAGACTAGATATTAAAAAAAATTATATATGTAAAGAATATAAAAAGATAGAAGAAAAAATACGAATATGCAATACAATATGTAATGTAAGCACATATCAGATATATGTAAATATGCAAGATCAAAACACACAAAAGTAGTTATAAGAATTATTTTATTATACAAAAAAGATTACTTTCAGTATCTGCTCTTCCTAATTTCAACAACCAATTTGAAACATCCCTTTTAAAAGCCTTAATTTTATTTCCAATTTGTTTGTACGTATCTTGAAAGGTGGAAAATTTTAGATTTACTAAAATATACGGTCAATAATTTAATCTCATATATCAATATAAAACATCCACCCGTACGTGTATTATAATTTATACGAGTGTATAATTTGTATTTACACTAGGGTTCTGTTTTTTATATGCAATTTTTTTTAATGTTTTAAATCCAGTCAGATAGTAGCATATGCAGATGATCTTAATATTATCGGAAGGATTCTGCCAAATAGTATTTGTATCCTTAGAATCTGCTCCAAAAAGGGGTTGGTTTAATAGTAAACGAGGGTAAAACCAAAATAATGAGGCAAAGTTGACAAACAAGAAACACACTGGGTCCAAACGTAGCCTTCGAATACCATTATAAGTTTCAAGTGGTTGAAGACTATCTAGGATCCAATTTGACCAAGGACAATGAAGAAGTCGCAGAAGTTAGGAAAAAGATTGCCGCACGAAGTAGAAATTACATATCCAATACCGAAATCACGGAATGTTAACAGGAAAACTAAGACAACACTGTATAAAGCTATCATCCGTACTGTATTAACTTACAGATTTTACACATTTATCAGATCCCCAGACTCCACATGAAACTACAGCGGCTCACATAGTCGGGTCATGTCCAGAGGATGCAGGAAGCGCGAATCCTTAAAACAGTACTTAATGGCAATCCGTCACACACATATGCATTTAGAGTCCAGGCTTCAGCAGAGAGATGCCGCGCCCAGTCTGGCCCATTCGGAAGCCGGCAATTCTTCCGCTCCGCTATGACGAGTATCTGAGAGGCTGAGACAGAATGCCGCTGGTTCGCTCCTCTCCCTATTCATACTTCACGCTCCGCTATATTCTATACTCTTCCTATTAACCTTTCCTCTCTGGTGATGTAAACTGAGTTGACATTGTCTCTAATTATGTGAATATCTCAGTAAATATACTAATTACAAATTCATATTTTGAGTAATTCTCCGTAATATATGTATGTATCAGATAAAATAATTACATTATATACATATTAACCATACGCAACAATAAAAAGTGTTTTCTCGAAGAACCTGACGTGAATTTTTCAATACGTAAATTCACGTACAAATGTACGTTAGGAGAGGTGTGGACGGCGCAGTGCGCGGGGCGCGGGGTGCCGGATGCCGATCGTCACTTTAGTGGCAGAGCTTGCGCTGGCCGAGTTAGACGTACCTTCAGCGTCTCTATGCTATCGTTCGTGATGACCAATGTTTTTTTAATCATTTTTAACACTTTTACACAATAATTGATATACATGTATTAACTTATATATAGCAAGTCGAAAGTGATGATATTCAAGAAAGAGGAAAGCAAGACACCATGCTAAATACTTGTAAGTAATAAATGTTTGGAACAAGTAGATGAGTTTGTTTATTTGGGAAGTATGTTTGATAGAAACGGAAAGGCTGAGAATGATATCGAAAGGAGGGTGACTGCAGGGAATAAAGTGAATGGAATTATATCTAACGGGAATTTGTCAACCGAGGCAAGACTAGCGGTGCACAATGGAATCCTGGTACCGACACTGATGTATGGAAGTGAGGCCTGGAGCTGGCAGAAAAGGAACAAAAGTAGACTGAATGCAGTGGAAATGAGATCACTTAGGCGTATTTGTGGCAAATCTATTTATGACAGAGTAAAGAATAAAGAAATTAAGAAAGAATGTAAAGCTAATGTTAGTATAGTGAGTAAGATTGAGAAAGTATCACTTAGGTGGTTTGGTCATATGGAATGGATGAATGAGGAGAGAATGGTAAGAAAGATATATGACGCAAGTGTTGATGGCACCAGAAATAGAGGACATCCGCGGAAGACTTAGCACAACCAGGTATACCAGATAATGGAGGATGGTTCTGTTAGAAGCCTCAACAATCGGCGAGCTTGTATGAGAAGATGTATGAATGTGGATGAGGCGAGAATTGTGTGTCAGGACAGAAGAGTGTGGCACTCCATCCTCTCTGCCTATCCCCGCGGGAAAACGGCGTGATGGTAAGTAAGTAAGTAAGTAAGTAAGTAAGCTACTTATATATATATATCCACAATTATTTTAGTGATTATTTAATATAAGTAATAAATAAATATAAAATATTATGTAACTTAAAAATTGCAAAAATCTACATGTACACTGAGTTTACAGCACCGTATTGCGCATTCTAATTTTAGCACCGCAAGGAAAACGTTAAACTGCGCATTCCACTCCATCATCAAAAATCCCCCACAACTCTATCATTAAAATGTCAACGTTCTTTGCAATTAATAAATAAATGTCACGGATTTAATAATACATGAATTTTTTTTTAAATTAATTCAATGCTGATATATGTATCAGTGACGCGCAGTCCATGCATTAAATTAAACTGTGCGAGAGTATAAATTAGCGAAAATGAATAATAATTCAATCTTCCCACGTATCCTACATAAATTATTATCACATTCATTATTTTTTAATCCATCATAATATTCCGCCAGACGAGTATGCAAATTGGGCATATCTCAGTTAAAACATTGAAAATAATTAATATCTGGCTATACGATGCTCTCACCTAATAGCGAAGAGTTTCAGTCAGCGTGATTCAACTCTAGGTTAGTAGGGAACCAGTGTGATAAATCCGTTCATCAGTCAGTGGCTTAGCTTAGAATAAAACTAGTAAAATATAGTTGTTTCTCATTAGCGATAGTGTATAAAATAAGACTCTTAAAAAAATCTAATATAGGAGTAGTCTCAATTAGGATGTTTAGTGGAAACAATTCAAGATTAAATTGTAATTGCTCGTAAATCATCAGGGAGAGGTATTGTTCGACGCGCGTGATTTGCGGGATTGCCAGTCGTAACGAGTCACTGGTCGGGAGCGCACCGCGCGTTCGCGGTTGAGCAATATTTAAAGTGTGGTGATTCGCTGGTTAGTGCGCGTCGCGCTTTTTGTACTCACTTTAATATAGGTTCGAAAATTTGTCGTCATAAAATATGTCGCTGTAGCATAGTTGAATAAATGCACCTTCCCCGTTTTGGAAAGAGATCCAGGTTCGAATCCCGATGGCGCAACAACAATTTTTTCGATAAAATTGATTTTATATGTATATCTTTCTAATTAATACATTTAATTAATATTTATAAACAAATTTACTTGTAATGCAAATTAAATTAATCAACTAGAAAGATATACAGAAAAAATATTGGTTGCTATCGGTATTCGAACCTGGACTATGCGGGGAAACGTGTTACCATTCCACTACAGCAACCGATTACGATTACTACAAATTTAGAATATATATCTGTATACTTTATATTGCGTTTAATCTCAAATACCTTTGGGTAAATCACGTTAGGAGACGCCAAATTAAAAATACGATTTCTGTTCGAATCCCGGTTGCAACTAATATTTTTCGATAAATAGATTATTTCTGTATATCTTTATTGTTAATTCATTTAATTTTTGTTAGAATACCACAGAAAAATGTTCTGAAAATGTAACATCACAACAAAACTGTGTTCTCTATAAAAAATGTATCTATATTTTCTTACATCTACTTCTACTTATCTGAATACGTGGTTAAGCATTATGTAACATTGCTGTGATTGGTCGTGTTATTTATGTTTTCGATATTTACGACAGATCTACGTGTGTGGATGCTTCATTATATTTACTGTACCTATCTGTCCCCACTTCCTGACACCCTGTACCGCAGTGCACGACTTTTCTGTGTATATTGTCTATGACTGTTGAACTGTTAAGGAGAGTGGATGTCCTGCTATGTGCTCGTCACTTATTTAAAGCTATTATAAAGTTACTTGTTGCTAGTGTGCATTCGGTTACTCGCATGTGCTCGTCACTAATTTAAAGCTATTATAAAGTTACTTGATGCTAGTGTGCATTCGGTTGCTCGCATGTGCATACCAAAATCACTATTTCGCATCACAGTGTTTCGTGTTCATATTAAGATGTTTCTTGAAGATCAGGAACTGTGACTACAGGAGAGAAAATTCAAGTAAGTCGTGTTCTTCCTGATTGGTTCTCGAGTCTTTAATGTGCTGTCTCTATACCAAATTCCTATCACCCTTCCTACATCCCATTTCTCTACTTCTAGTGTAAATAATCGATTTAAGATTATAATGACTAATAGACAACAAAAACATCACTATATTACAAAAAAAAAGTCAGGTGTGTGGCTCTGGTATTCTCAAAAAGTTTCGCCACTCCTATCTGTCCTCTTTTTCAGCTAAAAGGTTTTGCATGAAACACTTTCTTTGCTGGTCGTCCAGTCCATTTGTTGAACATGACCAACCCATCTCAGCCGCGCTATCTTGGTAACTTAGACAATGTTGGATTCACCTAATTCTATGTCTATTTTGTGGTTGTATCCCGTTTTCATTTGTGGCAACGCAATCCCACAAAAATCTAGTACAATTTTAATTTATATTATCTACTGGTAATCAAGTAAAATCCTATTAATAAAAAATATTGAAACATATACCTACATTGTCCCATTCAACACACGCTCTATTCATTGTCTCTTATAATTTGAAAGTCTCGTAATTTTAATGGAAAAATTTCCTTTTTTATTTTGTATCTAATTGTATGAAAACGTATGATCACATTTGCAGATAAGTTTATTTTCGTTTCTGGATACAATTTACTTCATTTATAAATTATGGATCTGTTAATATATTTAAATTTTGAAGCATTTGAAGTCCATAATCCATAAATGTATTGATTATCCTTTATACAATATTAATTTTGTTGTGCCCGTTCAAACACCGGGCAAGCCTCTCACTTTCCATATATTTACAGGGTGAATATTATGTTCCAGGTCGTTGTTGTTTCATTCATCAAAATGTCATGCGTAGCTCGGGCTGTGTGTGAAGTGGCACCGTTCCGTTGATCCAATCGACCCAGTTCGACCACCAAAACCATATCAAAATCATCTTTGCAAATAGTCACCTTTTAAATTTGTTTTCATAGTAGTTCCTACTTAGTTACCCACCACTTATACTTTATAGTTTTGTTTTTATTTTTTATTTTATTATACATTGTTTCCTGAAGAAGATACCACAATTGTCGAAACATGTTGATTTATCAATAAATAGTGGTTTAAATAAAGTGTTTTGTCTTATGATTTAAGATAATATCTGTCTGTTTACGCACCTTTTGTTCCTTCGACTGGCACTATCACTTTATGTTATGTGAATGTTGCCGTTTTCGGAGATCGAAGGATAGCTGTCAAACAATCAGTGGATCTCAATTGCTCTTAATAATCCGATCGACGGGAGTGCGTATTTCGGTCGGTCGGAAAACTACGCATAAATAAAAAGACCGATAAGATCAGACCAAGCCACGACGCCAGAGAAACAGTTATTGTTAGTCAAGGTGAGTGGTAATCTTAATTCTGCATATATGTCCATATTATTAATAGGAAAGCTGGGAACAACAGCTATCGAAGGAATTCATGGGAACACCTCAAAGCCTCTGCTGCTTTCTTTCTTCCCGTTGTAAAAGATCACTGTTTGTATTATGGAGAATGCGTCCGAAGTATTCAGCTTTTCTTGATAGTTTTTAATAGTTTTCTAGACTTATTTATTTATTAACAAATTTGAATATGTCCAAGAACACACGATTACTGGACATTTACCTACAAAGGCACTGTTATTAAACAAATATCAGATATCTCATAGAGGCAAAGTTATTTTTTATTATTTTTAATGGAAAACAGGGCTTACGACGTTAATTGGTGAACGTTATATATATATATATATATATATAAAGTGATCACTTAAGCCAGCCGAAGACAGGTCGTAAGCCTTGTAATTAATTAATTCAATTATCTAAAATTCATATTTTAGATAATTCTAAAGAAAATATTAGCGCTCTGGAATGTCTAGTAAAAAACCAATTATTAAAAAGAAATCGTACAAAAACAATTATTTTTCCATTCCATCCGTTGTAAAATTAATACGTTGGTACAAATACAATTTATGGTATGAAAGACAGAGATCACATACTATTTTCACAGTGAAAAGAACAACAAATATACAAATATAATTGTCTCTTTCTCACTAATTAAATGAAGAGAGATAAGATGGAAGGACACATTATATACGACTTAATGAATGCTCTAAATTATGTTATTAATCATTTTTTCAAAATTGAATGCTCAATATTTAGAGTAAATTCATGCCACTAACGCCATTTAAGCTAATAAAAACATTTTTTCTAACTGTTATCTACGGTAACATGAGTTGACAGCATGGCTGCGTTCGAATATTTTATATCATAGTATGGTAAAGGTTAATGTGATCAATCCAATCATAATGATATGTTTTTCATATTTTCTCCCCCAGCGCATAAATAACAGCTTAAAATTGCAGGAAATATTTTTTACGTACACACCGTGATTCAAAAATAGAGAAAATATTGATTACGAGCCGGATCTCATCTGATCGATATCTTAAAATATTATTTATGAATTTTTAGGTTATTGTACCCAATTATGTACCTAGATAAGATTCAATATAAGATCTATCGCATCTGAAAAGATTAAAAATAATCCTACTAATCCTAATCCTGACAGTGGATCCAAGTCCAGCATAAGCTGTCTACACTGTCAGAAACTGCATGAAGTACTGTCTCGAGTTCAAGAAAATTTTAATTATTTAAAAAATCCTACAATATGTAGTAGTGCACAAAGCGCCCTTGAGGTGAATATTTGAAGGGTTCTCACTCTACAGACGCAGCACGACAGTGAAGCCTTGCTCCCAGAACTGGCCAACTTCTCCAGAGACGTCTTGTAATTCAGGGAGTAAATATTTCCCGCAAGCAAAAAATTTAAATGTATTTAGACGTGACAAAGAAATAAAGAGAATGAATCTTAAAGATTTAGTTGTGAGACATACCAATACTAAGTGTACGAGTTGAGATTTTGATCTGGAGATAAACTCAGAGATCAGCTTTAGATTCAAACCAGTGTACACCACGTTCGGTTTGACAATGATATACACTCACCGATGTACTCATGGCGCTCTTTTTTATTGCTATTTACATTACTCAATTTTGTCTTTAAGCTAGTGAATTACTCAAGTCATATAAATTCATTTCTGTTGATCCGTTTTGTATGAAGTCGTTACTTATGCTGTTTTTTAACAGAATAACATTAAAAAGGGTTACGACTGCGTACAAATCATTAAAGTGTCTACTTCCTTTTTTACTTATTCGCGAATTTTACTATATTACTGTTTTTAACGTGTTGATTTCATGATTGTTCTTTAATTTGGTGCATGGATTTGGATTGGAAATTGGCAGAACTATTTCTTATGTTAACCTTTAATTAATAAGGTTTTCAAACAACAAATTAATCATGTTTAGTCATAGACAGTGTTCTTAAAAACGTAGATACATTTTTTATATAGGTAAGAAGGTATTATTTTACATTAAGACTTAAACTTTAAGAACACCATTAAAAGTACTCTAAAATTGCAAATAAACACATGATAGAGTCGTATAAACGACAGATTTATTTAGTCTAAAGACGTTGGTTAAACTAAAGTACCTATATTATATATCATATATGATAGTAGTATGTCATTGGTAACAGTATAACCAAAATCTATACCTACTGCACGCTACTGCACACACGTTTATACAAATATCACATAAAATCTATACAATTATATATTCTGACAAGTTACCATATGTCATTATTAATGCTTTAAAGAACAAACTTTTATTCGGTTTTAACTGCTGATGGGGAAATTCAAAATCACTCAACCGACGAACGTCTATAACATTTGACATTTAACGTATGTGACGAGGCGTGATGTAAGATGGCACGAATCTTTGATATACAGTGGGTACTCGAGAACTACAAAAATTGAGAGTTATCTCACGAGAGCAAAATCCGTATCTCACAGATTGTCTCGAGTCGGAAATCTCTTAAAAATCTCACCCGTGGATACAAGCCATAAGTACGATAAGTAGATAAGTTTGAATATAAATTCATTTTCATAACTTTCATTCAACCACACAAAAGACTTCCTTTACGGCCGTTTGAAACAGTGGTTCTCAATATATAAATGTTAACGATTAATTAATTATTTGTAACAATCTATGATTCGTTACTCAAAAATACGTGTAAAACAATTTCTAGATATTTCGTTATTTTTTTCACTTCGGCGTTCGTTCCGGTTCAATTTTAAAAATATCGTTCCGGTTTTCGGTTCGGAAAAAATAATCTCAGCTTTAATATGTTTTTATTTGTATTCAAATTTATTTTCTACTATAATTTAGAACATTTTATTCATTATTTAGTAATAACTAAACTACATGAATTTATACAATAATATAATATAAATAATAATTAATTAAAAGCATAATACAGTGGAATCCCGATTCTACATGCCCGGAATTCACGTTTTCCCTCCATTTGCGTGTTATTTCTGCAATCCCGTGTCATTTTAGTACATTAAAAACTCTATTTTACGTTTGTCTTTCAGTTCGCAATTCGCCATAGAGCCAAGAGTGTGTTGGTCGTTTACACGCATTTTTCATTCTCATACCTATGTAATTTTATATATATATTAATTTATATATATGTCGCTGTAGCATAGTTGGATAATGCACCTTCCCCGGTTAGGAAAGAGATCCAGGTTCGAATACCGGTGGCGCAATAACAATACTTTTCGATAAAATTGATTTTATATGTATTATATATCTTTCTAATTAATATATTTAATTCATATTTAAATTTAAATTTATCAGTTTCATGATTTTATCAGACCAAGAACTTAAGCACATGTAAAAAAAATGCATACCCATTCTTATTGGTACTTATTGGTTCTTATTGCTCGAAGAATTACGTTAATCAGTTACCAATCATCGTCACAATCGAACACAATCACAGTCACAATAACAATTTAAATAGCGATACTTTACCATCAATTTAACCGTTATTATGAGTGAGATAATTTGTAATGACGATTGGTAGTTACTAACTGATTATTTGTAATTTTTTGAGCAATCATCGGTACACTGTATAACAAATCCCCCACAGATTAGTTACCAATCATTACTATTTATAATCGCGATATTAACCTTTACCATACCATGATATAAAATACCCGAACGCAGCCATGCTGTCAACTCGTGTTATCGTAAATAACTGTTAGAAAAAATGTTTTTATCAGCTTAAAAGACTCTAATGGCACGAATTTATTCTAAACACTGAGCATTCAAATTTGAAAAAATGATTAATAATATAATTTAGAGCATTCATTATGTCCTGTACAATGTGTCCTTTCATATTATCTCTCTTCATTTAATTAGTGAGAAAGAGACAATTATATTTATATATTTGTTGTTATTTTCACTGTGAAAATAGTGTGTGACTTTTATATCACAAATGGTATTTTTACTAACGTATTAATTTTACAACAGATTGAATGGAAAAAATAATTGTTTTTGTACGATTCTCTTTTCATAATTGATTTTTCACTAGTCATACCTAAGCGCTAATATTTTCTTTAAAATTATCTAAAATATGAATTTTATGTTGCACGTATTTACCGAAATATTACTGGTTTAATTATGATGGTAGATTTGTGTTACTGCATGGTTTGGGAAGGGTTAATAAATCCACACAAAATGTTTCAGAACCACTGCGGCAAAGGTGCGCGTTACATTTTTATACAGAAGTTGTTTATGAAATATACCTTTATTCATCTTTTGTGTACGTCGGAACCTGTACATACCTGTCACAGTTATTACGCACTCACACACGCATACGTGAGGCCTACTAACAGTCTGACGCGCACAAAGCTTACACATTACTCGGTGTGTGTAATTCGAACGTATGTTTAGAATTGCTATTCATATTTCATTCATCGCTCATAATATTACGCGTAGGAATTTAACCCTTTGTTTTCACAAATCATGTGTCATGCGTATTCGTTCATTGAATTGTGGCAGCATGTTTGAACGTTGGTCATGCATTGGTGAGCTGTGAGAATATATTCAACCCTCTGCATACCATGACATAAAATACCGTACGCAGTCGTAATGTCAACATGTGTTACCGTGAGCAATGTGTACCTAATGTTTAAGCATTTTAAATATTAAAAAAACGCTTTTACTAGTTTTAATGACTGTGAAATAGTTATAACCATGCTTTTTAAAAGTGAAATATAGAATAATATATATTTTTTAAATATGATAAATATAGATATATGTTTTTTGGTTTCTCCGAATGCAAAACCATATTGGGAATAATGAACAAGAATTATAGAGGCTAGTGAGTAGAATGTACGATTTGTGTAATTGGGAAGTATATTCGATAGAAACGGAAAGATAGAGAAAGATATTGAAAGGAGGGTGACTGCAAGAAATAAAGTGAACGGCTCTGGAATTATAGCTAATGGGAAGTTGTCAACGTCAATGCAGTGGAAATGACATCACTTAGGCGTATATGTGGCAGATCAATTTATGACATAGTAGAGAATGAAGAAATAAAGAAAGAATATAAAACTGATCTTAGTATAGTTTGTAAGATTAAGAAAGGATCACTTAGGTGGTTTGGTCATATGGAACGGATGAATGAGGAGAGAATGGTAAGAAAGATATATGACGGAAATATTGATATCACCAGAAGTAGAGGATGTCCGCGGAAGACTTGGCACGACCGGGTAAACCAGATACTGGAAAATGGTCCTGTTAGAAGCCTAAATAATCGTCGAGCTTGTATGAGAAGATGTATGAATGTGGATGAGGCGAGAATTGTGTGTCAGGATAGAAGAGTGTGGTGTTCTATCCTCTTTGCCTACCCCCACGGGAAAACAGCGTGATGGTAAGTAAGTAAGTCAGCAAAACCATATGTATGTACAAATCACCATACATATGTACATCGGTATCTTATTGGCGATACTGAGCAGCTGATGAGATTTTTGACTCCCACCTTCGCTTTCACATACACATTATAATCAGCAAAGCTCAAAAAATTACTGGTTTTGTATTTCGTACTACTAAACATTTCAAAAAACCTCCTATTGTTCCAAATACTTACCCGACCATAGCTGGAATACGCATCCAGCGTCTGGAATCCTTATTAGTTAAATACAAATTAAATGTATTAATTAGAAAGATATATGTATAAAATCAATTTCATCGAAAAATATTGTTGTCGCCACGGGGATTCGAACCTGGATCTATTCCAATCCGGGGAACGTACATTATCCGATTATGTTATACCAACACAGTGGATTGACGAAAAATTCTCGAACACATATGTTACACCTTTTAAATGAATACATTTTACGGAATCTCAAATACCTTTGAGTAAACCGATAGGAGACGCCAGAATTAACAATTCATTTTTATGAAATTTTGGACACTGATACAACTTATATATTATTAAGATTCGCAGACGTTATTTTGAGCTCATCACTACTGGCGACATGTAGCGATCTGTACTGTGCGATAGACCTGTGCTACTGCATGGCTATGAAGGGTTAAGAATGTAGCCAATTTTATTTTTCACACCAGCGTTGTGTCAAATTTGAAGAAGTTGTTTGAAGCAAGAATTGTTTATTGATATCCAAAACACAGTGATGCATCTACCATCACTTTGGGTTCTATACAACCTACATCCTTTATTTACGAGTTAATGTAAACACACTTTATTTGTATACCCCCGTAACATAATAAAAGTACTAATTGTTTCATAGTTCACCAACTTTAATGACAGTGGATATCTGACTATTGATTTTCTCCGAGGAGAGAGAGAGTAGATGGTTAATGTCGAGCATTTTTATGAATAAATCACAAAGATGTATTTTGTCTATGAGGACATTACTAATTTATTATTTTTCCTTGGCTAGGACACTGAGTTATTACACCTTGTGGATGGGTAAGTTCAGTCGAGAAGAAATAATGTAATTATAGCCCGATATTTTTATATTATACATATATAACATTTTTATGTTTTTCTGTGTGTCATACGCGTAGGAAAATTGATACATTTCGTTGGAGTAAAGCTTCAAATTATTTTCAAATCTGAATATGTGACCTTTTTGATGGATGTGATTCAGATATTGAATGGATACTCATAGTGTTTTTGCACGTTTGTGAACTATTCACGTATAAGGTCAGTCGGACGATAAATTATACAAATTATAAATCTACGCATATTGGCCATTAAATAAATATTTGAGATATGGTGAGTATAATTAAGTCATAAAAGGAATAATGAAAATAAATTAAGCCGCACTTGCGAATGACACATCGTTTAGATTATTTTAAATCGGGGTTGTATTATAAACAAATTAGATGAATAAATAATTGCCACCGCTTTGAAGAAAGCAATTACGTCAAAGCTTCGAAGTTAAATAGCAATCAAAACTTTTATGAAAGTTATTAAAATTTTAACGTTGAGTGAAGTATAAGTCTATTGCTTTGTACTTCTAAAGAATTCTGATGTACAAAGCAATCAATGGTTGGTACCAGTGAAACATGTTGAGAATTACGAAGAGAACTTTGAATCAAATTCTCTAAAAAAAAAAGTAAGTACTTACATAATTACAACTTCACAATAAGAATATGTTCTCTTTAATAATATAAGTTGTATCAATGTGACCAAAATTTAATAAAAATGAATTGATAATTCTGGCGTCTGCAGTCGGTTTACTCAATGGTATTTGTGATTCCGTAAAAATAATGTAGATGGCTTTCAAAAATAATGGAACGACAGATATATTAATTTAAAAAAATTAAAAAATTAAAAAAAGTGTAAGTGTTATAACACAATTGGTAGTGTACTTCCCCGGATTGGAAATAGAGATCCAGGTTCGAATTCCGGTAGCACAAAAACAATATTTTTCGATAAAATTTATTTTATATGTATATATTTATAATTAATACAGTTGACATTGCCTCTAATTATGTGAATATCTCTGTAAGTATGCTAAATACAGAGTTCATATTTTAGAAATTCCTCTGTAATATATTAATTGTGATGTCCTTGGGATAGTTGTGTGTGTGAATGCCGCACCGCCGGCGCGTGTGTGCGAGGCTATAAAGGGCGGTGCGCGTCAGGGCTCTCTCTCTCGCCTCCAATAAATGAATAATATATTAAGTGTAATAGTAATTTATTTTAGTTACCTATAAGTATTATGTTAGAATAAGATGGCACTGCACAGAAAGTGTCGCGCCTAGTTAATTTGAAGCACTTAACTTCTAGTATATTGTTTAGAAGGTTTTTTTATCAGAAATGTTTGTTAAAAAAATTTTTTAGCATTAATAATATATTATTAATCTGTGATTCATTATTTTTTTCAATAATTTAATAATGTTCAAAAATATGTTGGTTCGTAATATTTTTTAATTTTACCTTAAACTTCGCTTATTAGAGCCAGCCGCTTATTTGAGACAAAATGTTTGGGCCCAATGTGTCCCAATTAAGCGAAATCGACTGTTGAATAACTTCAACATTCAACCTTAATTACTATAGGTTATCGTTAATATTTAAAATAATGGACTAGATTTATTTCTAATTTTAATGCGAGTCTAAAAGAATCCTGAAAAATTTTACGTTTTTCGCTATTAGAACAGGCATTTGAAAAAAAGAACATTAAATAAAGAAATATAATACGTGAATATAAAAAATCCAACATTTAGAGGCTGTAAAAAGCAATGATTGAATTGTTCCAAGCAACATAGTATATTACACAAGCAAGTTCATTATATTTAACTTACGAGTTTTATAACACTAATAATACATCTAATTTATCTTCATATTTTATTTCTTCCGCAGCGTCTGTTACAGGTTTTTTTCCCTCTCTTTATGTACTTCGCTCGCACCACATAATCTTTCACAGATTAATTAACGTACATCGTTGCTGTCTCATTTTCATGTTTTCATCTCATGAGCAATATAATAAAATGGTGTTTACGCAAAACTCTCACCAAATAGTGACTTCGTGTGGTTGTCTAGGATAAAATTAAAACACTTACGTCATCTATGAGTAAATAATTAAGAAATAAGAAAAGAGTGTAAAGCTGATCTTAGTACATTAGGTAAGATTAAGAAAGAATCACTTAGGTGGTTTAATCATATAATAATTTATTATATTATTTTTTTAGGAGGACACATTCTTATTGTGAAGTTGTAATTATTCAGAACATAGGTCTGTGATATTTTAAATATGAATTAAATATATTAATTAGAAATATATACATATAAAATCAATTTTATCGAATAATATTGTTGTTGCGCCACCGGGATTCGAACCTGGATCTGTTTTCTAACCGGGGAAGGTGCATTATCCAACTATGCTACAGCGACAATATTTTTAGCGACAATTTTCGAACCTATATATATATATAAGGTATTTGAGATTCTGTAAAAATAAGGTAGATGGCTCTTTCAAATAATGGAACTATTAAATGTATTAATATCAAAAAGGTAACATTAGTTAGTTAGTTAGTTAGGTTAGGTTAGTTTCAAATTCAAATTCTTTGATAACCCGTTATCTATGTTTTTTCTAACGTTGTTTAATCGCGGACGTCCTATAAAATGTTATACATAATTTCATTGCTATAAAGAAGTTATTTTTTTATAAATATTATTAAAAAAATAAATTATATAAAGATCATATTTAAATTAACTTTTTTATTGAGTGACTTTTTAGTGATATTTATAATATAGAATAAATTAATCTTTTAAAAAATTATACAGAAAAAATCTATTTATCGATAAATAAACGGTAACGGGAATGTGTTTTCCCGGATAAAAAAGTTTCGGGTTCGTATCTCAGTGGTAATCAAATATTGTTTTCTTTAGACAGATTTATTGTATAAACCGGGCGCGTATTTTCGCTTCGTTGCCGGATATTCCCGGTGCAGCGCTGCTGTTGCGATATTGCGCATGCGCAATGGTTTACTTAATCTGTTGACTCACCACATGTAACGTTAGAGACATTCACATAGTGTCGCCACATTGTAGTGAGTGGTTGAAATGTTTAAGACAATTGATCAGCCCGCCGACTGTGAGATACGGTCCGTGATTCGTTTCTTAACTAAACCAGCTGACATTCATCACATGTGCTTCCTGATTTGGCACCAAGTGATTTCCATATACATCTTCAGCTGAAGCGGTTCCTTGTTGGCAAGCGTTTTGATGGCGATGATTAAATCAAAGACGGAGTACATACAAGGTTTTCATCCCAAGCGGCGTCGTTCTTTGACAAAGGTATAGAAAAATTGGTACCCCGTTATGACAAGTGCTTTAATAATAGTGGCGACTATGTTGAAAAGTAGTTGAAGGTGTGTAGCATCCGAAGAAAGTAAAGTGTTGTAAAAATGATGTTGCGTTTCTTTTAACAAATTGTTAAAAAATCAATATTTTAAAACAATTTTTGCAATTGTGGAAACGTAAGGCGATATTTTCTAGCTAAAGGCGGCACAATGTCTAGGGACAGCCATGCCAATGTAAAATATTTCTAAAATGAAATACACGACTTATAAGTATAGTTTTGTAATAAAACATTTTGTCTATCCACATTAATCTTGCGCACACCGTCACCGCTGCCATTTTAATTATTACTTTGATTTCCTCGAACGAGATTGTCGGAAATGTCGGCCCGTTAAAACACATTTTTTATCTCTCACTCGGATCAAAGAATCGTTAATCCACCAATGAATCTCTCGTTTGACAGACCCATACATATTCACGAGTCTTGACCTAAGATACCTCGCGGAGACTCCGCTAGAGGCGGCACTGTACAAAGCTACCTACGTCACATTCAATATTCATCCCTTGTATTTATTAACAGAATATTTTCATTATTTGACTGCGTAATTACAAGACGAGGGTATTATTTGTACAAATGTATTTCTAAATGTAATTGTCGTGTTCTACATGTTTTGCTAACGAATGAAAATATACTTCGGTTAATTTTCCATGTAAATTAGAGAAAATTTACCTCGGACATCGAAGTTAAAATATCAAATGGGATGTTTTTCGTTGGATGTTTTACATTAAAACCAAAATGTACTAACAAATTTATTAATTATTTTTGTTAGCATTAAATTCTTAAATATTTTTAATCGATATTTGAAAAATACGTAATATTACAGAAAATGAAACATTAGTATATACTAAAATGTAAAATAACTAAATAATGGAACAATTTATCATTATTTTATTTACATTTTCAGTATTTATAAATAAATACCAGTTCGTAATAATTACCTAACCTAACTTACTATTGATACTACAGCAATTTTATAATTCATACCGACAAAAAATTGTACTGATAAAATTAGATTCGACGATACCGATATATAAAAACGACTTCACTTGACTCAAAGAAATCATCTACACTATAGTGTGCCAAAAATGGTAATAACTAGTACGATCTTGTGCGTAGTCAAGATACTAACCGAATTATTTAAAAGTAGTCATTTAAATAATTGCCACCAGGGTGGTGAGACATGGAATATAATTTTTCACCAGGAACCGAAATTGTAAATTACGTTATTTTTAATAATCTGTCTGATTAGGTATTTGTTTTCCCTAATTGGTTATAAGGTTAGCTACATTTTTAGGTATGACGAATGTCAAAATCAACGACGATTAGTCTGATGACGATATGGATGTATCGGTCCATCCGTCTGGTTTTCAGTCTGGTATTCTTCATAGCTTAATAACTAATTCAATTACCATCAGGCCGTTTAATGCAGAGTGAATAGAGCGTCACACTTTTCTGTTCAAGTACAAGTACTTTTCATACAAGTGTCCAAGTACAAGTACTTTTCATACAAGTGTCCAAGTACAAGTACTTTTCATACAAGTCTTGCCTCACCCGCATTCATACATCTTTTCATAGAAGCTCGTCGATTATTAAGGCTTCTAACAGGACCTTCATCCAGTATCTAGTTTACCTGGTAGTGCCAAGTCTTCCGCGGACGTCCTCTATTTCTGGTGCCATCAACACTTGCGTCATATATCTTTCTTACCATTATCATCACATTCATCCTTTCCATATGACCAAACCACCGAAGTAATCCTTTCTTAATCTTACTCACTGTGCTAAGATCAACTTTAAATGTTTCGACGTGCTAGTGGTCTAGTGGTCTGGGGTTTAAGCCTCGGTCCAGGAAGCTATCGAGTCAGTCCTATTTTCATAACACAAGCGTTTAGCTTAGTTTGAAAAAAGTATGAATATTGATGTTACACGTATTCCGTGTACGTATCTCTATTTAAAAAATATAAATAAATTGGACATTAAGATACAAGGAAAGATACATGTGTGATGCTGGAGTCGGATGCTGCGTTTTCCGTAGACCACGAGGCGCACAAATTACGGAAAGACTTTTGATGACACCTAGAAGAAGGATTCTTGCATTCTTTCGACATGTTATCAGAAGAAACGATGAGGTTCCTGATCACAAGGGAGAAAAAGAACGGCCTCGTGGATAGACTAAATAAAAAAGTTTATAGGGTCCTCTTTAAATGCTGTGCAAGTTCCAGACATGTCAGCGGACTACAACGCTTAGCATTGAGCCCAATATGACGAAGAAAAAAGTTTAATTGCCGTATATAAAGATCTAAAGAAATCCCTGGTAAAAACTTATCTTGGTAGGTGGTAAAATGAAACAAGATGTTTTTATAGTCGTGTATTGTGAGGTATAAAGAGGTGAGTATAAAAAGGTGGCGAATAAGAATCGCAGCGGATCGGAACTCGTGTCGGGTTGAACGACGAAACGAGGGTGGTTGTGAATTTTCGACTTTTTTAGATTCTCAAGATTGAGTAATCCCCTTGAGAATCACGATATATAATTAGTTTGAAAAATAATGATCGACAAATTTAATGAAAAAATTAATATTTAAGAAAATGTTGATTTATCCGATAATCATGTTAGTTTTTTCGACAAGTGATAATTTCAGTATGGTTTGAGATAATTGTATTGCCTTTAAACTCAAAGAAAAGAAATTATGTGATTCGTCCAAATGAAAACAATTTGGGGTTGTGCAAAAAAATTAACAAATGAAATATTCTCGAGTATAAATAAATATCTCGAAATTTCAAAAAAAAAAATTCTCGAGAAAAGGGAATCACAATCATTCAGAATTTCTCGAGAATTCTCGGGACGAGAATTCTCGATCACAACTCTGGTCGCGACTCCTGTCGGCGGGAGACCAGCACTCGGTAGCGGCGATGATGGTGGTGGATTTGAAACACCGCTCCCGCAAAACATTTTTTTAAGCCACAGTTACATAATACTTTGACCATATTCAATCTTGCTCTAGGTATACATATATGATTAAGAAGAAGGTACATTTTATTGAAACATCGACCGTTTTCTGCTAGTTAGTATTTAGTTTTCGGGATATTATATAACATTAAAACACCAAACAATAAAATAATAGTCACACTGAAAAAAAAATATATATCCAGTTTATATTTCAATAATAATTAAAACTTGAAATTAGAAATGTTTTTGAATCACCGAAATATACATATTTTATATCCATTATGATTAATTATGAGAAGAAGCTATCAGGTAGCTTGGGAACTTTTGAGAGATAATATCAGATGCCTGGAGGAAGATCATAAATATTGTCTTCGGGGTTCTCTGAGAAACTGTGTTATTAATTACACGAAACACCAGTGAAATTGTTAAGAAAATATAAGTTTGCCGAATAATTTATATTTCTCAGGCCCCTGATAATATCGCTCGAGATGTTAGGAATTTTCTGTATAATTGTGTGATAAATATTAGTAAAAACTCCATAAATTTATTAATAGAATGTGATCTCCTGATTACAATATTAAACTAGCCAGTTTATTTTGTCTGCATTATATCATACATTCGGACTTGGTTAAAACGTGATCGCAGCTATAATAAACAATATGTCCAAATGATTTAATTTTACGCGTATTTTCTTTAGTAAAAAATCGTTATTTAAACAATTATTGTGTTTTATGAACGGTTTATTGTCGAGTGTACCGGTGTTGCGTGAAGAATTACTAACTATCGCTACAATCATTACCATAATTGTTACAACCGAGCACAATTACAATCACAGTAACAGTTTAAGTAACGTTACTTATTTCCAACATTCGTTGTTCAGTAAAATACTGCAAATATTCGTAATTATCCCCAATTCTTGGAGTAAAATGAAAGGGCGATTTAATGGTTATGGTGCATCGGTTTACTACCAGTTAATATAATATAATATAAGTATTTTTATTTTCCGCAACGAACGTTATATTGCATTGGCAGCCGCTTAATTGATTGCATGGTATTGACCAAACCTTAAATTTATTTCGGAATATTCCGGCATTCTTGAAACGATAGCTTTCGTCATTTTACAGCTGACACAGGCTGCAGCGGAGAGCAGCTGTCTCGGTGTGGCCCGATCGCTCGCCAATGACACATCTTTCGTTTCACCGCACGCTACGGCGACTTTCATGACGGAGACGTTACACCGCCGACTCGCATTTTTACTCTTCATTTTCACGCTCCGCTATCTCCTGTATTCTTCCTGTTTTATCTTCTGACGAAATTATAGCAAAACTATTATAGCAAATCGAAGACACGTCTACAAAAAGTGATACGTCACGTGATAATATAAAATAAAGATCTTTAACTTTAACAAATATGTGCAAGATAAATTATAGTAAAAAGGAACATTTTGATCATGTTTATATTAGAGCATATATGAATAAACTTATGTATGCACTATATTAAGAATAAATAAATAGTATTCATTTTATAGTAGAATAAAATAGTCTACATATCGGAAATGGAATCACGGTGTAACCTACGCAAGTCGCCGATCACAGTGGTAGGTATTGGAATCGGAAGGGATGGGTAGATGGAAAATAGGGAATCGGAAATAAGAGAAAGATGGGATGAGGATAAGGGAATTTTTTCGATAGCAAACCAGGGTGGCGGGATAGAGAAGATAGCTCGACTCATCTGATGTCCTGCAGTGGTAAGTATTGCCGTCATCGGCTTATTGTGCAGATAACCAAATTGAAACGCTACGACGGGCGACTCTGGTGAATCAACCGTCCAATGTTCATTAGTTGATAGTTTTTTCATAGAATCATTTTCCGTGAGGCTAGTTAGAGCACGCGTTGTAATCCATTTCATCTCCGCTCGTGACACACAATAATGATCCTCATTATGTTCTTAATTTCTCGATTGAGAGTAGAGTTAGAGGGACGTAAATCGAATAAATAATGAGAGAATCCGAATTTTGATAGAATTCCTTGACTATTTATGCTAGAGCATTATCCTGATGCAACATCCACCTTTCGTCTTTTTTGTGTGCGAAGATCTGTAACATTATTTTTATTTTTTGTTACCTATAAGTGATCAATAATTTGTTTGCAAGTAAAAAAAATAGTCAAAATTTGTTTGCTTTATTTATCAATAAATAATTAAAATAATCATCCACATTGGTCCCCCCTCGTGATTGAAGATGAAAAGATATATCTGTAGCCTTTTCCATTCGATCGGTCCAAGGGGTGAATCGTCCTCTTTCTCTCCGCCCTCCAACAAGCTCGATGCCCAAAAAATTGTAATAATTTGTCTAAGGAAAATGGTTGAGAGTCTATCCTCAAAGATTGATTCCTGCAGAATGAAGACAAGACAGTCGTGAGTTTCGGAATCCATAATATGCGTAACATTTTTATCCATCACCAAATTTCAAAGGCATCAATTCTTCTTCTCTCTCTTGACTTCAGAGTTCATGATTCCACACCATATAAAAATATAGAATATAATTACTTTCAAATACTAATTTAATGTATTAATTATAAATATATACATATAAAATCAATTTTGTCGAAAAATATTGTTTTTGCGCTACCGCGATACAAACCTAGATCTCCATTTCCATTCCGGGGAAGATACACTACACCTATTGTGCTATAGCGTCAGTATTTTTCATGACAAATTTTCGTTGTTAATTATTTGAAAGCTATCTATATTGTTTTTACGGAATCTCAAACACCTTTGAGTAAACCGACTGCAGACGCCAGAATTATCAATGCATTTTTATTAAATTTTGGACACATCGATACAACTTATATTATTAAGGAGAACACATTCTTATTGTGAAGTTGTAATTATTCAGAACGTAGGTCTGTGATGTTTTAAATACTTATTTAATGTATTTATTATAAGGATATACATATAAAAACAATATTTTTCGACAAAATAGATTTTATAATTAATACATTAAATTAGTATTTAAAACATCACAGACTGTCTGTTCTGAATAATTACAACTTCACAATAAGAATGTGTTCTCTTTAGTAATTAGTTTCTTTTATTTGGATAAACCGCGGTATTTTAATATTAGATTGATGCATATTCAAACGCCGTTTTTTAAAAATCAAAATGTATCTTAACCAAAAACGAAAACAAAATCAAAACATATGGCATACAATTATCATTCGGGGACATAGTCACCGCAATCGTGAACTGATCAATGTTAAAGTTCTCAGCCATGGTCCAACTTTCGTCCTCTTGCACAGCCGTCAGAAGGGCCTGGTCATCAAAATCCGAAGATTGACCCTTTCCTGACTTGTCGTCTAAGCTCACTAGCTTTGAAGTGAACAAACCACTCTCCGCATGCCCTTTAGCTAATCGTTCGTTCGCAAAAAAGATTGTCGAAATCACAAAATGACTCAGCAGCTTTCTCGAAGTAGTATAGTATAATGTGGCGTACACGTGTATGGTTTTCGGTGCGTACTTTAATATGTTAACCCTAATAATTAATTATATTACGACAAATGTCAACTAAACCTCAAATTTAAAAAACAAAATAACTATATTATAAATAATTATGCATTAATTTATGATTGTTATTGTTTACGTTATGTTAGTGCATGTTTTAGAACTTTCATTAAAATAATATGCTTTAAGGCATATCGGTAAAATTATATTGTTCATATATAAATATAAAAATACAACTATTATCAAAAATTACCACTATTTTGATAACTAGACGACAAAATAACTCATATTGAATACTTTTTTCGTATTTTAATTTAAACACGTATTTCAAGCGAAAACATGAGAATGTACGTTTTACAACGGTCAAAATGACAGTTTAGAGCAAAATATAATGTGTTTATTTTTTAGAGGAATAGAACTTTAAAATGATATAAATTACATAAAAATATTGGTATTGGCTTAATTGGAAAGATAATTTTGACAAATATCAATTGAACGTCAAATTCAAAAAATAAAACGACGCGAAAAAAACAGCGTATATTATTTTATTTCTTCTTTATTACATATATAATCATTTTAATTGTATATTTTCCCAAACTGCATGGCAGTTTTACGGCAAGGGTTGCCTTTTACATAGTTAAGCATTTATTTTTTTATAAATAAAATATAACATGGGGATAATAATTAGATAAGGAGATGTTAGATGAATTACTAAGAAAAATAAATACATATAAAGAAAAAAATCATTTTTTCGAAAAGATATACAATTTTTGCAGGGTGTAACAGACCAAGTCTACAGTATTTTATGAATGGATACTTGAATATAATATAATATCAAGAAAATAAAAATGAGATAAAAATATATATTTTAATTTATTATCTTTGTTTTATTAACCACTTAATTGAGTTTAAATACATCTACCGGTTTCGAAAAATACAATTTTCTTCTTCTGGATGTCATAACTAACTAAAACATATATTATTGTTTCTTTACCAGAATCTATTTTTAAAAAATCTATTATTAAAAAAAAAAAAATTATTTACCTAACTCAAATCGTTAATACTCGAATAATTTTTAGGAAAAATTTTTAGAATGGGACTCGTAGTTAAATTTAGTTGGTTGTTTATAATTTTTTGATTAGTTTTACACGCTTTATTTATCTCCAACGATTCTAAATTATTTCATTTGTGACCAACACCGTTTATATGCAAAATTGACAATCCATTTTTTTTATCAAAACCATTACTATTTTCTGAAAACCTACTATTGTTCAAACATCTCAAATGCTCCCTTACTCTTATATTAAAATTTCTACCCGTTTTACCAATATAAAATGCAGCACAATCCTTGCAACTAAGTTTAAAGACACCAGAATTGTTAAATTTATTATCTATGTCTTTAAAATAAATATAATAAATAAAAATATGAATTTTAACCACAAAGTTAATATTGCTAATTTTAAAAGAATAAAAATATGTTCTTTGATTTTGTATTCATCATTTTTTTAAATGTTTAATATGTATTTATTGATTTGTATGCATCAACATAATATTTAATATGTTCTAGTCAAAACATCTGTTTGATGTCTGGTTCGAAGTACCGCCGTCAGTAATTATCAACCTGAGAAAAGTCACTGATCCTCTCAGGTATTAATGTAGCACATGTTAATCTTTCCAAGTGCGGGGATGCGTAAAACTTAGAAATCAAAGAACCTCACTGACGACAGCCTCTGTACACATATATTTCTCACATTTAATAATGAAATCAACGACATGGTTCACGGCGAACCTTTCCAGCATCGCGGATGGAAATGCGACGTCACGCGGAAGGGGGATGTTAGTCTGTTTAGCGCA
The DNA here is from genome assembly GCA_031772225.1 of Eubasilissa splendida. Lineage (NCBI taxonomy): Eukaryota > Metazoa > Arthropoda > Insecta > Trichoptera > Phryganeidae > Eubasilissa > Eubasilissa splendida. The sequence continues at coordinate 33,558,293 of CM062849.1, forward strand.
CCGTAAACCCGATTAGATATTTGCTCACGTCTTTGCCGAGCGGATTTACTAAATTACAAACACACAAATGTCGTCGCATGAGAAGGCCCGTTAACCGTAACAGCATCTTTACTGCCGCAAGCCTTTTGCCCTAAACTCTGGCAATGTGGAAGATAAATAAAATTATCATATTATAAAATCTAAATTAAAAGTCTACATTAGATCGGAGTGAATTTTTATTATTATTATGGTTGACTCTTACGGCTTGTAGAATGTCTATGTATTGCGTTGCGCCTCCCACAACTGTATAGGCAATATCACTAATACAGAGAGAATGTAAAACTGTGACGGCTAGACAGCGACACCTGTGGGCCGCGCGGTGAATCTGCTTTACATTACATAAGAGCAGCATTTGGCGAACGGGCCATATGGACAGGTCTGATGGAGGAAAAAGAGCGCGGAGTAGGACGAAAGAATAGGAAACTCAGACCTTCTCTTTCGTACACCTGTCTAGTACAGCTACACATCTAATACAAAGTATTATCAATTATAAACTTTGTATTGTGACAAATCAATCTAACTAACTTACCATCACGCCGTTTCACCGCGAAGGTTGGCAGATAGAATTGAGCGCCACACTCTTCTGTTCTGACGTACAGTTTTCGCCTCATTCTCATTCATGCATCTTCTCATACAAGCTCGACGATTATTGAGGCTTCTAGCTGGACCAACCTCCAGTATCTGGTTTACCTGGTCGTGCCAAGTCTTCCGCGGACGTCCTCTGTTTCTGGCGCCATCAACACTTCCATATCTTACATATCAGTTAATACCCTTCCAAACCGGTGACACATTTCATCTTCATCATCATCCACCTCGGTCCCACATGACTGGGGTACGCGAACTCGATGAACTCTCGACTTCTTATATACTCTAATTTTCACTTTGTGTTTTATTTTTACATTTATGAGTATCAGAATCGATTCCAAGCTCCAGACCTCAGAGCTGTCATCAAAGAGGTGCCTGACGGTGTCCAATGGATGGAGAATCTTCTTCTTCGTCTTTAAACGTGGCCCATTACAGCAAGTTTTTCCAAGCTATCTTCCTTTCTTGCAAGATGTCCAAAAAATTTGAGGATTCGTCGTTGAGAGTCTATCCTCGATGTTTAATTTCTGCAGAATGGAGACATTCGTGCATCTCGCCGTCCATTGTATGCGCAATTTGTGTCTCCAGCACCACATCTCAAACGACATCAATCGATCTTCTCTCCCATGCTTTCGGGGTCATTTCATCCTAACCACACGTAGCCTCTAAATGTATAGATAACTACACTATATTGCAAACAAATTATAATAATATACAATTAAATATTACGTGTAAAAGGTATCGAAGTGGAAACTTCCGATTTGTGGTCCCCTAGACTCCTATAAAGTGTGGAACGAGTACTCGTCCAGTCAGATTCACCCCATTTCTTTCCCGTAGAAGAAGACAACATTCGACTAGCCCAAACATGTTTATTTGTATCGCAAAAATTTCATGGACTACCGCTATATTTGCGAGAACCCTATGCACAGAATCGGTGTACCGGTTTGTTCAGGTCCATTTCAAAACCCTTGGAGTGAACCGACTGGCCAGGAATTACATACCAAATTACTGTTCCGGTAACCTTTACAATTAATTAATCTTTTGTATAATACAATTGAAATAACACGCGGTTTTCCACACACCAAACAACTTCCGCCCCCTGGGATCACACCCGGAAATATATATTAATTTTCACCTTCTCCATAAATAAAATATAATAATTAAAGCCTTGTGTGAATTTGCGAATCGCAAATATATATATATACTGCAAATTTGTATCATCGAACTGAGTCGAGGACCTTCGGACCAACAAAATATTCTCGTTATAACCGTTACTAGATATATTCGTATTAAAATAGTATTATCTATATAGGTATGTACATAATATGCTAAACATAATTTTTAAATTATGAGTAAAGTTATCGTTTCAAGAATTCTGAGAATTCCCGAAATAAATTTACGGAGTGGCGAATATAAAGCAATGGATTAAGCGGTCGCCAATACAATTTTAACGAGCTCGTTAGTATAGTATAGTATAACAACCGAGTGGCGTTAACTCACCGCAGCAGCTAAATTTTGTGGAACTGCGTGCTGATCGACGTCGACAACTATTCAAAAATATTATACATATGATTAAACAAACAGAAGCAGGAGTCTGAATTTACACAACTGTTACCTAGATAATAATAACATTGCGTAATTTGTTCAGCGCCATTTTTGCAAAAAAAAAAAACAGCTTATGGGGTGTCCAGCGAAAAATGTTTAATAATAAATTTTTAAAAAACTACTTGAACTACGAAAAATACTGTTGTTGCGACACCAGAATTCGAATTTGGATCTTTTTCCAAACTGGAAATTGTTAATTCTGGCGTCTGTTATCGATTTACACAAAGGTATTTGAGATTCCGTAAAAATGGCTTTCAAATATGAATTAATTTGAAAAAGTGTAACATATAGGTTCAAAAATTTGTCGCCAAAAATAATGTCGCTGTAGCATAGTTGGATAATGCACCTTCCCCAGTTTGGAAAGAGATCCAGATTCGAATCCCGGTGGAATAGAAGTAATAGGTTTTCGATAGAATTGATTTTACATTTAGAATACTACATATTTAAAGAATAATTTTAGTATTATAAAGATGTACTTGGTAAATAATTCAAGCCTTCAAGCCAAATTACAGATTGATCGCATATTGCTAGAGATAGATATATCGCCTAGTAACACATTATGGCATTTCTATTATTTTTCTCGCTACTTCGCTGCGATGAAATGAATTCGCCCCCCGGGATCGTATTGTAAAAAGAACTATCAATGTTTTGGCACAGCTTTGTCTAGTGTCTAGTGTCTAGACATCTAGACACCAACCCTTTACGATCCGGGGGATGTTTGTGTTCTCAAATCCGGCATTCACTTTCGCTGCATTCGCTCAATTGCGTCAGTAAAGAACGTATGCTGGACGTCGGCTTCGAAATAAACCGAGTCTCAGAAAACACACTCTTAAAAATTCCACCCCTTAGTTGAAGTTTTAAATCATCACTGCTATTTGAACTTTATAACAAGTGTCCACGGAATGAGATACGATGAGATATAGGTATCTTAGAGATTAATCTCAGTATTGTGTACACGTATTATAATAAAATGTTGATCCGAAGATAAACTCAAAAGAGATTGAACTCAATATAGAGCTTGTCTCTTTTATTTCTCGTGTACCCTCTCAAGTAAAAGACGTTCGATTTGACAGTCTAAAACCAAAAACTAAAAATACCTACAACTATTTCTTCTGAAGTGTTAAACAATCAAATGCATTAAATTATTATTCTTCACCTTTTTTTTATAGGACAACTGGATGGGGAGGAGGACCCACCATTTCCCGGGACCAGTTTAGAAACTAGGGCTTCTTTTTCAGTCCCACTTATTAAAGCTAATAAAAATACGCTTTAATTCAATTACATTTTTATAATTACAAAACGAAAAAGGTACAAATTCAATGTAGTTATTAACAATTAAGATTTAAAATTGAGACCCTCCAGCGTCCCTTAAGTGCTGTCTTTATTCATAAAAAATCATATAACATAAATTCATACAGATGTAAAATTAAGGTGCAGTAATTCAAGGCAGACACTCAGAGATGGATAGTGGACGAGACACAAAATGGATTGAGTCACACTTACACGGACAGACTAACGGAGTTACAAAATACAAGGTATGGAGAATAAGATTGAGTCACACCCACGCAGGCCGGTCTGACTACCCACCTAAGGAGCTCCAACGAGTCACCCATACCCGAATAAATTCCTTATATAAAACAAGATTCGTCTCATTGCTAATTAGTTCTGCATTCCTGGGCGGGCGGTGTCTAAGTCCAGTCAAACCATCAATCATACATTCACATACATCTATATCTTGATGACAATCTCTCAGACAATAAATCCCAGTAATTGGTTCCTACAAAGATTTAGACATACTTAAAAATACTGTTAAAATACACTGGTCTAAGTATGAAGTTAAAAATTGAAAAATACTGCCTTTTCAGACGTATTCTAGTATATATGTTAATAATTCGAATGAATTTCATATATGCACATAAAGAATATAGCCCGAAAAACTTCAGAAAAAATAGTCTCAGCGACATCTATACTGTTACATATGAATGCATATCAAATTTTCAAAAAAATCCATAGATGGCGACAGCATAGTTGCTAATAAATAATTGAAATATTCCAACATGATATCATATATACAACTTCCAAAAATTTGATAGATATGATAGCATGAGTATATTGGTGAACGTTACATTATGTAAAGTGATCACTTAAGCTAGCCGATGATAGATCGTAAGCCCTGTAATGCCCAAGACTTCCATACTTCCCATGTTAAAATAATAGCTCTATATCTTGATGACAATCCCTCAGGGGATAAATCCCAGTAATTGGTTCTTATAAAGATTTGGATATACTCATAAATATTGATACTAGTCTTAGCTAACCTCACTAATTTCATTCAGTTCTCATGTCACATTCACACAAGATTCAACCGAGCCCAGAGTAGACTCGCTTTACAATGTCGTCATCGATTATTGACCCTAAATCCCCCACCGACCTGCGAAAGTTTTGCCTTGATTGTCTTTGGCTGCGCCATCTTCTGATTTTCACTATGTTTCATCGCCATGGCCCAGACTCTAAAAAGCGGGACGCCAAACCTCTTCCTCTCCGCCAGCAAAGTAACAGATCGGCCATTCTGTCTTCCCATAAACGCCCGCCGCATTCCGAGAGTGTTGTTGACCAACGGATAGATCGTGGGTGCACACACGTAGAGACACATTCTGTTTCTGTTTACTAAGATGGTGAACACACATGTGGACGGTTAATTTCTAATGTGCCAATAAGTCAGCCTCCTCGGGAATCTGGGGAACTATACCGTTCCTGAACTTTCAAGATCTTCAATCTCCTCCATTCTCCGGCTAGATTATTACGTATCGGGCTGTAAATCTTGAATTAATATTAAAAAATGCATTAAATTACTAACTACTGACAATTGACGTATAACAAGCGTGAAGTGAGGCACAAGATGGCAAATCTCTGAGATATACGGGTCCTATGAATGCGTATCTCAGAGATCATCTCGAGTCGAATATGATACAGGCTATTAGAACTGTAGACCGATGCCTATGAAGAGAGATTGGATCTTGACTGGTCAACTAGTACAGAAGCGGCGCGGGACAGAGAAAGATGGATACGCCTTGTCGAATTTTTGGTCTCCTAGGATAAGGAGTCGAAAATGATGATGAAGGATGTGTATGTTTTTTTTTAGTTTATACCTACGTCACACAACACCATTCATAATTAAATAAAAATGTAAATAAAACAGTAGTAAACTTATATAAAAGTACTAAAAGTTATAAACACACAAGATAAAAATTATTTTCACAAAATAATTGACATCTTACGACTGACTTTTTACGAAAGAGGCACTCTTCCAGGCGCCCCTTCAAACTTATCAAATTTATGTTAAATATGTCCATTACGAAAGTAAAATCTTTATTAGGAGAACACATTCTTACCGTGAAGTAGTAATTATTCAGAAGATAGGTCTGTAAAATAAGGTAGATGACTCTTTCAAATAATGGAACGAATAAATATAACATATATGTTCGAAAATTTGTCGCTAAAAATATTGTCGCTGTAGCATAGTTGGATAATGGAAAGAGATCCAGGTTCGAATCCCGGTGGCGCAACAGCAATATTTTTCGATAAAATTAATTTTATATGTATATCTTTCTAATTAATATATTTAAAATCTTTAGTTAAACGATAACAATAAAATGTTAGTGATTTTTTTATTATCTGAATAGATACAATAAAATAATGCATAGTATCGCGTTAGCCTAGTATTTTAGATACACTTATAATATGGCTTGCTTTAGATACAGGACATAGCCCTATTAAATAAGTAAATATCTTACGTTAGATACTCAAGTACGAAATAAATTAATAGCAGTTAATCTCAGAAAATTACGTGACAAAACGAATTTACCATGGTGAACACAAATATAATTATGTACTCGTAAACATTTTACACACATTTTGACACTCTTTAGAATTTATTTCAAACTACTTTAGAATCAAGTCCCCGTGCGATAGCTACTCACCTGAAAATTTGAATTAAAATAAAATAAAGTTTTAAGAGGAACACATTTTTTTGTGATGTTACATTTTCATGACAACTAAATATTTTTTCTGTATACCTTTCTAATTCATTAATTTGAATTATATTAAAATAATAATACATAGTATAGATACTATTGTACTATATTTACTAAAAATCTTAAGAGTTTATTTAGGAGAACACATTCTTATTGTGAAGTTGTAATTATTCAGAACATAGGTCTGTGATATTTTAAATATGAATTAAATATATTAATTATAAATATATACATATAAAATCAATTCTATCGAAAAATATTGTTGTTGCGCCTACAGCGACAATATCTTTAGCGACAATTTTCGACCCTATATATTACCTTTTTGATATTAATTTAATAAAAATGAATTGATAATTCTGGCGTCTGCTATCAGTTTACTCAAAGGTATTTGAGATTTTGTAAAAATAAGGTAGATGGCTCTGTTAAATGATGGAACGATTAAATGTATTAATATCAAAAAGGTAACATATAGGGTCGAAAATTGTCGCTGTAGCTTAGTTGGATAAAGCACCTTCCCCGGTTAGGAAAGAGATCCAGGTTCGAATCCCGGTGGCGCAACAACAATATTTTTCGATAGAATTGATTTTATATGTATATCTTTATAATTAATATATTTAATTCATATTTAATCATGAGAGTTCCTATTAATAGTCATCCTTGATCGATTTTTTATTTAATGTTTTTTTTTAATGTGATGTTTATCACTATGTTGGTACAAGGGTTAGATCATTTGCTGAGACGGTATTCCGTCCACGTAGTGTCCTTTGCGTCGGGTAAGTCATATTTGGTCTATTCCAAAGGGATTTGCTTGTTCACAACAAAAACTTGAAGGAACATTAATCCAAGTCGTTTCACGTCGACAAGTACACAATTCTATACACAGGATCCTCACATACTCGGCTGCGAGGGTCTTTATCCAGAACAAAAAAAAACCACGTAATTCTGATTTATTATTTTTTTATTTTTTTTTATATAAAAAATCACAAGTATTATTTATATGCACGGGTTGCAATAAAAATAAAAGATGGGATCAATCTGTTGAAATCAGATGCCGCATTGGGCAAGCTCGTGCAACAGTTCTACAGTCATGATCGCAACCTTAAATTACGAATGCGAATGGTTCTCGACGTTATTGCTGACCGAAGAAATGATAAGGCGACTTGAAGCATTTGAGATGTGGATCTACAGAAAAATGCTCAAAATAAGTTGGATGGATAGAGTTACTGGATTTTTACCAACAAAGGTACTGTTATTAAACAAATATCAGATATCTCATAGAGACAAAGCTATCTTTTATTATATTTAAATGAAAATATATGGGGTAATTACAGGGCTTATGACCTGTATTCGGTTGGCTTAAGTGATCATTTTATATATATAATATAACGTTCACCAATTTTCACCCCTCAAACTCCACATTTATCAAATTTTTGAATGTTGTATATATGTTAGTATGTGGACTCGCTTCTAATACCACTACACCATCGCCATCTTTTATTTATTTTTCATGCGTATTCTAGAATAATATGTTAAAAAACATTTAACAGATAAAGAATATTGCTTTAAAATAATTTCAAAAAAATCAGATTCTCATAGTGATGACATATATGCTGTTTAAAAAAGGGACAAATGAATTATCAATTTATTGCATAGATGGCGATAGTATAGTAGTACTCGAGGCGAGTCCACATACTAAACTACAAATTTCAAAAATTTTATGAATGTGGAGATTGAGGGGTGAGAATTGGTGAACGTTATATATAAATATATAAATAAAGTGATCACTTAAGCCAGTCGAAGACAGTTGGTAAGCCCTATAATTACCCCATACTTTCATATATTTTCCATTAAATATAATAAAAAATAGCTTTGTCTCTATGGGATATCAGATATTTGTTCAAAATATTATGGTTCGGATGAATAAATAAAAATAAGTATTTAAAACAATACAAATCCGAAAAATTCAATATCTCAGACATAAGATAAAACATCCAGAGATGTGCGAGATCTTGGACCTCATAGTGCAGGGAAACATTGCTGGAAGTCGGGGCTCTGGAAGAAAAAGAAAACATCATGGTTGAAGAACCTAAGACAATGCTTTTTCCAGTCTGCTGTAGAGCTTTTCCGGGTCGCTATAAACAAAGTGATGGTAGCCAATGTCCATTGAACAAATAGGGCACAAGAAAAATATAAAATCACATTGTATATTTTGTGCATCATACATAGGAAAATTTATACATTTGATTGTGGAAGTACCAACATTTTTTAAATAGAAAACATCCAATTAGTTACTCAAAAATTTTAAAAATTTAAAAAAATTAAATTAAACCTTAGACGGATAATTAATAATTATTAATCTATCTCTCGTCTTCTTCTTTTTCTAGTACTTTTCCTATTATCGATTATTATATTATTATGTATTATTTTAATACAAATTCAATGTATCAATTAGAAAACAAATTATAATAAAAGTATTTTGGTTGCCACCGAAATTCGAACGAGGAACTTTTCCTATGAACTATAGAACTCTGTTCTGAAAAATTGTGACATCGCATTAATTGTGTGTTTTCCTTAAAAATAAAAGTTCCTGATTCGAATCCCGATGGCAACCAAAATATTTTTTTTACTAATATTAGTATTAAAATATCATTATTTCGTTTGCAGTAAATCGAAATAGTCGAACTAATAAATCGAAGTGTGGTCTTCCCGAAACCATTGCCTCAGATTTTCTCAGCCAGGATCTTCTTCATTTTCAGGGATTTTTCTGCTAGCAATGTTGCCTTGAATTATGAGATGTATGATCTTAACTTTTCTAGATGTCTCGCGGTACATAATTTCGGTGTTTTTATTATTTTAATAATGTACTTTTTCTTCACATCCCAATCAACAAATTTTTATTAAAAACCCTAGCAACCCTGATAATTTTTAATAGTTCTCTATAGATCCAATCTCAAAAGCTTTAAGTCGCTTTAGCATCGTTTCAATGATCATCCATGATTCTAAGCATAGAAAATACGTAGCATTGTATCATACACATTCACAATTTAGGTCATAAATGCAGATTTCATTTAATCTGCATCTGTCTTATTTCGTCCGCCATCATCAACTTTGTTTCCAATACCATATTTTAAATTCCCATTTTTATCCTTTTAATACTTATAATATCCTTCAACACGTAAAAATATATAAAAGCTCAATTTAAAAAAAAAAAAATTAGTGCTTAATTGCTAAACCAGCGGTCGCTTAAATTTAGGACCTCACGGACCACTAATGTGATTTTTTAAAGTGTTAAATATATTTAGAAAAAATAATCAAAGAACACATAAAATGCACCTCGTTAATAAAATAAAAATATTAATTATAACCAAATTATAAAACATAAATTGTAAAAATAAAATCAATTAAAAATGATTAATTAAATTAAATTTTTAGTATTATATATTTCTTGTGATGGATGTTCCGGCTTGCTTGAAGTAAGATTATGGATATTTGGCTCCAATGGTGTTAGTGCAAGACAGAGAACTGCATTTATTTCAAGCCGAGATCGATACCGTGTTTTGATTACTGCGACAGATCAAAAGGCTTTTTCGCATAAATAAGTTGTAGAGAATTAAATCAGAATTTTCATCGCATTTTCACTAAATAAAGGGTATTCACTTTTTATGGAAAGCCAAAGCAGATGTCTTGATAAAGATGAATGAAATTTAGCTTTGAGAGTGTCATCGGACTTTCTTTTAAATTTATGCTTAAATTACTACCTTAAAGTTCGCTGCAAACGGATCTATTATCCATATATTACTATAGATTAAAATATATAATTAACATATGGGTTCAAAAAATTGTCATGAATAATACTGGCGTTATAACACAATTAGTAGTGTACTTCCCCGGATTGGAAATAGTGATCCAGGTTCGAATCCCGGTAGCGCAAAAATAATATTTTTCGACAAAATTGATTTTATATATATATATTTATAATTAATACATTAAATTAGTATTTAAAACATCACAGACCTATGTTCTGAATAATTACAACTTCACAATAAGAATGTGTTCTCCTTAATAAAATAATGTCCACATTTTTTTACGGACTAGTGAATTTTTCTCGCTAAATAACGCAATTAGCCATTTACTAAGATCGGTAAAAATAATTTTAAATCAATGGTTCACTTATCTAATTTTGTTTTCTCAAAAATACTTTTTCGTTTAAAGCCTCTTTATTTTTCTAAAAAATAAATCGTCTAAATTAAATGGAACGAGTTTTTCCGAAAAACTCTCAGATACAATCTGATCAGGAAGACGTAGGAGGAACATTGGTCTAGATATTCGGCCATTTTCAGATATGACTCATCATATCAGATAAGACTATCAGAGACAGGAATCATGGCTTCTGTCTACGACACTTGGAAGTCGTCCAGAGTCTGCTCCGGTTGGGGATAAATTGAAGCCTTCATGGTGTCTGGCGAATACGGGGACTGAGATAATAGTATTTCATTGTATAGAGGAAACATCGTGTATTTCGTATTCCCGAGAAATATGTTGTTTACTTTTACACTGGCTTTTCTAAAACGAATTTCATTTTAAAAATATCTTAGAGTAAATAAATTATTTTTAATTTTTAAATTATTTATAGCACGTGTTATGTGGGTAATATATGTAACTAAAAGAACATCTAACTCTCAGCAGACTTGTAAACATTTTTTTTGTAATAATGTAAATATAAATTGTATTTATTTAAATATAAAAGCGTATGAAAATAGATGACAATAATGAATATGTGAAATTGCCTAATTAAATTTATAAATGTAAAATATATTGCCGAGTTTATCATTTTATGTTTTATTCTCTTTTTAAAAAAAAATAATAGAGAAATACTACTACTGTTATTTCAAACTAATCTAAACGCTTGTGCTATTAAAATAAGACTAATTTGATGGCTTCCTGTAATGAGGTTCGAACCTCCGACTACTAGATCACTTCGCGAGTATCGTAAACACAAGACTGCAAGCACGACATTTGAAAATATTTTAATACAAAATATTCATTATGTATATCAAATATCGTGCAGCGAACGGATATTACAATATTATGGGACCGGAGCGTTTCACAAAACGTAAAAGTCATTACGAGGAAGAAATTCAAAGGTTTTTTGTACTTAGATTTATTAACCATGTTGCTTAAAACTTCAAATAGGTTTTAATTTCAGTGCCTCAAATCAAGCCTTTGCATAGGAATGGTATGAAGAAACTAATTTGATTTTTATAATGCATCATGTTGTTTTTAGTGTCATGGTAATGTTTTTGGATATTAATGGTTTAGAAAAAAATTGAGTTTTTCCGAACAGATGTAAACAAAGTGAAGATATCCAAAGTCCGTTGAACGGATAGGGCGCAAGAAGAAGAAGAAGCCTTTAGGCTAGTTGACAGAAATAAAGAAAAAGCGCACTCTCGGCAAAGAAGACATCTGTGGAGGTCTATATTCTTGAGTATAAAACTATTATCTCATCAGCATCAAAAACACGCCCGGTACCGACCCCGACATGTGCCAATACAATGCGCCCGCAGCCGTCTGCGCGCTTCGTACTTCTGTGTAGACTCTTTATCGCATATTTTTCTAACTGTAACTGTAAGTACAATAGTTTATTTTGTTCAACCTGCTCCAGCCGCACACACACACTCAGCGATTATATTCAAAAGAACACGTGAGCGTTGTGTGTAGTATATTGGTAAGTACCGAAATCTTACACACATAACTTTCTGATCCTTACAATATATGTACCAATCCATAACTTGTATCTTTCTTTTATTACCTCACTTATATCTATAAGGTATTTTTATGTAAAGATTATATTATATATTATTATACAATAAACGAGACAAAATATGATGAAACAAAATACAATACATAAATATATCTTATAACCATAAAACGCACAGTATTGTATGATATAAAATTCCGTAATACCTTTTTCCTTCTAGAATGAATAGAAATAGTATATCAATGTCATTATCCACGTACAAAGATAGCCGTTTGACAATGTCATAAATACAATTTTGGGAAAAATTATTCTTCATCTGAAAAGTGTCCAACTGGCGAAGGTATATATATATATATATTAGCAGTGTGGTATTGATGTATTTTAAAGAGCGAAAAAAAAATATGTTAAAAGAATTAATCTTACTTTTAATCTTCCACATTGCAACACTAATGCCAAACACAACTCATTTTTCTGCCGAGCACCCCATTATTTCAATTTACACCTAAACAAACTAGACATTTTCAATACTTCAGTTACCTCAATTAAATCTGAATTCAATACATAAACTTTAATCGACTTTATTTTTCATTTTATTTTTATCACACAGATTTTATTATTTATCCCATTTTTCTTTCCCTTTCCACTCACACACCCATTCCCCTCGAATATTTTCTATTTTATAACTTTTTTCTCTCTGTTCATATTTTTTTCTCACACATTTTGGTTCTGTTTAAATTTTCAATTGTACTCACTGTATAAAATATATTGCATCTTCTGAAAAAACATGTAACTGGTTTAATTATTGTTTAGCTTTTATTATGATTTTCGTATTTATTAATAAACTGTATGTTTTCCGAATAAAATAAAAATAATCTTAGATGTGCAAATCAATGATAAGACGTTCAATCAGAAATAAAGATTTACATTAAAATATTATATTTTAATCATCCCCTCCAATAATGTCCCAAATGGAGGTAGCATTTTGTATTAAATACCATTTAATCTATGGAGACTTTTGACAGCTGATTTTTGACAACTATTATGAAGCCTTGATATTTTAGTTACGCAACGCTGAATGAAGGTACATCGCCTAATTATTGTGAAAACTCATTACAAAAATTATGTAAATATTACTGATGCAGTAAGAAGGTGAAGAGCATCCTGTTTAAATCGTTCTTCACCAGCATGTATACCTGCGAGCTCTGGTCGAAATACAAGCAAGTGACATATAACCATCTCCGAATTCAGTACAACAACTCGTACAAAATACTGTTCGGATTGGCGCGTTATTGCAGCGCATCTACAATGTTTACCGAAGGCCGTATACGTGGATTCGTTCCGCTTCTGAGACATCGAGTTGCTGGCGTAAAGCTGCGGCTGGAGCTCAGCACCAACTCTCTGGTGCAAGCGGCGCTCTCATGGAAAGCTGGTTCCCTGACCAGAGAATGGCAGCGCCTACAGAATAGCTACATATACAACAATGGCCGTGACTGAAGTAGTTATATATGTAATATTTATTTTTTGTGTGTATATATGGGTGAACTTTTTTATTTATTTATTAATATTTTCCTTGGTTTTCTTTTTCATAGCATTATATTTATTTCATTACCTTTAATATATAACATAATATGTATTATCTTTATGGCGAATCGGGTTACAAAAACCTGATCACGCTGGAATAAACACATTATTATTATATTTATTAATATTATTACACCATTTTGCAAATAGGGTAATTTCCTAATGCATACACGGAATACGTGTCACATTAATATTCTTACTATTTTCAAACTAAGCCAAACGACAACTTGCTGATGTCCTGATGATGACGAGGCTCGAACCCCCGACCAGGCCAGCATATTATCCACTACACCAACAAGCTACTCGTAATACCTTAATAATAGGATAAAATCCCAGAAAAATGTGTCTGTCATGTGATGCTGTACCTGAGTAAGGTGATGTACCTTAAAAAGTATTTCATGTATTTATTGTCACGTGTTTTTTAAGATTTTCTCTGTGAGACAAAGCGCGACGAGCAATTTTGTGTTTTTAAAAATTCTGACTATTGAAAAAATTCTGTGACATCTTTCTCTTATTTCTCTTCTTCGCCTTTCTTTATTTATAAATATAAATGTATTTATAGTAAATTATAAATATTTTAGTATTTCAGAGAAAACAAACTATTTTGAATAATTTCAACGTATATTGATTGAAACATCTCGGGATACGACATACATTAAACAACATACTCGGCTTGTTAATAATTTATTCATTATTAATAATACCGAGAAACCTATCAATCAACTTGCCATCAAGGCTTTGTTGATGAATTCTGAATAAGCTCGTCACGACATTCCTTGCAATATTTATGTTCTGGGAAACTTGACAATACCGGGGATATTCTTACAATTACACAATTCCTGTGAATGTACATCTGCAAACGATACAAAAGAAGAAATCCACGTTTGTAATGGTTATTGCATTCCCCTAACAAGAAACGAGACGTGCCCTAGAACGTTGACCACACATATTTAAATGTATCAGCTGAGTTTTGATTGAGACGATGTTGTAACATAGAACGAGTTTATTCAGCGATTGTCAATTCAACAGCGAAAATAACGTGTTAGATATATTTTTAATACTCTAATTTATACAGTGTATTTTATTTTCACATTTACCGGTACAGGGATTGATTCCAAGCACTTTCTAAATTTCCCTCACGACTGAGGATCGTTTCTCTATGAACTACCGCCCTATGACAAGGCTCATCCACTTTTCTCAGCATCCTACAGATCTTAGGAATGTCAACAGAGAAGTATCTATTGCGTTTTTCACTTGATCAGTCCAACGAGTAGGAGATCTTTCTCTTCCTCTTGGTCCTTCGACTTGGCCCACCGCAACCGACTTCTGCAAGCTATCTTCCCTTTTCGCAAGATGCCCAAAAAATTGACGATCGGTCTCCGGCAATTTGTTGAGTGTCTACCTTTGATGATGCATCATCAAAATGTATCAATTTTCCTTCCCTCTCATTAACTAACTTACTAACTTACCCTCACGCGGGGGGAGGCAGAGAGGATAGCGCGCCACACTCTTCTATCCTGATACAATTAAAACATCTTCCTATATCATATAGAATACATCAGATACCATACAAAATTATTGTGGAATTGTGAGATACCTAGAGATGCACGTCGTATGATTGGTGGTTTGACTGAACTTAGACACCGCCCGCCCAGGAATACAGGGTGGGTAGATAGGCCGGCCTGCGTAGATCCACCTACACGCCTACCTCTTATTCTCCATACCTCGTATTTTGCAACTCCGTTAGTCTGTCCGTGTAAGTGTGACTCAATCCATTTTGTGTCTCGTCCACTGTCCCTCTTTTGGGAGTGTTTTTTGATGAATGGATCCCTGAGTGTCTGCCTTGAACTACTGCACTTTAATTTTCCATCTGTGTGTAAAACTATATTCTATGGATTTATGTTATATGATTTTTATAAATAAAAACAACCGTTTGCCGTTTGATTTGCGATAATTGCTAATAATCGCATTGAATTTTTTATCTTTTTTCATTTTGCATATATGTACTTAAATATGTTATTGAATTAAAGTCATGTATTTTTATTAGCTTTATTGAGTGGGGCCGACAAGTAAACTCTAGCTTCTAAACCGGTCCCGGGAAAGGGTGGGTCCCCCACCTCCAGAAGTCTTTTTAAAAATATATATATATTTAATGATTCTTCTTTCTTATTTCAGCTATCATATTTCTTAGTGCAAAGAATTTTTTAGAAATGTGCACCTTTACATTGTTTAAGAGTGTTAGATTTATACGCCAGCGTGGTCGGGTTGTGTGTGTGTTAATTGTACACGCTTTACTGATTTAAAATAATTCTAAATTATTCAATTTAAGACCAACATTGTTTTTATGTAAAACAGACAATCCTAATTCTGTATGAAAAGTAATCTAATAATTGTTTGGAAAATTCTGAAAAACCTATTTATCTATAATCTATTCATACATCTTATATGCTTTTTGACTCTTATGTTAAATTTTCAGCCTGTTTTTCCATTATAGAAAGCAGAACAATATTTACTGCTAAGTTTATAAATACCAGAATTATTAAATTTATCATCTTTATCTTAATTGTGTGTGTAATTTTCCTATATAATTATTTGTATAAAATGCAGGTCTAATTTTTTGATGATATTTGATTTGAAAATTTATTTATGAATATTATTATTATGTTTAATTTCTGTATGTTTTTAATTTATACAATGTAGAAAAATTACTCATAAATTCCAAAGACAAAGATAATAAATTTAATAATTAGGTTCAAAGTTAAAATAATTTATGTCAAAGTGAATAAAAAACACAATGTAAAGGTTATTAAAAATAATAGTTGTGCTTGTTGAATACTAAAAGATATTTTCACATCTCATTGACTTCTCGGCAGTATAATGGTTAGTATTGCCGCCTTTTACGATGGAGACCAGAATTCGGTACTTCGCCAAGGAGATTTTTATTTCAATTATTTATTAAATTTATGAATACATATTTTAATATGTATTTTTGCTTACTAGTCATTTAAAGGACTATACATATTATTGAGAAATTGAGACGGCATCTTCAATTAAAGACGTGCTTGTTGATCTAGTGGTCAAGACGCTCATGTATTGGTCAGAGGTTCCAGCCTCGTTTAATTAATACACCATTAATTCCTATTTTCATAACGCAAATTTGTATTAAAATACCACAGAAAATACAACTTCAGAGCAAAAATGTGTTATCCTTAGTAAATGTTTTATCGTTGTACGATGTATGATCGACGCAAAAGATGTACTGGGTATATCCATGCTACCAATCAAGTTTAATTTTAGATTTGTCTAATGTACTGTTAAAATGTTTTGGTTATTGTTTACGACAACTAGTATGTGATGTGTGATATGTTTGTTTTATGTTGCCATGCGACGTGATTGATCTAATGGCCGGTCCAGTAAATTATATATGTAAAATAAGTTGGTAATTATTATTAAATTGTATTTAATTATATTATCAAATAAAATTAATCAACTGTATAGATATTTTTCTAGTTGATACATTTAATGTGTATGCGGAACTATGTTCTGAAAATGCAACATCACAACAAAAATATGTTTTCCTTAAGTATATTAGATATACAATGAAAATACACTTTATTACAACTTTAAAAATCACCAAATTAATATTTAAAAAAAGATTAACCTTTTCAACACAAACACTTTTTGCAAAATTCCTAGTTTCCATTTCATTTACAAAAAATCTCAATTAATCAATTAATAAAATAAAATAACACTAAAATTTGAAACAAGCACATCATTAAGGTTTAAAAATAACTTTAAAATCCCTAAATGTAACACCAAACACTATCAGCAAAATTTTATATACTGAGGGATAAAAATTTTCAATAGCCTTCCAACACAAATTAAAGAAATAAAAGAGTTTAGAAAAAAATTAAATGAACAATTCAGAAATACATAATTAGAAAATAAACAATTAATTTATAAAAAACTACATAAAATTATTATAGTGTAACTCCCTCTCCATGCACAAGAGCTAGTTTTTTTTTTGGAGAGGTAAACAAAAAAAAAACATGTAATTTTAATAATGTTAAATACTTAATTCATGTTATAAAAAAATATATAAAAATGTCAAATAAATAAAAATAAATAAAAAAATATGCTATAAATCAACGGTGTATGTAGTGCGCGCGATTATTTTGAGGTGTGATGTCATTTCCGTAACAAAATTACGTTACATTTGTCGGTTGCGATAATTCACCCTACGTGCGTATAATGTTTCACATCAAAAATGACTTACACCCCCACGGCAATTGTAATTGTGTATGTCAACATACCTGGTACACGTAATAGGTACATGGGTGGGTGTTTATTAAGCTGTATTTTTCACGACCACATGCTTTCAGCATTATTCTGAAAATTATTTCAGCGTGTTCCAGCCGCGAAACCTTTGTCGTGAAATAAGTTAGAATTTGTTCGGTGAGAGCATTTGTGAGCTCTTAGCCACTCTATTTTGCTCGGTTTTCATGCGTAATTTGGCAGAATTTTCAGCAATTTGTCTGTTTTTTATTATGCCTGCATCGGTAGGAATGTGTGCCTCTGTTATGCGATTCTTACAATGCACTACTAATTTTTAGTTACTAGGACGACCTGCTGCAAATAATGCTCAACTTGGCTCTAAATAAAATGTATTTTTTTTAAATAATATAATTTTTATTTTTACTACTTTAAGTACTTTATGTTAACTAATGTCAAATAGTTTCGGTTGGACCCAATCTTCTTCAGAACAATACAGTATATACTTACCTAAGTACAGATACAGGTTCTCGAATAGCGTTGCAACAAAAATATTAAATTGAAAATCTTGTCTACATCAGTACAATCGATATGTGTTCTTTCAGATTAAGTATGTGATAAACAATTATTTTGTTTTTTATTTGTAATTAAACCATAGACCAGTAATTGAATAGACACGAAATAAAGTGTACATATAGGATAGAGGTTTGGAACAATTAATTGCGGGACAAGGGGCATTTTACACACATTATTTGTGGAAACATGAATCCGATAGTTTATGACACATTTATGCGACAGTAAAAAGTATTTACTATTTTTATTTATTAAATCTTTGTGTAAACAAGGCGTTTTTTTTGTATTAATGTTTAAATTTTCGTTCCAATCAAGTCATATATTTAAAAAAGTTTTTTATCAATATACAAGACACTGTTATAAAAAACTAATTATTTACAATGTCCATGTTGTCATATGGCATTCAAAGATTTTTCATGTACATACATGAGAATTGCACTCACCTGATAGGTTACCCTTCCGTCGGTGTACTTTTCATGGTGGACCTCCTCCTCGCGAACTTCCTCCTCCATAACTCAAATTCGCAATTCAGTCGTAGGTTACTTATAAGAATATAATGTATGGGAGTTATAAGCTTCACTAGCTGAATACTCTACTTGTAAAATAGAAAAAAATTAATGAAACACTTTTTGGGGTATGTAAAGTTTACTTATGGTGAACGGTGACCTTGCATCGCTTCGATAGCTTAGTTCAATTTTAGGTACGATTGTAAAATATCGTCGGTTAATTTACTACACAATCTCATTTTTATTTGATTCATGGATGATAATATTTATTCGCATTAGTTGGTAGACCCAAAGATTGTGTGAATGGCAAATGCTAGTTATTTTATTGTGTCATATGTTTCAGGTACTAGGTATAGTTAAGAGTCACAAATGCCCATGAAAAGAGCCGCATGTGACTCACGAGCCGCGATCTGCCGACCCCTGGCTCAGGTGATTGAATGAATGAGGAGAGAATAGTAAGAGCCGGTTGTGTGATGAGTAGTAATTTTTTACTATGGTAACTTTTTACTAACCCCCGTCGTTAAAATCGTTTGCGGGTTGTTCGAACGTCAAATTCACTTTTGGCAAAGCATAGACGGAGATGTCTATACGCGCGACAAATAATTATTAAATATGCTTTATTTTGTGCATTATCTATGGATTTTTTGAGTGATATATGACGCACTTTCCTTTAGAGAGAAGCGAAACAATTTATATCTTAGGCACATTTTTCAGTTACTTATCTCCGAAACGTTACTGTTACATATGAATTATTAATCCGGTACATTAAATATTTTTCTTTACAGTATTAATAATCCAGTTAAATATTATTTTAAATAGTAATACGTACCCACATTTATTTACCTAAAGCAAAATATGTATATACATTACAACAAAGAACAGATAATTTTAGAAATTTGATACAATTTGTGGAGAAGTTGTTTGAATACTGCTCAAAGAGTTTGACATTTGTTTTCAAAGGGATTAAATTACCCTCTTGTAATAATAAAACAATAATTTATAATATAATTAATAATCAAACTTAATTACCTATTTGAGTTGTGGAAGGATTGATACCCCCCCTCTCCCTTCTCATCAATGTAAAAGTACCTAAATAGCCGATGGCTGACAAACAACGCAAAAATACCAGAAGTCTAAACAAATCTGGAGTTATTGGAATTAAAACGAACCTGCAAGAGACAGACAATCCTGTAGATTAGACCATAATAGCGCAATGTTCGCTCTAAGTTTCGATGACGGTGTGAAATCTTTTGTGCACGAAAAATTTAAGGACAAATATTTGTGCACGAGAAGAAAATAAGAAAACATTACCAAACCAGTAAAAGGCTTCTGGTAGAATCTGGGTTGACCCCATTATTTAGTATGAAGCAAACACGATTTTTTTGGTTTTATGTTTGTCCAGATATTATGGTTTTTGAGTTAAGTATGTACACATATATAGAAAATTAATGTCTACAAGACTAGCCTATTTGAATAAGATAAATATTGCTGAATTTCAGATAAAAACGCATTTAAATTTTTTACTTGTTACTTCAATCGCTCGAAAACAGATAAAGTGGATATGTCTGGTTTTAAATATGAATTAAATATATTAATTAGAAAGATATACATAAAGATTATTGTTGTTGCGCCACCGGGATTCGAACCTGGATCTCTTTCTAAACTGGGGCATTTGCATTATCCAACTATGCTACAGCGACAATAATTTTAGCGACAATTTTCGAACCTATATGTTACCTTTTTGATATTATTACATTTAATCGTTCCATCATTTGAAAGAGCCATCTACTTTATTTTTACAGAATCTCAAATACCTTTGAGTAAACTGATGGCAGACGCTAGAATTATCAATTCATTTTTATTAAATTTTCGACACATTGAAACAACTTTTATTATTAGGAGAACACATTCTTATTGTGAAGTTGTAATTATTCAGAACAGACAGTCTGTGATATTTTAATAATTACATGTTATATGTTCTGAATAATGTGTTCTCCTAATAATGTCTGCTTTTGATTTTGACCTCACATTTAATTATTCCAAATAATTGGACGATCGTTTCGTTTGTCTAGGATCAGCGGATAAAACATAGAACAGTGTGATGGACTTATATACAAATGTTGTTACAATGTTGGGTATTACATGTTAGGTAATCAAAAATACAATATTCCCTCAATGCTAAAATTGACAATGTTGGAAAATGTAATTGATATCATAAATTAATATTGGGAATAAACTAAATTTTATATGTTTACCTATTATTATCACAAAATAAATAATTAGAAAGATATACATATAAAATCAATTCTATCGAAAAATATTGTCGTTACGCCACCGAGATTCGAACCTGAATCTCTTTCCAAACCGGGGCAGGTGCATTATCCAACTATGCTACAGTGACAATATTTTTCGCGACAAATTTTCGAACCTATATGATACCTTTTTAATATTATTTTAAAGAGCCATCTACCTTATTTTTACACAATCTCAAATAGCTTTGAGTAATCTGATAGCAGACGCCAGAATTATCAATTCATTTTTATTAAATTTTGGACACATTTATACAATTTTTTATTATTAGATCACAATAAGAATGTGTTCTCCTAATATCACAAAATACCTTAACATTATCTATTATACCTACATCTAATACAAATTCAAGTGAAGACAAATAATATAATATGTTTTTTTTTTGTATACATATATACATCAATCTACATATGTAAATTTAAGTTTATTTAATTAAGGAGAATATTTGGAGAAATTAAACACATAACCAAAAAAATCGTGTTTGATTTATTTCATTGATTAACAATTGAGTTTTATAAAATGAATGTCATCTGTATTAAAAAAATAATAGTCAAGAGAACTGATACAACTACACAACTCGTTATGCGAGGAAAGATAGAAGGCAGCACAAGCTTAGGTAGTAAGAGATTATCTCGACTGTGTAACCTCAGCAAGGGTTAAATGTCCAAAATATTAGTGATCATCTGCAGCAGTGCTCCGGCGCACCGGTGTGCCATGAGCTGATACAGGTGTGACGCGGTCAAATAAGACAATATTATGACTAAATAATTTCTCAACGGTCCTCCAGCGCCTGGCGCCTGTCGCCTACGTAGTCGCCAGACTACTGCCTAGTATCGAAGCATACTATCGAGCCGAATATAAAACTTTTGTGTTCATTGAAATAAGCGCAGGTATCACATTAATTAGTCATTATTTTATAATAATTATTAAGATTGTATAAAAGTAAATATAGTATAGATTTTATGTTTGTATTCTTATCAAATAAAAAATGAAAATTTATTGTAAAATTTGTATACCAAATTAATATCTATATATTTTTGCTTTTGATGTGCCGCGGAATTCTAGGAAGAACTTTGGTCTGACGTAGGTGATAAAAGGTTGCGGAGCACTGATCTATAGGATAAATCAACACCCTGCAACATGGTCGCCAACCTTCAATAAAAGATGCTACGCGGATAAGAATTTTTCATAAAAATTAGAGAGAACATCGCAAAGGGCGATGTCAAAGATCATGGATGGCGGATAGCAACTGGGGGCATTGACTTCTAAGTCTTATAAGGTGACTAAATAAATAGAATCAATACGTATTCAATACGGTGGGAATAGATCTCGTGGATTGTATTATATGCTGGTAATGTTAAATTGACACAACCCGAATTGGATTAAGAAAAGGACACTTGCAGAAAGGATCTGGATGCCAAATTACACCTCCTTTGCATTGCACTTCGTGATGCTGTCGAAATCAGTTTTTTGCGCTCTGAATAACATGCAACGCACGGCGATACTTTCGACGGAAAAAATCGTGTTGACATCAATGTTAACCTGACAGAGACAGGTATATTGAAGGATACTTGGACGAAGGAATACATAGAAAGTATTCGACTTACGTGTGAGCCTAAATTCACGTCGCGGTCTTTGTATTCACTTTAAGTATGTGATGAGCCGAGCATGCAACTTATCTGGTGTTGGGTTCAAAAGTTCAGACAAGAATTGACAATGATAACCAAACTCCTCCGTGACCATCAACATCAGCAGCGATGCCAGAAAATGTGGCTCATGTTCGACGTGAAATTATGCGCAATCCGCGTAAATCGATAAGAAAGATTGTGGCCTTTACTGGAATAAAAAATGAACCGTGCACGTTATTTTGAAAAAAAAACTACAGTTTCACCCATATAAACTGCAAATCGTGCAGTTTCTCAACGAAAATGACTATTCTTTACTTGAAACCGTAGAGAGAACGACGCTGGAATGTTTTGAAACAGCACGAACGCTTGGAAGCATATTGTTTACTGACGAAGCACATTTTCATATCGATGGCTATGTTAATAAATAGAACATGTGATACTGAAGCCCCGATAATCCAAGGGAACACCATCAAAAACGTTTGCATTGTCCAAAAACGACAGTGTAGTGTGCAATTTCTACCCCAGGAATAATTAGCTCTTATTTTTTTAACCAGCGAGAGACAGTCACCGAATGATCCACGAGTTTTTGGTACCGCAACTACAGCTGTTTCCCGGGTTCAATAACAGAATACAATTTCAGCAAGACGGCGCCACTCCGTAAGGTGTTGATTAATTTATTGGGAATTTTAATAATTAATTTAATTAATTTATTGGGAGGCCCTACACGAAAATATTCGCCGTGAATTTGCTGCCATTGAACCAACGCTTTGCTCTCGCGTGTTCGCAAATTTAAAAGTCCGATTGCAAGAGTGTCTTGTGAGAAATGAAAGGCATTTAAAAGATATTGTTTATGAAACGTAAAATCCGCATCATTAAACTCAATTTTGTATAAATAAAATATGAGAATAACATTGCAGTTTTTTTTTTATTAAATATTATACTTGATTATTTTCCGCTAGACACCCTTTATATATAAAAGAAAATAATATATTACGATGTTACTTGTGTACTTCTGCTGTATTGTACTTACTACGATGTATTATTTTGTACGAGCTGCACATGTTTTTATAAATAATTTTGTAAAAGTCGCTAAGGGCGTAAATACAATATAAATAAATATGTAAAGAGCTCGTGAGATAAAAAAATACGTAAAAAGGTATCCAATATTATTATTATTACTTCTCTTCTTTCCTAGAACATTCTAACCTCAAATCATGTTTATACATTTCGTACTCACTGTTGTATTGCTATATAAAATGTCTTTATGAGAAATCTGACATTTCAATAATTAGTATTTGTAATTATGGCTCTACGCTTTGGTAAAATTATTTTCTTGAAAAAGTATTCACGGCGACTTTTACAGTATGAGCAAACGTTAATGTAATATTATTGTAGCACCTCCCCATCCTGCTATGCCATAACCTTTAATACTCTGACGTAATAAGACTTAGTAGAAATGTAACGTATTTCAAAATAACTTTCGATAATTAAACCAAAGTAAATATGCCACTGAAAAAAATGTAAAGGTCTAAATCTTTTACAAAAACTGTACTCCCACTGGCACCTTTCAGTTTCCGGAAAACTACCTACCCAATTTCTTTTTCATTTTATCAGTGACTCACTATTTTGTCTAGTTTATTTACATTTGTGTTTAAGATTCCATAAATATAAAGAAAATGACTTTCAAATAATGGAACGACACATGTATCAATTTAAAAGTGCTACATATAAGTTTAAAAATTTGTCGTCAACTTACTGTGTCGGTGTAGCATAATCGGTTAATGCATTTCCCTGAATAGGAAGAAATCTAGGTTTGAATCTCGGTAGCAACAACAATATATATATATATATATATGTATATCTTTCTATTTAATACATTTAATTTCTATTAATTACATTGGTCAACACAAAAATCCTCCTTTTCGAAAAAATGTAATTACTTTATATACATATTGAGGTGTTGGATTTTTGCAAAAACATATATTATTATTTTAATTTTATGGCTAAATACTTAATTCAATAACTTATTTTTTAAACACTTCCACTAGCTTCTAAATTATGTTATTAAAATTTAAAACTCATCACCCCTTATTGGTGTCGTCAGTACACCTGGCGCGTTCACATTCAAGTTCAAGTACAACTGATAAATCAATCTAGAGTTAACAATCGTGACTTGAAACTTTCGATTACAAATACTGAGCGTCTTAAATAGTGGAAAGTATAATAGAACCTTTTTGAAAAGGGAGTAAATGCATTATATCACAGAAGAAAGGTGTAACGTATTTTATATATATTTTAAATGTACTATGATTTGTTTTTTTTTTTAATTCGCAGATGAAACACTTGGTTGCTCATGCAATCTATGTATTTGAAAGAAACTATTGCTGTATATAATAATTAAATACGAAACTATTGTTAGATGAAAGAAGATACGAGCCTAAGTGTATACTTACTGATATGAAATTTGTAGCAATGCAGGTCTTCGTGGATAGTATACAACTATGCTGTACTGCTTCCATGTACGAGTATATCGGATACCCGAACAAAGAGCAGCAAAAATTAACATTGTTGTTGTCAAATATTATATCAATAGATATAATATTTTCAAGACTAGCAGCTTCACCAATAAATAATGAATTTTGTGTCATCAATTGTGAAAAGTTCTTTCTTGTTTATACAGTTTATTTTTTTTCGTGTTACAATTAATTTGACTTAAATACAGACCACTTATATAAGTATAATTTATTATTTAATTGCTCTTTATTTATAATGCTATGTAATCATTTTTATTAAATGCAATTTGGAAATATGTACTTATAACCATGAAATAAATATTATACAACTGCTGAATGATTGAGAAGAATAATACTTATTTCTGCGACAATCTTGGAACTCTTCACTCTCGCAATCTAAGGTATGTAAGTACATATTTCAGCTATTAACAATAATTATTTTACGGTATATTGCGTAGGTATTGTTATATGTATTGTTATATATTAAGTAACATTCGATTGCTTTAAACTCAGTGTACATGGAGTTTTTTTACATTCATTACTATTTATCATTAATATCATTGGTAATCACGAACAACAGTATAAAGATACATAAGACACGTCTAACTCGGCTAGCGCACGCCCTGCCAGTAACTAAAGTGACGATCGGCATCTGGCACCCCACGCTCCGCGCACTACGTTTTCCGCACCACTCCGCACGTACACATACATGTATGTATTAACAAATTCACGTCAGGTTCTTCGAGAAAACATTTTGTATTGTTGCAAATGGTAAATGCGTAAGTATTGTAATTATTTTATGCAATATTAAATATATTACGAAGGAATACCTAAAATATGAACTCTGTAATTAGAGGCAATGTCTACTCAGTTTACATCACAGGAGAGGAAAGGTTAATAAGAGTCCCTATAAAAAATCCGCCCCTTCCGCGGAACACCGCCAATAGCTGATATTTATCGAGCCCCTTGTTAACGTATAGGCAGCCCACCGCTGCTTGTATGTTATTTTATCTTTCTTTATAGTTTATTCGCGTGATGCTCAACATAGGTCTTTACACACCATTTTCCGTTACCGTTAAGTTTTCGATGATAATGATGAACTGCTCTGTTGCTAATGATGATGACTTGATAGCCATTCATGTTAAGGGAAACCAGCTTGAATAAGTCGATAATTATTTTTACCTAGAACAACTAAAACAAACAAACAAAGCAGGAGGCATAGGGCTGGATGCTTTTCAAAAATGATCCTTCACTGTGACAAACAAAAATGTGTAAATGAATAGACATAAAATAAATAAAAATTAATTGCGGAACTACGGGCATTCCACAAACATTTTTTGTGGAAACATAAATCCGATAGTTTATGACACATTTATGCAACAGTAAAAGTATTTACTAAACAAATTATAGATATCTCATAAAGACGAAGGTATTTTTTATTATATTTAATGGAAAATATATAGAAGTATTGGTAATTACAGGTCTAACGACCTGTCTTCGGCTGGCTTAAGTGATCACTTTATATAAATATAACGTTCACCATTCTCACCCATCAACCTCCATATCTATCATATATGCTGTTTCAGTGAATTATGAAATTTATTCCATAAATGGCGACAGTGAGTAGTGGTACTCGAAGTGAGTCCACATATTAACATATATACAACTTTCAAAAATTTAATAGAAATATATGAAAGTTTGTAATAAAAAATAGCTTCGTCTACATGAGATATCCATTATTCATTTAATAACAGTGCTTTTGTAGGTGAAAATTCAGTAATTGTGTGTTCTTGGACATTTTCAAATATTGCTGAAGTATTTACTCTTCGAAAATTAAATCTTTTTGTATTTTTTTCATTCACGCATGTTAGCGTTTAAATTATCGTTCCAATCGAGTCATATATTTAAAAAAAGCCGCGAAATTATTTGATTGCCTAAGTGGTACCGAAGTGATAACGTGAGTGATATCAAAGTAAAAATATTGATACAGTTCCGTTAGTTTGCAGTCTCACGTACATATTATATCAACAAAAATTGAGGTCCAAAACAAACGGTACAATTTCAAAAATAAAAATATAAATTGTTACACATCCATCTGTATAATTATGATTGTATTATATTTTTCGAGCATGTTCAAATATTTAACATCTGGTTCAAAAAGTCTACAAAAACAGCCTGCAAATTTAATTGCACACCCTTTCGAATCAACCCCGCGTCTGAAATTCACACAACCTTTTGTCTTATTTATTTCTGCATTCACAACGATGTTTATAGCCCGGCCATATTTTCGTGCCGACGACCGCACAGCCTTGATACGATGTTTATCAACCGTAGTTACTAACGGGGCTCTGCGCCCCCTGCCGGTACTCGTGAACAGTGGCGGCTCCAATACTACTTTGAAATCACAATTCGATTTAAATCAAAAATTTAAATTACGAAAAAATTGAGCAATATTTCATGACTGAGGATCGTGATCTTCATGAACTTCCGCCCTCTTGATTATGATCCTCCACTTTTCTCGGCATCCTGCAGATCTTAGAGAAGCGTTCACAAAAAAAAATTCGTATGAATATGTTGTTAAAGCTGGAATACATGCATTTGCCTAGTCCGCTAGGAATAGTCGCTAAAAAAGAAAAAAGAAGACGAGTAATAAAAATTTCATTCTAATGTTTAAATAAATTCAATACAATTAACCAGTGAGCCAATTCGTATTCCAACGTCCATCCCTAATAATATTATAACACTAGACATAATTTGACAAATATATATAATGTGACTATTTTGAATATATACGCCGACACACACATACGTCATGAAAATTTTGTAGTAGAAATAAATTCTTCCTCGCGTGCATTAAATTTTTAGTCAGGTTATGACTTATCTATGCCTATGCAGCAGCGGGGGGCGGCCGCGAGGTGGTCAATTCTCCCGCGACAGACGTCCACTGGTAGCCCGGCTGAGTTGTGGCGGAAGATTATTTAAAAATTCGTAAAAGTGTCCGTTACTCGGAAGTTTGATTGTTGTCACGAACCACGAGAGAGATTATTAATTGGCGTTATGAATTTGAGATATTCCATATTTTGATATTTTTTCGGAGATATTCCATATTATTTGTTATGATGTTGCAATTTTTCACAATATAGTGCTGCGGTATTTTTAATTCAAATTAAATGAATCAACTAGAAAGATATACAGATAAATACATTTATTAAAAAATTATTTTAATACAAATTAATAAGAAAGATATACATAAAAAAACAATTTTATCGAAAAATATTTTTGTTGCTACCGGGATTTGAACTTGAATCTCTTCCAATCCGGGGAACGTGCATTAACCGATTATGCTATAGCACCGTAGTGCATTGACGACAAATTTTAACGGTTAATGCACCATCCTCGGATTGGAAAAATATTATGTATGTAACAGTACGTTTCGATAAAATTAATTTTATTTTTTTAATTAATACATATAATTTATATAAAAATATCACAGACCGTCTGTTCTGAATAATTACAACTTCACAATAAGAATGTGTTCTCCTTAAAAAAAAAAGTTTTATTACGATTATTGTATGAAGACAGATTGGGTTGACAGAAATATTTATTATTAAGGAGAACACATTCTTATTGTGAAGTTGTAATTAATTATTCAGAACAGACTGTGATATTTTAAATGTATTAATTAGAAAGATATACATATAAAATCAATTTCATCAAAAAGTATTGTTGTTGCGCTACTGGGATTCGAACCTGGATCTATTTTCCAATCCGGAGACGGTGCATTACCAACTACACTACAGCGACAGTTCTTTTAACGACAAATGTTCTAACCCATATGTCACACTTTTTCAAATTATTCTTATTAACTATCTTTCTATCATTTGAAAGCTATCTACATTGTTTTTACAGAATCTCAAATACTTTTGAGTAAATCGATAGCAGACGCTAAAATTAACTGTAAAAACAAAGCAGATGGCTTTCAAACAATGGAACGATGGATATCTTAATTAGAAAAGGTGTGACATATGGGTTCGAAAATCTGTCGTCAAAAATACTGTCGCTGATATATATATTTATATTCAATACATTTAATTAGTATTTAAGATAATTTTTTCTTATCCTTCTAAGCGATGCATCTAATTTGTTTTGTATTTCACGACGTCGCATCATGAAACGGCATTAGTTTACTTTTTGAGGATCGGCCACCACTGCCAGTAAACAAACAGCGACATAATAATTATTTTGTCGTCGCAGACAAGCTCAACCGTGCCCGAGCGGGGCGGGGTACACGTCGCGTTCAGCTCTGGATATTGCTATCTCCGGATTGAAATCTCTGCCGTGTACGTATTCGTGTGGCTTGTGCTCAAATATAACCCGAATAAGCTGTTATGAACAGCGCTCCGAACTGTCAACTGCTCCAGCGGCAGTATTAAATTGCGTAGCAGTACTGGCATGCGTCCTAACTTCAAATAATATTGTGATATTTCGTATGTATATATTACTGGAAAATCGCGAAAGAACTAAAGCAATTGAAGGCTTCGCTGCAAGAAGAATGCAGCTCCAATTTATTAAAATGTTGGGAAACTAATAAAAACTGCGCGTATTTTTTTTTCTTACGCCGTATGATCAATATTAATATTTTACGTTTTTACGCATAAGTTAGACAGCAAAAAATATTTTTTTATTAGTGTGGGCGAATTTTTCAAAATTTGAAGCTGCATCCTTCTTGCACCAAATTTTAAAAGAAATACCCCTATAAATTAAATACAAAAAAGGTGTTGTAAACTGCTTTATTTTTTTATTATTTTGTAATAAGTAAATTTAAAAAAAATTATCATATAAAATGGCGGTGCAGCGCCCTTCTTTCACCAAACTAATAAGGATGCAGGTACAAAAACCACCGGTTTGAAGGAGCTGCATCTTTTATGAACCAATCCAATTCAGTTGGGTAGAATGGTGAACGTTACAGTGTGTAAAGTCAGTCAATCACTCACAGCCATATTTTTATATTATTAAAAAATAGCTTCGTCTCTATGAGATTTCTATTATTTGTTCAAACCAATTCAGTTTTTTTTTACATACAACACATGTAAAATCGCACCTAAACGAACTAATGAAAATTTTGGAATTGCATCCTTCGTTCAGCAAAGTCTTCAATAAAAGTCATTCACGTCAGTCTCTTACAATCGAAATCTTTGTGAATTCTTACCCTATTGACCAATGATATTTCTGATTTTGGATCACTATGATAATTTGTGCGCTGAGGAAGAAAATAATAAAACATTACCAAAACAGTATAAAGCTACTGGTAGGGTCTGGGTTGACCACATTATTAATGCAGATGTATTAAGACACATGTATTAGTCACATCTTTGCAATGAACATTATGATATTTTACAAGTCATTATGCAGGGGAAGATAGAAGGCGGCAGAGCAGCAGAGTAGTGTAGGTAGAAAGAAATTATCTCGACTGTGTAACCTTAGAAAGTGGTCCAAAATGTTGGTGATCTTATACAGAATATATCAATATGGTCGTGGCCAATCTTCGATAGAAAAAATGAATAAATTAATGAAAAGAATGCGCCATGACACGCACACCTTAAACGTAACATTGCTCTTGACTATGCCCTTCCATTTTTCTCATCTCAATATTCTGAAGATCCTAGGGTTGTCACCAAAGATTTATCTTTGTCACTTCATACATGCGTTGGATGCTCTGCTCACGCTTTCTAAATTCAAAAACCTTCAAAGTTTTTATTTCTAGCACTGCTGCAAATAAATTCGTATTTTCCTTCAGATAATAGTCATAACACACATTACGACATGGCGCGCGTACGGAGCGAGTCGAAATACATATATTATACATTCTCAACTCTCGAATATATATGAATCGCGTAAACACACAGATACCAGCAACAGTGGATTCTATCATTCGTTCCGTATCCATAAACTTTTAAGGTATTCAATTTTAAATATTAAATTCCGCCTGTCAAGGTCTTCGAATACTGTATGCGCATTAGTTAACAGCATCACAGGATTTATAGAGCTAATTTCAAATAATTTGATGTACAATTTTTACCAGTAGTTGCCTCTTGTACCTAGAGATTTGTATATTTAATAGTAGGTATAGATTTATTATCCAGCATCCCACCTACAAAAAGTCACCGACCGCCATTGACCGGCGGGCGATCTTCCTCTTCGCCCTTCGACGTGACCCACCACAACAAGCTTCTACAAGCTATCGTCCCTTCTCGCAAGATGCCCAAAAAATTAACGTATTCATCTCAGGCAAATGATTGACATCTTGGCGGACACACAGAATTTTTCTTAATATGGCGCCTTTTATCGAGTGACATCTCTGGTGAATGTCGTAAGTGAAGAAGTATAGTCAAGAGGGCGAGTTCACGAAGATCACGATGATATCAAATTGTCACACCTGCACACCTTAGATATATATATTTTTTTTTTTCTTAACTCAATTTAATTACATCTATGCAATTCATATCTATATTTTTTAATTAAATAAATTGATCGTTTTTGAAATATATATATATATATATATTATAGATGTGTGAATTGCATCAAGCTCAACGTAACGTATGGCTGTGTTGTGTGTAAAATACTGTGTGTTATTTTATTATTAAAATTTAAAAAAAAAAAAGGAATTCATTTTCACATTTGAATATAAACGACGAGATTAAGTATTATTCTCTAATATAACTTTTTTTCCCCCGTTACGATAGCATCGAGCAATCAGACACTTTAATTTACGAATTTTGTCCAACCTTGAAAAACAAATAAATATATTTTTAAACAAAAATCTCTTAATGTATGTAAATAACTCATAAAAACACCGATAAAGGCCCAACGTACGAAATAAAAGGCATTTAAATAAATCAGATGATTGGGGCTGCTCCGTGTCGTTTGGCGTTTTATACCGACTTTTAGAAAGGTCGTTAGTGGTGTTAAAAATAAATTAATTCGACCTAACGTATTTCACGGGATCATTTTATTTTATTTTTATTATACAGCACCGTGAAACATTGCTATAAATATACAGAAGGTACGTATCTTACGTACAATTTTTTTTTATGTCACAATAACAATATAACCTTATGTAAAATCTTCAATTGACGTGGTTTATTTTAATTTTTCATTAAACTAAACTTTATCCTAATAGAAATACAGTTTTGTATCTACATATTCGGGTTAAGGTGTAGGGCGAGGTCGTTAATGAGAATATGGACAAAAGGGGTGTAGTATTAGGAAGCATTATTATTAGGGAAAACATTCTTATTGTGAAATTGTAATTATTCAGAACAGACGGTCTGTGATGTTTTAAATACTAACTTAATGTATTAATTATAAATATATACATATAAAATCAATTTTGTCGAAAAATATTATTTTTGCGCTTTATTGTTTTGGGATACGAACCTGGATCTCATTTCCAATCCGGGGAAGCACACTACTAATTGTCTTATAGCGCCAGTATTTTTCATGACAAATTTTCGAATATGTTACACTTTTTCAAATTAATACATCTGTCGTTCCATTATTTGAAAGCTATCTACATTGTTTTTACGGAATCTTAAATATCTTTGAGTAAATCGACTGCAGATGCCAGAATTATCAATTCATTTTTATTAAATTTTGGACACATTGATACAACTTATATTATTAAGGAGAACACATTCTTATTGTGATGTTTTAAACAATATTTTTCAACAAAATTGATTTTTGTATATATTTATAATTAATACATTTAATTAGTATTTAATAGGTATTATCTCCGATTCTTTTTAACCTCCCTCTCTCCATCTTTTTCCACATCCCACCCCCCAAACAAGAATTTGTCAGCAGCAAACTTTATTATTGACTGTAAAATAACTTAATTAAAATAAATATATATCGACAGCACGTGTCCCTGTCACATGACAACATACAACCAACAAGATCTGTGCTGGTAACATGTGAAAGTGTACGGTTATCCGACAAATAAAATAAATATATATTTCTATAAGTGTAATAAAAAAATGTTACTCAGTTGAAAACTCTGACTAGTATGTGAAATTTGTGGATTGGGTCACTGGATTGATGACCCGCGATATCAGAAATAGAGAAACTTGAAAGAAATGGGGTAGACTTGTGTTCTAAATATCAGAGACACAGATTTGTATAAGAACAACTTTATTAATATTTTATGATTTTAATGAAATCATATACAAGTGTCCCAAAAGTATTTTACATATTAAAAATTCTGTAATAAAATAATGGATAGGTTTAATAAAAAAATGTTTATTTTGCATTTAAGTACAGTTCCTTGGAATTTATTTCTTAAACATTACGTTATATAAATATGATCCTGGCACTCTTCTAAATGGGAGGCAAAATTTCTGAGAACTGCTCGGCACCTATTTTCCGTGATCGCTGCCATTTCTTTTTGGATATTTTGTTTTAATTGGACCAGAGAGGAAGGATTGTTACTGTATACCTTTATTTAAGGTTGCCTCATAGAAAAAAGTCCATTAGTATCAAATCGGAGTTACGTGGAGGCCTATTTATGTCAATTTTAATATCAATTTTTCAGCAAAAATTTCACATACAACTGGTAAAGACACGCTCTATAGCTACTGAATTCCAAAAGACGTGGATAGCGATCGTCATACCAAAATGAAAAAGACTTTTAGGACACACTGTATTATTTGTGAAATTACGATTTTTCACAACATATTTGCATGATAATTAAAATAAAATCTATCTTTCAAAAAATATAGTCAACATCGGGAGTCCAACCCGATACCTTTTATCCGGGAAACACCTTTTTTTTCTCCAAGTGCAAATCCATAAATTTTACAAAAAAATCACTACAAATATGTATCTTGTTAATGATAATAAACTCCGAGTCGTTGACCAAATACAAAATACTTGTTAACATAATCAGCAAAGGTAAAAAAATTACAGTTTTTGTACTACTAACAAACATTTTTTAAATCCTCAAACATATACTCAATTGTTACAAACTTTTATCCGACTACAACTTAAATACGCATCCAGCATCTGGAATCGTTATTATAATACAAACTCTGATAAATTCAATATGTCCAAAAGAAGTTCATGCAAACTCTAAACTACAGTTTCCAATTACCCCGGCAGCATTGTTAAGTTTCACTGAACAAATTTAATATTTTAAGTTTAAAAAAACACAGACGAATTAGCACATGAATAAAATCTGTCGAAACCAGTTTAATTGTCCACCTCCTTTGTCAGTAATCAGTCAATCAAGTCGAATCAATTCTAGATTTACGCTCTCCTATAGTGTGATTTGTTCACCGACAGTGATATATTTTCTGTTTCGATGCCAATATTCAAAAATCTAATTAATTGGTATTTATTTCCACAATTTTTTTACATTGTAGTTTTTTTAAATTTTTTCGTGACGTTTTCTTAACAATGTGAAATATGTTTGGATATAAGTTATTTGTGATCATGTCAATGCCAATAGTATATTGTGATGTTTTAATTTGCATGCCAAGGTCTGGGGTCGGGAGGTTGAGGTCGAGCAGCTGAGCAAGACTGATTGCTCGAAAATAGAGCGCATCGGTGGAGCCGCTCTCGATGGCGTATATTAAGAGTGGGATCACCGCGGTGTATGTATAATAGTGAGAGACACTTGGGGGGGGCTTCATCCAGCATTGGATAGAATTTTTTTTATTTAATAGGTCTTTTCTCGAATTGACACATACTTACTTCCATTTTTGCGTACGCCTGAACAAGGTACACAACAATATTTCCGACTAGTGTCACAAAATATATTTAAATTCATGGCTGTTCGTATACCCTGGCTACACCCTTCACTTAAATCGACTTAGGGTTTTGTGATCGGTTGAAGGACAATAGCGCTTAGGGTAGTCGCCCGCTGTAAATAACCGGGATGTTTGCTTGTGGTTAGGGGAAATCTATTGTTTTCCCATTACGATATGTAAATAGCAGATATAAAAAATATATATATCAGTCAGATATTGGTTCAAATAGATATGATAGAATGGGACACATATCCTAATGAAATGCTTGTTCGGAAAGAAATAATTATGATAGTAATAATTATATAAATAATAATTAAGTAGTAAATCATGGACATTATTATTTGCCAAATTTTATGATTTGTATTCCCGAAATCGTTTTATGACTTTGTACTCATATTTCGATTCCACTCAGCTTTCGCTGAAAGCTGAAGAAATGATTTTATATCCACATTTAAAATTTATAAAATAAAAGATAATGAAAGATTTTTTTTTAAATAAGAGTAAAATTGATTTTACATTTAATTATTTCGGCACCCTGTGTGCTATTATTCTTTATAGAAATATAAATGGATTATTACATAATAATAAATATACAATTAGTGCAGAACATAATTTTAATTAAAATACACACATGTTTGTTGCCCGGGCTGGCCTGGCATCATCGGGTCTCCCCCTCCACCCCTCATATTACCAGCTAGCCTCCGTCGGTACTTACTCTGTGTGGATTTTCGCCAAGTCAGAGCCTTAGACCATCAAATGAGTTCTCTTTTATCTGCAGGGGAAGGGAGAATGCACAAATATACAAAAGTTTTAATATAAAATAATATAATATTACATAATTAACTTCCGCTGATACCCACTCATCCTATCTAACCTCACTAATTTCATTCAGTTCTCATGTCAATTGCACTTTATAACTGTTCTTTTCTGACCCATTAACTAACAAGGGATTACGCCGACGTGGAACTAGATAGCATTTCGACGCCGAGCTGTCAACAGGCTTTTTTTGTGAAACAAAAGTATCGCCGTGCGTAATAGTCCGAACCACGAAAAAAAGCAGTTTTCTACACCATCCGGAAGTGCAGTGAGATCTCCGTTCTTCACTACAAAAGTGCGAGTCAAGTGGAGGTGAAAATTGTCGTTCAACCCAGGACTTATATCAAATTGCATTATTCCTTTCTGAATCCAATTCGAGTTGCGTCAAGTAAACCATAATTTTAATCGGTGCAGTCCACGGGATCCTATCCCACCACATTCTCTCTTCTTTATTCACTCCTGTCGACACTCTTCTTATCTGAGGCTCTGGAGATTCAACCGAGCCCGGAGTGGACTCAGTTCACCAAGTCGCCATCGATTATTTTTCCATAAATCGCCAGCCGTTTTCGAGAAGTTTCGTTTCCTGGGCAGTCGGGCAAAACTCACCGACAAATTCTTCATCAATCTGGGCTGAAGAAGCCAGGCAACTCGCTTCGGCCTTTGAGAGCTTTGGTTTTTATATTCGTTATATATATCATTAGAATTATATAAGTCGAACCAATTATGTTTTTCTAGGTCTTTGTTCAATTCGA
Source organism: Eubasilissa splendida (assembly GCA_031772225.1). Classification (NCBI taxonomy): domain Eukaryota; kingdom Metazoa; phylum Arthropoda; class Insecta; order Trichoptera; family Phryganeidae; genus Eubasilissa; species Eubasilissa splendida. The sequence goes on from CM062849.1 coordinate 33,595,068, forward strand.
GATAAACTATAGATGTATGTGTTCTTGTTTTGGTCTTGAATAATTTTTTAGTAGGTGAGTGGAGAAACAAAATAGTGGGTTTACTTAGGTGGTGCACACACCTGGGAGTGGCTCATTTCTCTACTGACAATATGTATGTATGCTCGGTCGGGGTCTCATCGAGAATCGCCGATTGCTTGCTGCTAGTCCCTAGATGCGGCTATTTTGTGGTTGCGTTCAGCGATCAGCATCTCAATAGTATATATATTTCAATGATAGAGCTTTCTCCACAACAAACTACGCGTACATAAAATGTCGATATAATTTAAAATATTCCATCTTTGTAAGTTAGCTGTCAAAACGAACAAAAATGATATATAAGAATCTTGGATAGACAATTTTTATGGTAAGATTTATCCTTTACCATAGACAAAAGAAAAGATGACAGATTTAATAAAACGTCGTAATAATACGATAATACGTAAATATACGATTTTGCTAAAATATTAACCTCGACATATTAAAAACACGTTCGTTTTTTTCACTACCGAAGCCGAAGCCGGCATCCAGAAAGTCACAGATGTAGAAGGGGAAACATATTACTATATATACACTAGAGAAATAGAGAACAAAAATAACAATATTAAATACAATTTTATAAATACATGCCTCAAGTTATGTACAGCTAAAAGTTCATTAAGATTGGTCGTAAGTTCAGCATTAGTAACATAACTGAAGATGATGCGTCAGCATTGAAAACATTATAATTAATAACAAATTAGTGAAAGTAAACATTGTATTTTTAATATAATCACTATCTTGTGCCAAAACTAAACTAAACTTTTGCACAAAGATTCCATTTATTGCTAGCACCAAAAATACACAACGGTCTAAATGCAAAAGTCAATGACATATTTTTCACGAAAAGTGCTGTTCTGGCTCCACGAAATGGGGAGAAATTACGCCCAAGAATTTTTAAAGGTCCAAACCTGAGAATAAAACTGCTACAACAGTATATTGAATTATCTTATTGCATCTCTTGATTGTTTACAACTGTTTATATATATTTTTTTGTACATTGATCATTGCACTTTGCGGACTGTTATACCGGAGGAACACTGTCTGCTATAATACAGTAAATTACTAGTGTAGCAGGCAGGGTACCCAAATATATGTCTTACTTTCTTACCGATATGTTGAATTTACTTTACCAAATTTTATATACATACCCTCGGTACATTTGTCTGATATTTGAAATATTACGCAACACTCGTAGTAATGGACTAGGTGAAAATGTATACTTAATGAATATTAATTTGTAAGAGTAATACGTCATACCGTTAGACATTATTTATCAATGTAAGTACATAATGCATGTAAAAAGTGAACCTAATAATTGTATTATTATTAATTTTAAATTTTAAAATTATATTTAAAGTGTTATATATATATCGTAAAATATTATCGAATCGATAGTATGATATATATATAGATATATATATTTTTTTTTGGAACATATTATTCTCGATATACGCCTCAATAATCGACGAGCTTGCATAAGGCGAGAGTTGTGTAAGGAGAGAATACTGTGGCGCTCTATCCTCGCGGGGAGATAATAAAATAACTAAATAAATAAACATTCAAATATCTTCCTAAACACTTTTTTTTCCAACTATCTCAAAGAGTATCTTGACGATGAACCATGATAATCGATTCCATTAATATATTTGAGATTTCGTTTCTAAATATTTTAGAGGTTCGGTACCTAATAATGCGTGTTATTTATTTTATTGGTGAGCACTCTCAAATAACTCATTTCATTTTAGAGCGGTAAAAACTGTGCCGCGCAGAAATATTTTATTACGCGCAGCATGTAGAAAAATTAGAAAGAGCATTGGGCAAGTTGGTTAATAAGATTAGCTACCACCCTGTGTTTTGGCGTTTTTACGATCGAACTTAAACGGTCGCCTCTTTACCCAGAATGTTCGAAACGTCACTTTATTTCGCACCGAATTACTCGTATTTCGTAGACCGGTCGTAAAGAACGTTCGCGAACACCCACTATATTTCGGCAGTGACTTACAGATTACAGGTTTTTACGTTCCGCATTGACGTTTCCCTCTTTTCCCCCGAGCCTCCATTTAAATAGAACTCGCTCGAGTGGCTGAGACTCGATAATACGAATGTCCATATTAAACCCCCGGAGCAGACTGGCTGACGCGCCAAAAAGTGGATAAACGGATATACATTTGGTACAAGAAAGTATTGTTTCGAAAATAATTTCTCTGTTGTGTTCTGGTGGTAAATAAAATAAGTGCCATATAAAAGCTTTTAATTTTTTTAATATATTTTAATAGTTTTTTTCATTCTTTAAGAGGGAAGAACTTTAAAGTATTTAACGGCAATAATAATTCTGGTGCGTAGCAGAATTTTAGTATTCATATCAAACCAAGAGTCCTTAGTCGAAAACTTATTTATATAAATATATATGTATATTAAATATTTGCACTTAAAAATTTAAAATGTGGGCGCGCTATATATTTTATGTGCGCTATGATGCCGAACCGTATGCAAACATTGTTTTCTAGTACTCTGGTAATTTTTAATCCATTCTCGTACAATATTATGAAAGATTTTTTAAATATTATTCTTGTTCATATGGACGAAATAATACAAAGAAAATACTAATAGTACAAAATTCGTCACGCACTCCAGTCAATACCGCCCGGGATAAATGTGAAAGGTAGTATATAAGGTAGAAAATTTCGTGTAGATGGCGGCATAAATGATTCGTTTCTTTGGTGTTTTGTATGATGAGATGTTTCCCTATGGATTCGCTCGAACCGATTGTTAAATCAATGTGATCACTTTATATAAATATAACGTTCACCATTCTCACCCGTTAATCAATCTCCAAATCTATCCAATTTGTTTAAAGTTGTATATATGTTAATATGTGGAAACACTTCGAGTACCACTACACTATCGCCGTCAATGGACTAAATTTGATGTTCAATTTCTCTGAAACAGCATATATGTTCACAATGAGGATCTAATTTTTTTTTAAATATTTATAGCAATATTCTATATCTGTAAAATGTTTTTAACACATTATATTAGAATACGCCTGAAAAAACAATATTTTTCAATGTTTACATATTTTCTTATTTTGACCAGTACAAAAAATAAATTTAAACAACATGAAAAAAAAATTGTCATCTAAAAAGGCAGAGCTGCATCCTTCTTTCATCGAACTAATAAGAATGCAGTATTATTGTACTGGTCTAAAGGAGCTGCATCTTTTATGAAACAATCCAATTCAGTTGGGTGAAATGGTGAACGTTACATTGTATAAAGTAATCACTTAAGCCGGCCGAAGACGGGTCGTAAGTCCTGTAATTACACATACTTCCATATTTTGTGTATCTATTTATAACTAACTAGAGCGGAAAAAAACGTTTTTTTTTGTGGCGACAAAAAGTCTAACGCCGATAATAAAGAATAAATTCAAGGAAGCGTTTACCCCACATTACCCTTACCATCGTAAATGTTACCAGGATTACCATATCGGTCATATTGTCAAATTTCTGTTTATGAACGAAAGTAGACTGAATGCAGTGAAAATGAGATTATTTAGGCATATATGTGGCAGATCTATTTATGACACAGTAAAGAATGAAGAAATCAGGAGAGAATGTAAAGCTGATCTTTAGTATAGTGAGTAATATTAAGAAGTGATCACTTAGGTGATTTGATCATATAGAACGAATAAATGAAGAGAGAATAGTAAGAAAGATATATGACGCAAATGTTGATGGCACCAAAAATAGAGGACGTCCGCGAAACACTTGGAACGAACAGGTAAACCAGATACTGGTGGATGGTCCTGTTAGAAACCTCAATAATCGGCGAGCTTGTATGAGAAGATGTATGAATGTAGATGAGGCCATAATTGTGTGTCAGGACAGAAGAGTGTAGCGCTCTATCCTGTCTGCCTACCCCCGCGAAGAAACGGCGTGATGGTAAGTGGTAAGTAGGTCAATATCTTAAAATTCGATGAAAAAATAATTCTGTACTTATCGATTTCTATTGTATTCAGGGCTGTTTTTAAAAATTCCGCTACATGGTATATTTAAAGTTATAATCCATATAAGAACTAAATATGTATTGTGTATAATAGTTCTATGTAAGGGGCCCATTGTGTTCCGCAATATATTAAGAATGAATATATTATATCACACAAACTTTTAACACGTCTTGTAACCCGGCCTGCCCTTTGAGATTACATCACGTGATTGTGAATTTTGTGAAAGAACTACCTTAAGGCCCGTTTCGACCTTTTAATTACCAGTTATTAGCGTTAATAAATAACCAAAGCGATTTGAAATGCTGACTGTGGAATTACATTTGAATAATCAATTAGTAATTCATAAGGACCTACCATTCCTAACACGAGAGTAATGTTTAAGTTCACGTCACTATTTACAACGGCACGCAACGATACGTTTGAACACAACACAATCACATTATATTAAAAGGCTGATTACTTACTGAGCTTTACTCGTAAACACTGAAATTACAAGATTACTGTATACTTAAGAATTGTTAGTTTCGACTAAATGAATCAAACTCGCACTCGAGAGTCAATATTCTCAATTCAAATTCCCGAGAATCGAGACCATGATTTTATTTAATGAAAAAATATTTTAATAAATATGCATATGTGCATATACAGTAGCTATCAGTGATATATTATTATCTTAATAATATTTAAATATGTCCAAGAACACATAATTGCTGGATTTTTCCTTACAAAGGTACTGCTATTAAACAAAAAATATCAGATATCTCATAGAGACATAGCTGTTTTTTCTTATTTTGAATTAATTAATTACAAGGCTTACGACCTGTCTTCGGCTAGCTTAAGTGATCACTTTATATATATATATAAATTCACCAATTAAGGTCGTAAGCCCTGTAATTACCCCATACTTCCATATATTTTCCATTAAAAATAATAAAAAATAACTTTGCCTCTATGAGATATTTGATATTTGTTTAATAACAGTGCGTTCTCGTGTGTTCTTGGACATATACGTAATAATATTAATCATATAAAACAAATAAAAACCGTTTGATGAAATATTTATTGATTCATAATAGACATAAAAAAAAATCAAAAAACTAAATTAAAACCATACAAAATAAAAACAATTAATAAAGACAAAAATGTATGTGTGTATTAGGCCAAAGTCAACTGAAGTCATCTAATAAAGTTTTTCAAATAATTTTATCACATTCAAATTTTGTTTCAAATGAACAAACCGACAAAACCATTTACTTCAGAATCAGATGTTAGTTGTGAATATTTAATGACTAATTTCACCATGCAAATCTTTATGACTCACTTATATAAACTATGCAAACTTTACTTTTTTTTATATACTTACACATGCACGTCTCGCTACAGGGTCACTATTTGCTGTATGAGAATGGTCAGATGGGATTTATTCGATTTTAATTAGAATCTTGAGTCTCGGGCTATAAAGTCCCGAGATGGAAATCCAAGGAAGTCTCGACACAGAATCCCTAGTCTGGAGTGATCCATCAACCAGAGTTCTCAAGAAAATATATCTTAGCATTTAGTATTCATAAGACGTTTCCAAGTCGCTTTAATTGAGATATTTTTATAAATGGTGTCTAGCGAAAAATTTTCAAGTTTAATATTAAATAAAAAATAAAAACCACAATGTTATTCTCTTATTTTGTTTATACAAAATGTAGTTTAACGGTGCGAATTTTACGTTTTATAAACAATATCGTCTAAATGCCGTCCATTTCTCTCAAGACATTCTTGCAATCGAACTCTTAAATTAGCGAACATGCGAGAGCAAAGCGTTGGTTCAATGGCAGCAACTTCACGGTAGATATTTTCTTGTAGGGCCTGAATTGTTGCTGTAAACTCTCGACTTAAGGTATCGGCATAAAAAAAAAGTCGGTGCCCAGGGTATGTCTCCGTATTTGTTGATTAATTTATTGAGAAAAATTCTCCTCAGCTTCTCCATTAAAACTCTAGTCGTGTGTGGCGTGGCCCCGTCTTGCTAAAATTGTGTTCTGTTGTTGAACCTGGGAAACAGCTGCAGTTGAAGTACCAAAAACTCGTCGATCATTCGGCAATACACATCAGCAATTACTGTCTCTGGTGGTTAAAAAAATAAGGGCCAATTATCCCTCGGGCAGAAATTGCACATAACACTCGTTTTTTGACAATGTAAATGTTTTTAATGGCATTACCTTAGATTGTCGGGGCACCAGTATCTCATGTTTCGTTTATTACATAGCCATCGATATGAAAATGTGCTTTGTTAGTAAATAATATGTTTACAAGTGTTCGTGCTGTTCCAAAACGTTTCAACATCGTTCTCGCTAAGGTTTCACTTAAAGAATAGTCATTTTTGTTGAGAAACTGTACGATTTGCAGTTTGCGTGGGTTAAACTGTAGTTTATTTTTCAAAATAACGTGCACTATTGATTTCTTTATTCCAGTAAAGGCTACAATCTTCCTTATCGATTTACGCGGATTGCGCATAATTTCACGTCAAACATGAACCACATTTTCTGGCGTCGCTGCTGACGTTGATGGTCACGCAGGAGTTTGGTTATCATTCTCACTTCTTGTCTGAACTTTTGAACCCAACACCCGATAAGTTGCGTGCTCGGCCCATTACTTAGGTACTCGTCGAATATTAAAGTGAGTACAAAAAGCGCGACGCGCACGAACCAATAAATCACCGCTCTTTAAATATTGCTCAACCGCGAACGCGCGGTACGCTCCCAACCAGTAGCTCCTTGAGACTGGTAATCCACGCGCGTCGAACAATACCCCTCCCACTTACCTCACCCTGATGGTTTACGAGCAATTACAATTTAATCATGAAATTTTTCCACTGAACACCCTATATATAGAAAAAAGAGCCAATTGTTTCTAATATTTTGAATACGATCATTTTGATCCTGTAACATAATAATTTGCGTCTTCATTTTGGGACTTCATTTCAATATATTTGAGTTCGATACCTTAAAAATATGTTATTTTTATTATTATCTCAAAATATTCACTTCATCCAGCGCGCCAATAATGAAATTAAAATATTTCCGCACTAAAATATATTTTCTAATCACCAAGTAGAAAAAATCAATATAATATTAGAATGAGCCACCCTGTAGTATGGTGCGCGTTTGTGTTATGAAAAGAGTATTAATTAGAAATCGTAGAAGATAAAAAGTAGGTGTAATCTTAATCCAACCCAATCAGGAATATAATCATATCCAAAAATAATTCACAGCAGTTTTTGATAATAATATTAAACAGCTGACAGGTATTTCTGTACTGTAATGTAAATACGTTGAATATATATATAAAAAAAAAACAATGCCTCTACGGCCCAGCGCCGAATATATTAATTTCAAGAAACTTTCCACCACGACTAGTGACATAATAATCCGTCGCGACGTAATTTATTTATCTGCTTTGAACAGCGACACCTACTGGAGACCTTAATCTCTGACATCTATTACACAATAGATAAATACAAAATAATAATTTTGCTAATCAAAACACTTACGACGTCACCAATAAAACGTGAATATATGATATATTTTTTTAATGTATAGTTATTTTTACCTGTATATATATATATATATATATTGTTGTACTAGCCTGTTCATAACCCTTAAAATAGCTGAGAGTAGCATAACGGTTCATTGATATAACATCATCAACTACATTGGCGCCGATTCCCTGAAAAAGTTGATTTTAAATTGTGCTATTTGATATACATGGCGACACATAATATGGCGCCACTGTATCTTCAAGAACTTTGTATCACAGGCAATTTGAATGGTAGACGTCAAACTCTACTTTAGCTGCAGGAAGGGTTGTAGAACCAACCAACCGTTGCCGAATGTCTAAATTTAGTGAACAGACATATGCGGTGGCAGGCCCAAAAGCGTGGAACGCTTTGCCCTCCGTCATAAGAAACAGTGCATCGGAGACTTTATTTAAAAAAAATTCAATAAATCATTTCCATAAGTGAAAATATCATTTTTAAATATTAAAAACAAAGATAATTGTAGAACTATAAACAGTTTGTCTAAAGCACCCTTGAGATGAATTTTTTTACGAAAGTGGCGCTATACAAATTATCCAATATTATTATAAAGTTTTTCTCTGTTTTTAAAATGCATAAAACAATGTTTAAATTAATAACTTTAGAGCTGAGAGCTGTATGCACATTCCTTTGTCGAAATATTTTAGAAATGCAAACATCGATAATAGATTATAGTTCAATTACGATACATATTGTTTTCTGACTAACTGAAATTTGGTTATATGTAATTGTTTTCTGATAGTCATCGCGCATTGTCTCTAGTATCTTCCTCACCCTCGTGGACTACCCTGTGAACTGCAAGCCTCAGACAATACCCACTCCATCTATCCGTGGCCTGGACAACTGGATAAGGAATATTTCCATAATTACAGAATTACAGAGAACAAGGGGTTGCTTCGCAGACGAGGATAAGCATCTATTCTGCATGCACGTGTCCTGTGGATAGGGATGATTTTACAGGACAGGGATACTAAATTAAGGGATAAAACAACAATATTTTTTTCATTTATTTCCTACTCGATATTGAATAAATGCATACTTGGATCAGAACAATTAAACAGAGAATATATTTCATTGTCATGGTGTTTACGTGCCTTGTTACTCCGATTGGCACCACTGGGTTATCTGGTACATAATATGGTGCATGTGTGTGTGGATATTGCCGCCTTTTTTCGGAGAATGCAAGAAAATGGTGAACGATAGGCGGATTAATTAACAAGGTCCAAATAAACCGGTCGAAATTTACCCAGCCAAAAGAACAATAACATCGGACCAGAAAATCAGCACGTACAATAAAAAGGTTACTGCAGTGTTCATTTATCATATTAGATCTTATTGTCAATCGAAAACATGGGAACCAGCTATCGAAAGCATTCACGTAAATACATGGTGTTTATTTTTAAAATCCACACCAAACAACATAGGTAGAATTTATAAGAAAAATTGATGCAAATCAACTGTGCACGAAGAAGAGGAATAATAAAACTACATTCACGAAGAAAGCCAAATCTCGGAAATTTATAATCTACAGTGCGATGAAGATTTTCAATGAAATGTCGGACGAAAAAAGAAAAGAGGTAATATTCTATAAATTTAAATTAAAACTTAGTGAATATGTGCTATGTAAGTTATAAATAGATTTTAAGATTAAAAATATTTTATGTTTATGTAGTGTCTTTAACCCTTCCCTAACCATGCAGTAACACAGGTCTACTGTCATAATTAAACCTGTAATATTTAGGTAAATACATGCAACATAAAATTCATATTTTAGGTAATCCTAAAGAAAATATTAGCGCTTAGAAATGATTAGTGAAAAACTATGTATGAAAAGGGAATCGTACAAAAACAATTATTTTGTTGTAAAATTAATACGTTGGTAAAAATACAATTTGTGATATAAAAGACATACATCTTATACTATTTTCACAGTGAAAAGAACAACAAACATACAAATATAATTGTCTCTTTCTCACTAATTAAATGAAGAGAGATAAGAAGGAAGGACACATTGTATAGGACTCAATGAATGCTCTAAATTATGTTATTAATTATTTTTTCAAAATTTAATGCTCAATATTTAGAGTAAATTCGTGACATTAAAGTCATTTAAGCTAATAAAAACATTTTTTCTAACAGTTATTTACGGTAACATGGCTGCTTTCGGGTATTTTATATCATGGTGTGGTAAAGGTTAAAATTCAGTAAAAAATAAACATTTCTTCAATATTGGCTAAATTACTTTGTGGCTTCATTTTATATAAATAATTAGACAAAATACTTTATTTAAACCACTATTTATTGATTATTCTACATGTTTCTTTACCTATGGTATCTTTTTCAGGAAACAATGTACACTAAAATTAAAAATATAACCATTTTATCTATACTTGTATTTTTAATTTCAGTATTTCCTTAATAATCAATTTAATTTGATTTAAACAAAGTACCTATATATTTTTTATTAATTTTTAATTAGAACTCATTTTTTTGTGAAGTTGCATTTCCAGAATAACATAATTCAATATTATTTTTAATAAATATTTTATTTATCATCTAGAAAGATATATGTACATAAAAAATCTATTTATCGAAAAAATAATTATTTGCTAGATAATGAAAATTGAATAATAAATGTATCAATTGTAAAAATATACAGATATAAGTTCTATATTTGTCATAATTGAAATATGTTGGTGTGGTAAAATGGTTAACAATGCTTTTAATGAACAAATCCTGATATATAATTATTCGTAAATTGTATACGGTTTGTAATTATATCCATATGAAGTGTGAGTATGTTCTACTATCAAATTTGAAGAATATTTAAACAAATGAAACTTTTTTAAATGAAAATTACGTACTTATAGGTTCGAAAATTTGTCGCTAAAAATATCGTCACTGTAGCATAGTTGGATAATGCACCTTCCCCGGTTTGGAAAGAGATCCAGGTTCGAATCCCGGTAGCGCAACAACAATATTTTTCGAAAAAATTGATTTTATATGTATACCTTTCTAATGAATATATTTAATTCATTTTTGAAAATATGAATTATTGTTAGAATGGTGTATAGGATAAATTTATGTATCGAAAAATTATTTGTTGCTACCGGGATTTATTATATTATTTTATAATTTATATAAATGATTATAAAAAATAACTAATGATTATTCAAATAGTTAATAAACAATAGTTTTAAATACAAATTAAATGTATTAATTAAAAAGATATACATGTAAAATCAATTTTATCGAAAAATATTGTTGTTGACTACCGGTATTCGAACCTGGATCTCTTTTCCAATCCAAGTATATTTTTCGATAAAATTGATTTTACATGTATATCTTTATAATTAATACATTTAATTAGTATTAAAAGCATCACAGACCTATGTTCTGAATAATTACAACTTCACAATAAGAATGTTTTCTCCTTAATAATATATATAAAAATGAATTGCTAATTCTGGCGTCTGCTATCTGTTTACTCAAAAATATTTGAGATTCATGTGGGTTCGAAAATTTTTCGTCATAAATACTGTCGCTGTAGCATAGTTGGTAATGCGCCTTCCCCGGATTGGAAAAGAGATCCAGGTTCAAATCTTTTTACACAATATTCTTCGATAAATTGATTTTATATGTATATCTTTCTAATTAATACATTTAATTAGTGTTTAGAATGTGTTCTCACATAATATGTGCATTTAAAAACGTAATCGGTTGATGTAGCGTTTCCCCTGATAGGAAAAGGTCCATCCCAGTAGCAACTAAATATGTATTCGTTAGATAGATTTTTCTGTATATATTGATTCATTAATTTGTATTAATAATAATGAAATAAATTAAATAACGTAGGTAATTGATTATGTTATGTTATGATACACGTTGGGGCAAGTTGAAAGCCCCCGTGACCCACCCCTCCATCAGCGCGGAGACCCTAATCCCACCACAGAGGTCGGATCAGCTGCTGTACAACGGGTAACCACAATGCATTTCCAGGAATTGTTTGGGTTACCTGTCTGGAGTACTCTTCTTGGAAACTATTAATAATTGTAATCCGTATTAATGCGTATTAAGTGGTAGGAATAATAATTAGATCTCTAAATGTCTCGTTCCTCTCTTCGTGGAGTGTGTACAGAGTAATTGCAGAGTGCAGAGCCGTCAAGTCGTAAATTAAGGAAATCTTAAAGGTAATATATTTGATAATTTTTATCCCTGGTGAACTTCATAGGTCTGTATGGGGTCGAAACGTAGACCCTGAGAAATAAAGAAAGGCTCTCTCTATTAATGATGGTAAACCGTTACGGAACTATAATAGTGTCGATAATTGGTAACTGATATTTAACTATCGGACACTTACTTTCTAGTTTACCAGTCATTGCTCGAAGAACTACGTTAATCAGTTATCAATCGTCGTTACAATCGAACAAAATAACAGTTAAAATAACGGTTTCAATAACTATTTTACCATCGCTACTCTCTACAAAAGAGTCCTCTCATACTTTGAGTATGTCCAAAAAATTAAAGTATATTGAAAGTTTTACACGAAATTGTGGGAAAGAAATATTTGTTCATATTAAACGAATTTCATGTTAAAAAACATAGGTCATAAACAAAAATCAATTTAATGATAGATAAACTAGGTAATATTTAAAATAATAAGTGCTGTGTACGGAAAGCAGCCTCAAATGTCGGCCTCGTCAGAAATTTGAGTCATAAACAGTAAAAAATTTGGTAATGGTGTGGAGGTAAGTATTTTTGCTAATCAAACAGCTTACTGAAACAGAGCTAAGGTAAGTCGATGCATTTGAGATATAGTTTAACTGAATAATGCTTTAAATTAGATAATTGAATAGAATTTCGAATCGAATGAATAAATACTAAAGTCGCAAAAACAATTTACATATTTAATATCGAATATAAATATCGAATCCCAGATCACATCAGACAATGAAAGATCGCTGAAAGGGTGGCCCTGAAAGACACTGAACAACAGTGCAGAAAAATAATTATAATTTTTATTTTGTAAAATATTCCGGACCGATATAACATTCCCTATTCACCCCTGAGTAAACACCCTTCTAAGGGATCCTAATTACATCGTCATGGGGAGATGTGGTTTTGCAGGTGTCAACCTATCACTGCCATGGAACAACTGGCTGTATTTATGTCGTTACTGTAGAGTTAATGAGGTCAGATACACGTGGCATAATAACTCTAAAATTCTTCAGATAAAACATTCTAAACTTCAATTGTTATTGTACACCCACCAGACAGTGTGGAATATGTATGTATGGATAAAATATAACAAAACTAAATATTTCTTATATTTCAAAGTAATTTATTATGTAAATTATATAAATATATGTATAAAATGGTATATTATCGAAAAAAACACGTACATTAATTTTTTTATACAACATTTTTCAGTAAAATTACTTAACTTTCAGAATCAATTTCCAGTACACTAATATTTTTTTAAATACTTAATTTATTTTAAAATCTTTCACGTGATTGAATGGGACACGGATAACTGTCGTTATATGTTGTTTGTTTTACGTCGCTATACGACACGAACGAAAATTATCATAGTTGTGAAATATATCCCGATGGCGCAATAACAATATTTTTCGATAAAATTGATATTATATATATATTAGCTTTATAATTAATACATATAATTAGTATTTAATATGTTTTCGTTTTTGGTTATGTTACAATATATTTTTTTAAATACGGTGGATAATTATGCCCTCAACCTAATAATGTAAATCTTAAATTGATGTTCTTAAAGATTTTGAAAAATGTATTTAAATTGATCAAAATAAACAGTGATTTTAATATGAAACATTGCAGTGTTTATATAAAACTTTCAACAAAAAACCAACTTGTTGCCAAATATAGTACATATATATGTTGATGTAAACCTACACAGGGAACACCATTGAGATTATGCACGTAGGGTATCAAAAAAATGGAAACAGGTTAGAGAACTTTTATTGCTCGTTGGTTACACAGAAATAATTATTTTATTGCTCTTTTATAGATGCTCGTAATAATCGTGAGAAGCTGCTTTTATTCCCACAATTGAACCGGTTTAGAGGTAATTATCCCGGGCGATAGAGACTGGAGCATCATTATCATCTGCCGTTCTGTATCTCGAGTTCTAAGAAACTGATTATAAAAATCAAACACTGTTATTCTCACAAAACTTTTTAATTCAATCAAAATACTTTTTTTGATGAAAATCATAAAAAAAGCAGAAGAGTTCAGTTCAGGCGGATGAAGCTTGATTGAAAGCACTTAATTTTTTTAATCAATTTTCCGTATATTTCACATCCCTTTCGAGAATGCACCTCCTACTGATCGAATCCGAGTTGAAATAGGTTCTTACAGAAAACCTCCAGGCCGCTTCAGAGCTCATCGCGGTCAGAATTCATGATAAGGAAATTCAAGATACCTACTTGGTATGCATTCTGCACGCTTGTCTCACACAGAATATTAAATAATGCAATATTTGAAATATCTGTAATTATTCTAGTCTCAACTTTGAAATATGGACTATTTTAGTTAAAATTTTATATTAAATTCTCTACATATTTTTTGGGCTGCGAAACTGTAATGTTATTAGCTATCAATTATGCACGTTTCTTTCAGAAAACACTCTACATATGAGTTTATTTTTTATGTTAATATATTTTTTTTAAATTTTTATTAAGTACCTACACATTTTTGTTGTTATGTTACATTATTTTCAGAACGTAGTTCTGTGATATTTTAACATAAATTAAACTAATTAACTATAAATATATACAGAAAAATCTATCTATCGATAAAATATTTAGTTGCTACCGGGATTCAAACCTGAACCTCTTTCTATCAGCGAAAATGCGTTCTCCACTTTCGCTATAGCAATCGATTATATTTTCGACAAATGTTGAACTTATATTCTGTATTATTTCCAATTGATACATCTGCTTTATTTTATTTCATTAAGTATTAATTTTCTTTAAATTTAAATTAATACCACTTTAGAATCGGTTTCTTATCATTATTTCATCATAATTCACAACACAAGGCAACGAACAAACCTCCACACACCAGTTTCGAGAGCAACAACGACACTTTATCAACGCTTCTACACGTTCCTAGCTCCGAAACTGTACAACACACTCAACACTAACTGAAAATCGTCGACTTCCAATAATATTAGACAAATATGGACCCAATATATGATCCAATTGGGTAGAGATCATAGAAGCATTGCTATCCAATATTCTAACATAAACATTATACAGTGTTGTACAGTTTCGGAGCTAAAAACATGTAGAATTTTTGATTAAATGTCGATATTGCTCTCGGAACTGGCTTTTTTTGACTTTGATCTAAGGTCTTAACGGAGTACCAGACTCAAAGAGCCCATTGCTCCTTCATCTGAAGTTGCCACTAAGGGCCGGATTAAAAATGGTGGTGTTGGTAATTTAAAATTTATGATAAAGGTTGATTGCGAAGATTTAGCTGCTAACTTGGGGCAGGAGATAGTAGTACCGATTTTGGACGTTTTATCTGCGATAGTAACCTAATGTCGTACGTTGATAAAGAGTTAATGGTGGGGTTTCGGTACTTGGGGAGATCAGCATAGAAACGCCTGAAAAGTTGTTTTATGAATTCTCTTACTGGGGGAATGCCCGCGTCGTGATGTAATTGTGGTATCCTGATCCACCTTGGGGCCTTCAGTGCAAGTCTGATGACCTTGTTTTGGAAGGATTGAAGTTTATTGATGTGTGTTTTTGCCGCGTGGCCCCATACGGGGGCTGCGTAGAGGAGTATAGGTCTTATGACGGCCTTGTATAGTAGGAGCTTGTTATCAGTGGCAAGTTTGCTACGCCTGCCTATTAATGGGTACATAGCGCAGAGTGCGCTTGATGCAGCGCATAATCGATCCTGAATGTGTTTGCACCAGGTGAGTTTGGAGTCCAGCGTGACACCAAGGTACTTGATGTCGCTGGCCCATGGGATTTTTTTTCCAAACATTTTTATGCTGATGTTTCTGTTCTGTATTTTAGGCATGCGATGGGAATAGATAATGGCGGCACTTTTTTAGGATTGATTTCGACTCGCCTCTCGGAACTGGCGTGTAGATGTTCGTTGTTTGTCTTGTGTTGTGTCCATGATTTTTTGCTTGGGGTAAGTTGTTGTTAGCATGAAAATATTGAGTCTCAACATATAGATTTGTCTTATATTTAGGGCATCATTTATTTCGATACCAGACTAACCGATTTTTATCGACAGATTGAAAGATGGAATGAAATCCTGAACAATAATGGAGAATACATCATTGATTGAAATGTTGTAATTTTTGTTTAATAATTTGATTTTATAATAAATAATTTAATATGACCAGCCTATCCCAGCCGCGCTATCTTGATAATCTAGACCATGTTGAGTTCACCATATTCTGCGTCAAATTCATGATTATAGCGTATGAGCCAAACCTCATTTTAATTTTTGGCACCAAATATTCTTCTTAGTTGTTACATTCATGGACCAGTAGTGAATTTTCATCTTTCTCATCATGTACCCTGCACTCAGATCCATATGTGAGAACTGGCATCAGGAGTGTTTGTAAATCTGAATCTTAGTTTTCCGGGTCAGCAAGTGGAACTGGGGATGCTTATGTATGCCAAAGTAACAAAGTAAGTTAATAATATCGAAACTATTTTTAGTACCTACTTAATCATATTTAACACCCTTAAAACGGTGAAAATTATTGCGCAAACAAAAACTGCGCGCACAAAAACAGCACACACTAAAATTACGCACACGAAAACTGTGCACACAAAAATTGCGGAAACAAATCTGATGTGCATAATTTTCGTGTGCGCAATCATCCGTGTTAGCTGTTTTCGTTTCCGCAATTTTCATGTGCGCGGTTTTTGTGTGCGCAGTTTTTAGTTTCAGTAAAATATTTCATTTAAGCAACGTATCTAAATAACTAATATAAAATAATGTAATTATTGATAACATTTTGATTAATAATAATAAAATGATTTTAAAAACGAGTTCAGCAAAGATGGCACCTCTTGTGATAGATAAAATTAAATTTATAAAATAACAATATTTATTCCAAAATCTGTTTTGTAACATTTCATCCCTACGAAATGCACCCCGAGCACAAATCATTATTCCCGGTCGCACCGTTAAAACTTTTAATGGCCAAATCAAAAGTAACTCATTAATTGGAGTGATTTGACGTGGAGGAGATTCCCATGGCGGGGAATACAATTTAATTTCGCGCAAAATATTGCCACACCACTTTATGTTTTGCAATAAATATTTCTTAGGGTTGTAATATAATACCACATTAGATTATCCAGCGTGGAGGTTTTCAAACTGTGTTTGGGTTGGCGAGGTTACTCTGCTTTCCGAAAAGTTCAAAAAATATACTTTTTTGATGTGAATGTCTTTTAAATTAGTCTAAGGAATTGGGTGCATGTTTAAAAACTTGAAACATGTCAGAATTTAAACACTTACATCATAGAAAGTGTACAATACAGGTAGAAGTTATAGAGGCAATGAATAGAGGACAGATTTAAGATTCTTTTAGATCGCATTAGTCGTGCTAGAGGGTTACGTAAGTGGCATGAATTGATGCGCTCAGTCAAATTCAGGATGCCGTGGCTTGTGAACCGCAAGTACGTTTGGGACAAAACAAATGTTAAACTATAGCATATAAGTTCCTGCATACGTACAATATAATAAAATGCAAAGATAAGACGGTGAGTTGCGGCAAAAACTTCACAATGTCGAAACTTTTTGGCCGATAAGTAGAAGCAGAAAAGATAAAAGTGATGAGTAATGAAACTGGCAATCAGTTTCTTATTCTTTATCTTTTCCTTTCCCTTTTATATGGAATCAGATCTGTGCACTCACTCTCTTACTCACTCACTCACTCGCCTGAACACACTGTCTTGGACGTGTCCTAACTAATGCGGGTGTCCTTCATTTATTTTTCGATGTTTGACATCCAAGATGATTCAATGTCTTCTACAAATATTTTCACTTATCGCGATTTTGAATATGTGACCGTCTGGTCTCCTCATAATGTGACCATACCACCTTGCTTCTTGCTTCTTACTCTTTCCGTCTTCTCTGTGAAGAGAACTCGGCACCATATAACATTGCACGGCCGTACGATCGTCTTGTATATATTATCAGTTTTATTTTTCATACTTTAAATCTCAATTGATTGCAGTGATAAAACAAGCTATACATTATTATAAATAGAATTAAGCATTACGTTCATATTTTGTTTTTAAAAAGATTATTATTATAAGTCAAGACCTAAAACAGATTTCGAGAACAACTTCTCAAACATACCATATATTACTATCTGAAAGTGTTTTTAATTTTAGTTGAATTATATTATTGATAATAGGAAGATGTTCCCGAAAACGTTCTAACGTTTAACACACTTAAATATAGTGTAATAAAACAGTGTTTTAACTCAATTTACAAAAAAAGATTTCATTAATGTTTTCCTATTATATCTGACTACAAAGTTTATTATCAAAGTTGTCTACAAAGAAAACCTCTATTTAATTATTGGCACAGCCATGGCGGTGCCCGCGTTCAAAGGGTTGGTAATCCCTGGCCCACCCCTTCTGAGAGGAATATAATATTTGTGTAAGATATGCCTACGCATGCATCACACGACTCAATTTAAATCTTATACATTATTCATTCCCTACAAACTATTAAGAAAACGGGCTTTATGTCTGTGATTTGTGACTGCAAAACAGTTTCGGTGTCTGTTTTCAAAGTGTATTAATCAAACACATTACAAGGGATGAAATACGCAGGCAAGAAAGCGTTATTTATTTGTTATACCCTGTCATAACACGGGTCGGGGCTTAAGGAATCGTAAACAATAAAAAATGGGCCCATTACTTAACAACAACACTGGAATAATTACAATAACAACTCATTAATATTCACTTAACATCTGTTTAAAAACACTGACAAATTACAACAATTGCACTATTTTTTTCTTATTGGTTTACAATTCAAACAATAAATTTACATAAATAATTAGAAAGAATACTTTGTTTAAACCACTATTAATTGATTATTCTACATGTTTCTATAGCTATGGTATCTTCTTCAGGAAACAATGAATACAGAAATTAAAAATACAAGCATAGATAAATACAATGTTTTGTTTTTATCAATACTTGTATTTTTAATTTCCTGAAGAAGATACCATAGGTATCGAAACATGTAGAATAATCAATAAATAGTGGTTTAAACAAAGCATTTTGTCTTATTATTTATATAAAATGAGACCACAAAGTAATTTTGAAGAAATAAATTTACAAATTAAAAGTATCAATGAGAAACATACACCAGATAAAATCTATTTATCGTAAAAATATTTTTGTTGCTACCGGATAAATTGATTTGTCTGTACCAATATCATTCTCATTGATACATTAATTTTTTTTAAATATCACACAACTATGTTCTGAAAAAAATACAACTTCACAAGAATAATGTGTTCTTCTTAAAAATTTATTTACAATGATGGATAATTTTTCGAGTCTAATGTGTTTTATTTCTTAACGTATCAATTAATTGTCTATCTATCAATAAATCACCAAATTAATAAACCTATTAAAAGGTATACAGAAAAAAAAATTCTCGTTACCACCGGGATTCGAACAAGGAACTTTATCTTGCCGTAAGAATGCTTTAAACTTTCAACACGTTCATTTTTTGGATGCTAACTCTATTTGAAATGGATGACACCACATACGGTAAGACTAGGCTTTAAGAGTCCTGACATATCTATCAAAACCGGACACCTGTCGTCCGCAGATGGCAAAATGATTTAAAAATATGTCTTTAATCCCTGCAAGTTTGCAAGGTCCAAAATTGCGTGTTAACACGCTTATAGCTTACCGCGACATACATAGTTTGGCGTGTTAACGCGCTAATGGCGTTTAAAAAGTTAGGTTAGGTTTTATATTATCGACAGATTTTAGATAAGACTTTTATTATTTTCATTTAAATGCTGTTAACTTTATATTTTTAATGAATGTCAAAATTTTTGAAATAATGTATTCCAGGAGATGTATGCTGTAACAGATCTAGTCCACAATATTTTATGAATTTTATTAAATTACGAATCGAAAATATTTAAGGAATATGTACAAACTCTATTATACAGTTACGGAAAATCTTATTATTATGGAATAAAAAATAGTTTGGTCGCTCAAAGTTTGATGTTTTTTTTTTATTTAATATAATTTGGAATCAAAACAATATTTCACTTTTTTTTAAACGCATATCTCTGACATGGTTGATTAGGTACATGCAACTTAAACTTTTTTGACTCGTACTTTTTATATACTAGTATATATCCCTGGAATATTGCGCACAATGTATGTTAATTATGTATTGTAAGTGTGAGAACTGTCACTTTGTAAATATGTATGTGTGTGTGTGTGTCATGAAAGTGAGTTGATGAGTATAGGGGGACGAACCTTCTAAGAGGCCATCTCTGGGGGAGCAGCTCTATTCCATCACAGCTTCTTTTGAATAACTAGTCTATCTCTGAACGTATAATTTATGTTACTGTATAACGTGTTATAATTATCGTATAACATTGTCGCCTGGAAAGACTGAGTTTCACATACAAGGAATTGCGACCCAAGTAATTAGACAGTAATCAGAGGATAGAACTTTTACGGAATCTGGTGTTAATTAAAGATTTATCACACTAAGGTATGCTGGTGTGCGCTTTTGAATCATGGCGAACTCCTGCACAAATTAATATAGACTTGTTGGTTGATAATGTTGATTTATATAAGGTCAAAAATTTATTGGATATTGAACCACTTTCTTGATGTAACATAGCCAAGTTAATCTCTTTTTGGCTACGCCACTGCTCCCTTCTATCTTCCCCTACATAATGAATGTTGTAAAAGATCAACTTTTTCATTGCGGAGAATGTATACGAAGTACCTGTATAGCTTTCCTTGATAGTTGTTATTAGTTCTCTTGACTTATTTATTTGAGTCATAGTACATTGTGTTACACAGTACATTGTTACGATAAGATGAAACATTACCACAAAGTGAGACATGTATTTCAGTGCTCTGCCTGCTACACTAGTATTTTACTGTATTATAGCAGACGGTGCTTTTCTGTTATAATAGTACATCAAATGTAATGTTCTTTGTACAAAAAATAGTGTATATAATAAATAAATAACATACATATATGAAGTAAACTTAAATAGAATTGTAATGTCTAATGTAAAAAGAGTGGAAAGGTTCAGTTAATTAACATACTAACACAGCAACGAAGAAAAGTAAAAAATGCAATATTCAATCTCATGTTTGGACTTTTAAAAGTTCTTAGGCGTAATTTCTTTCCATTTCGTGGAGCCAAAACTGCACTTTTCTTGAAAAATATGCAATACTTTAGTTGAAATTTTTCACGTTTGCATTTAGACTGTTGTATATGTTGTAACAAAAACTTTTAGTTGTTGTTTTTAAATACATGGACAGTTATTAATACTAGAAAGACCTTGATTAGGTTTTCCAGGACCTACATTTAAAGATGAAGTTGATAGTTGCCAACTCTGCGGATAGAACACTTCTCTTTCATCTCAAAGTTTACTCCAGGTCCGACTCAACATATGCTTTTATGATCAGGGTATCTAAATAAAAGGTTTATGTACATTTAGAACGGAATGATATATATTTAGTTAAAATATTATGAACAGAACAAATACTGTATAGAGTTGAAATGTTATGGTGACGAAAAATAAGGTAAAAAGTTTACATAGGAAGATCACATATCGTAATTTAGATTGTGCGGTATTGAGGCGGTCACATCACACTTGACAAAATTACAATATATCTAAACAGAGTAATAATTTTTTCTAGTTTCTTGTAATTGAAGACTGGTTTTTACAAGATTATGCCTGAACATGGACACTGGGAAGACACAGAACGGATATTAAAATCATACTCGACCGAGTCTAATTATTATAATAAAATATGGCTTGCCTTATCAAGAAATAACGGAAGGAGATTTTTGTTTAACTAGAGATGGTCGTGTATGGTTTTATTATGTGGGCAAGTTTGATCAGAACTTGCTTGTTGGTAAGTAACAATGCTCCGGTTTATTATTTATAAATAAATTTTAATAATAAAATGTTATGGAAATGTAAAGTGACAAATAGTTATAGACAACCAAGATTTAAGATAGAAATAAAATGTATTACAGGACAAATAAAGTTTGATGAAGTAATTCGAGGTTATTATAATTTTTACAGTGGTCGAGGATAACTTTACGTTGTCAATTGGGTTCAAACGGAGAAAACTGGAGGGATTACTTTCGACAAGAGCGTGAATGTTCAGAGTATAGATTTCGAAGAGGTGGAGGTTTTTGTAAATGCGAAATACTTGAGGGCGCACGGTACCTTAAGTTTAAACGTGGAATATCTACTGACACGCGCAGCCTAGAGTCGTCAGGTGGATAGAGGCGATCTTCCTGAATGAAGCTGATGGAAGGCATAGGGGATGACTTCTTGGTGGATTCGAGGTCTTCCGGAGCAGTAGTATAAAATGTATCTAGAAACTACATATTAACGGCGGTGTTCACAAAGAAACGTCACTTCTTGGTACAATCCGGGTAGTTCACTATTGCATGTGAAATTGTTGATAATATATTACGTCAAAATTCTTATAAACTTTTGTATATTACAAACGCGATATGTCGGGGTAGCTACCTTGGATTTTGGAAAAATTCACTGTGACATGCCGAGTAAATTATTATTTCACATAGTTACGAATATTACAACTGTTAAAAAATATTCTTGAGATAGATTGTTTTACCGAGACTGATACATTTTACAAGAATGACCGGAAAAGATCGTGAACCGACAATCTCTCGGATGCGCCTCTAGGTTGATAGATGTTGATTTTTTTCTGCTGGAGGCTAAGTGGGGGTCGCTTATATAGCCATCCTAGCAACGGCAATTAGCAAATTTGGGGAGAGGGAAAAACGAAAATTACAGAACACCTTTGAAATAGAAAAGACTAGGCAGTGGTTTCCATACAGCAGGAACTCGTGACGCGATCATTCAGGTTTTGTTGGAACAGCACGTGTGCACTCGAAAAACCTACTTTTAGACTAGCTCAAAATCACAAACCGTGAGTCAATCACTGATTTCTTTGAGTCACACTCACTATCAGTGATTGAATATCCAGGAATATCGTGAATATCGCCGTTTAAATTGATTACCACTTGAATCAGCGCCATTTACCGGGTATTACATAATTTGACTAGCGCCATCTATTGAAATCTGTTTTTGTTGGTAATGTTCATGCTAGTTTATGGTAAACTTAATTTTTACGTATTTTTATTTTACATTTTGCACGTATGTGTAAGTACGGTACAGTATTTTTTTTACTAGTTATTTATACTAAAATTCGTTTTTTACACAAATGAAGTTTTAATAATACAAATAAATACGCTCAAAATAATGAAAGTTTGCAGAACTCCATAATCACGTATTATTCTACTCATTACGCCTTGTAATTTTAAAAAAAAATATTTATTTATTTCGTGTATTGTGATATCAGAAACTGTGATCAGTCACAGTTTTCAATAAGTGATATTAACGAATACCAATCACATTAGTGAGTCGAGAGCAGCACGTTGCCAGGTCACACGGGCGGCTGTCTTGTGGCCGCCGTGCGGTTTGTTGTTCGCTACGCGGCCATGCTCACCTTGTCGTTACGCTGTGTTTACAATAATGACTAAACTTTACTAACAGGCAAAGCCTCAACAATGGAACGTATTTCTGAAATTTCGGTCTAGGTTTCCCCAAGGAAACTATCCACAAAAAACACGATCTAAACTATAAAAGACGCCTGTTCCATACACTAGTGCTCGCGTAAATCTTAAATTATATATGTATATATATACGAGGCGTGTTTTTAACCTTTACCATACCATGATATAAAATACCCGAACGCAGCCATGCTGTCAACTCGTGTTTCCGTAAACAACAGTTAGAAAAAATGTTTTGATTAGCTTAAATGGCTTTAATGGCTCGAATTTACTTTAAATATTGAGCACTCAATTTTGAAAAACTGATTAATTACATTATTTAGAGCATTCATAAAGTCCTATGCAATGTATCCTTCCTTCTTATCTCTCTTCATTTAATTAGTGTGAAAGAGATAACTATATTTGTATGTTTGTTGTTTTTTTCACTGTGAAAATAATGTGTGATCTCTGTCTTTTATATCACAACTAATATTTTTACCAACGTATTAATTTTACAACGAAGTGAACGGAAAAAATAATTGTTTTTGTACGATTCCCTTTTCATAATTGGTTTTTCACTAGTCATTCCTAAGCGCTAATATTTTCTTTAGGATTATCTAAAATATGAATTTTATGTTGCATGTATTTACCGAAATATTACAGGTTTAATTATGATGGTAGACCTGTGTTACTGCATGGTTTGGGAAGGGTTAAGTACCGTAGCCGGATATTACCGGTGTGCCTCATCTGTTGACCCACCACATGCGGCATTAGAGACATTCACGTAGAGTGGCCATCTTGTAGTGAGTGATTAAAATGTTCAAGACAATAGGTCAGCCCGCCTGTGAGATACGGTCCGTGATTCGTTTCTTGAATGCACGAAACATGAAACCAGCTGACATTCATCACCAAATTTGTCCTGAATAGGCACCAAGTGATTTCCTCCATCTGAGGCGGTCTCCTTGTGGCAAGCATTTTGATGACGATAATGAACTTCAAGATGGAGTGCAGACATGGTTTTCATCCCAGGCGTCATCGTTCAATGACGAAGGTATACAAAAATTGGTGCCCCGTTATGACAAGTGCCTTAATAATGGTGATGACTATTGAAAAATGAGGATGTGTTTGTAAAAAAAAATTCTGGCACTTACTTAAAAAACGCGCTTCGCACATATGTTAATTATTCTGCGTAAATTCTTAAAAGCCCTTAATCAAAATTTTATCTCTCTCCTAAATTGCAAAACCAGCGAATAAAATTAATATTAAAATTATTTTGAGATATCAGGTAATTAACAGGATCTATCTAAGGATGGATTTTCATATCAATTTAAATGAAAATACCTGAGCCATAATAATACTCCGCCAATTAAAATACATGAGCCCGAATTCTTGGAATCCATTTGAAACCACCGCCCGGCTGAAGTATCCTTCAAACTTTATGGGATTACTTTAGAATGATGAACTATGGCCACTGGAAATCTGAAAATTCTATGGTATTTACATCTAGAGCAATCGAAACTAAACTTGCTCCCTGGACTCGGCATCCAGCGGTAGTGGACCACTCAGCATCTGGATTCGTAAGGGTCCGAATATGTGTGCATAACAGTAATGGATATTAAGGGCTTTCTAAATATCTATTTATGAAAGTGCATTCATCCACCTCTCTACGGAGATTCATGTTATAATTGATTTTAATTTGATAATGCATAGCTGGATCGGCTACATAGTTCCATCTACATACAAATACAATTAGTACACTTTTTTGTTGTTAAATAAAGATATGTCACAAATTGACAAGTGCACCAGTAAGCATGTTGTGACATTTCAAATTTGAGCGGCGGCATCGATAGCGATCTACTATACAGACTTCGAGGGGCCGCGGTATCTGTGGTGAGAAGGCGGGATGAAGGGAAGAGGGAACTTCCGCGAGGGCTGGCGAGGTGCGTGGAGCGAGCGCCGAACGGCGCTCCGCCGAAATATGAAGAAATGGCGACGGCCAGCGGCAGAGTTTAAGTATTTTTTTCACGGCAGATCAAAAGATAATTGGGCTTTGATCTGCCCGTAAATGTCAAAGAGACTTTCCGCGGAAACGAGCGGAAGGCTACGAGCAATCAATGAAAGTCCGGGGCGAGTATACCCCACGTCTTTAGTCCGGCCTCGTAGCGATCCGGGACCCCGGCTGCTACTTCACACCATGGTAGCCATGTTTCATTCAAGTAACATTTCAACCTCGTGCTTGACCATAAAATTAGTGTCAGTTTCGTATCCAATAGTGTGCACACTCGGTGGATAGAACTAAGACGTGAATAGAAGATGAAAGACTCTACTCGTGTAAATAATTATGTCGGATTTTGTGTGTAAATCAAGTGTTTTATTGTTTGAGACCATGTCCATCCATCTGAGCCAGCCACTCTGACACCTTACATAAATACACCCACAGACTGAGCCAAACCGATGGCGTAATGCGCTGGTATTCGATCTACCGATGCCAGCGCATTACGCAATAATGTATTATTATTATATAGTGCCAAAATGTAGTTAAAAAGAGGTCACTTACAGTTAGATGATAGTTTATTCTTGTTTCTATAAAATTATGATTAAATTAAACTACCCTAGCGGTAAATGACTCGTTGAGTTCAAAACTCATCCCAAAGGACTACCAAGTTAGTTTTATGTTCATAGTATAAGCGTTTAGGTTAAATTATATATAAGTAGTAAGAATGTTGATGAGACACATAAGTATTTCGTGTATCTCTATGTTGAAGAAAAAAAAAATTACGAAATTATTCCAAATAATATTTAATGTTTTTTTTTTGGTGCAAATAATTCAAATTTTTTATTTAATACAACTGAAAAATAAACAAATTTATGCATGTTTTTCACAGAGTTTTTCCTAAGTCTATTCCAAACTATACTAACTAATCGCAAAACTGGTTAGCGTCAGGCGATAACGTCACTTGAAGTGACGCATCATAAAATATTTTCAACTACCTTCTAATGTATGCGTTCTAGTGATGGTAATCCGTTATGTGACTGTGATTGCGATGATGATTAGTTACTGAGATTAAACGACAACTGGTAGGGAACTAATATTTAACTGTTGGTGGTTTACTTACTAGTGTACAAGTCGTTACAATCGAACATAATCACAGTTACAATAACTGTTTAAATAACGATTTAGCCATCACTAATACGTTCCATTGCATTATAAACGTCACACAATAAATGACAAACTAAAACACGTTAATAGCAATAGATAGCAATAATAACGTGTGGATTTTAACCTTCTAATTCAATTAAACATAACCTTAGAATTAATAAACTGTAGTAATCAACGTAAAAACCATTTGATTTTGCGAATTCTTGCTATCAGATTCCAAGCTTAACCTTCACCATATTGTGATATAAAATACTCGTACGCAGCCATGCTGTCAACTCGTGTTACCGTAAGAAAAAATGTTTAATGCCATAAATTTACTTTAAGTATTGAGCATTAAATATTTAAAAAATATGTTATATTATAATTCGGAGCATTCATCAAGTTCTGTATAGGAGATTGCATTGAATAATACAACCTTCCTTTTTATCTATCTTCATTTATATTTAGTGAGAAAGAGACACCATTATATTCGTATGTTTGTTATTGTTTTCACTGTGAAATTAATGTGTGATTTCTTTCCGTCTTGCCACAAATGGTATTTTTGTCAACGTATTAATTTTACAACGGAATGAATTGAAAATAATTATTTTTGTAGGATTCGCTTTACATAATTATTTTCCTTCAAATTATAAAATATGAAGTGTATGTTGCGTATATTTACCGAAATATTACAGATTTAATTAGAGCGGTAGACCTGTGTTTACTGCATGGTTTGAAATGGGTTAACAATCCAAGAATTCTTTTTTTTTCCGTAAATAGTAATTGTCTGTGTAAATGCCTTCGATAGCTGGTTCCCAGGTTTCCGATTAACAATATGCACACATATGATATATGAACTACACTAACCTTTTATTTTTGCTGTCTTTCTGGTCCGATGCTATTGTTATTATTCTTCTGCTGGGTTGTCTTCTTTAGATTTCAACCGACCGAAGTGCGCATTGGTGGTTTATTTGGACCGCTGGACTGGTCGAAGTACGGGATGTATTTTACCGTATTCTTAGCTTTCCGAAAAAAGGGCAGCAATACTCACACACACACACATGTATATTATTATAAACCATCCTAACATAACATAACAGTAGCAGAACATCATCGACTATCTTCATCTTTGAGACATAGGTCTCTGTTCATAAACTATTCCGACCAACGCCACACTGTTCAATCAAAAGTGGTCGCTTCATCTCGTATTTGGTTAATATCGCGTGCTGTTTGAAATGCCTTAAGTCTATAAGCATTTAACATCGTATTTCTAACACATTTAGCAACACAACTTCAAACGCATCCATGCTTACTGAACTCCGATCTCATCTTCGCATTTATGTGGCGATCTTTCTTGAAGGTTCTTTAATGTTCAACCATTTATCAGAAATTAAAAAAAATTGTGGACTCGATAAGTTTCATAATTTTTTAGATTTCGGTCTAACTTTTCCGAAAAATTGTAAATTACTCAAGTTCATTAGCCAGGCTGATTGATCATCTTATTTCAAAGTGGCGGATTTTGGAAAATTTTAAAAGTCGTAACTAAATACTGGAATATTACATAGGCCCGAAGGAATATTACATAGGCAAAGGTAAAGTTTCGAATAAATTTTATATACCTACTTCAACTTGAAACGTTCGATATTCAGACCTGCTTGTATGTACATCGATTTCTGTAAAGTACATACTTTCACCACACGATACTGAAGGCATGTTCAGAGTTCCAACATATCTGAATGCACCGCGGCAGCCTTTGGGGACCTACCCCTTACCGGCTTCGCAAGGGATTGATCCTTTTTCGAAATGGCAGCTAGTCCATTTCCGGTCCTTTGTCAATATCCTTTGGCAATCCCCCGTGATGAATGAGGTCTAAAATAAATACGACTCATCTGTCAATGCACCCCTACTCGAATATTTTAAAAGGGAACGATTTTTGCTAAATTATGATTCATGCCTTAATGCGATGTGATTTGTGATATACTAATTGAGGATAGTTTTACAACTGAATTATTTTTTCTAGTTGTTATTGTCAAAGCTAAATACTGATATCAAAGTTGAGTTACATGTAATGTTATTTTCCAAAATAATTTTTTGAACGTAAAATACTGAGAATTTTTTTGTACCTTATACAGAAAAATTTTACATACAGAATAAGAGTGAATCTATGACCTCTAAAATGTGATTGAATTATAAACAATTGTAACATTCTGTAGGTTCCAAAAGTTGCGGTGGACTGGCTATGGTGAAAGTATGTCAAATGAGCAACAACAAAGACCTGGTGAATACCCCAGCGGAAACCTAGAGACACCCCAAGGAAGAGTTGGGCTAACTATGTAAGGGAGGACTGAAACAAAATGGAAATGTCCAGAATCTAAAGAAGAATAACCAGAGATATGAGTGAAATGGTGAATGAGAACAATTTCAAATAATAAAAAAATGGGGATTTAGGAGTGAGAATTGGTGAACGTTTTATATATATAAAGTGATCACTTAAGCCAGCCGAAGACAGGTCGTAAGCCCCCATTACCCCATACTTCAATATATTTTCCATTAAATATAATAAAAAATTGCTTTGTCTCTATAAAATATCTGATATTTGTTTAATAACAGTGTCTTTGTAATCCTTAAAAATCCAGTAATTGTGTGTTCTTGGACGTGTTCAAATATTGCGAAAGTAAGTTTATTTGTAGAGCAAAAAGTTTTATGCAGGCGTCGTTAAAAATCCGTATAACTGTATTTAACGATATCATAAAGTTATCATATATATATTTTTTTAGGAGAACACATTCTTATTGTGAAGTTGTAATTATTCAGAACATAGCTCTGTGATATTTTAAATATGAATTAAATATATTAATTATAAAGATATACATATAAAATCAATTCTATCGAAAAATATTGTTGTTGCGCCACCGGGATTCGAACCTGGATCTCTTTCCTAACCGGGGAAGGTGCTTTATCCAACTAAGCTATAGCGACAATATTTTTAGCGACAATTTTCGACCCTATATGTTACCTTTTTGATATTAATACATTTAATCGTTCCATCATTTGACAGAGCCATCTACCTTATTTTTACAGAATCTCAAATACCTTTGAGTAAACTGATAGCAGACGCCAGAATTATTATATTTAATTCATATTTAAAATATCACAGACCTATGTTCTGAATAATTACAACTTCACAATAAGAATGTGTTCTCCTAAATAATAAAGTTGTATCAATGTGTCCAAAATTTAATAAAAATGAATTGATAATTCTGGCATCTGCTATCAGTTTACTCAAAGGTATTTGAGATTCTGTAAAAATAAGGTAGATGGCTCTGTCAAATGATGGAACGATTAAATGTATTAATATCAAAAAGGTAACATATAGGGTCGAAAATTGTCGCTAAAAATAATGTCGTTGTAGCTTAGTTGGATAAAGCACCTTCCCCGGTTAGGAAAGAGATCCAGGTTCGAATCCCGGTGGCGCAACAACAATATTTTTCGATAGAATTGATTTTATATGTATATCTTTATAATTAATATATTTAATTCATATTTAATTTATATTTACACTGTAAGTTTAAAAGATGACTATAAAAAATGTAGTCCAATCCCCACAGTTGGAATGTAGAATCGTACCGATTTAACCAAAGCTTAGTAATTATTTCGTTTCTGACAATACGGTACAATACATAATACAGTCCCCCCTTGTGTCCTGTTTATCCCATTTTATTCAGTAAATTTTTCAACTTGGCATTTTCTGAAGTATTATTATTATAACTCCCAAAGCTTTTGTCGTGATTTCGTCCTAATTCCGTGACGTATGGTCTTACAGTGGCGTCCACATTACGGCTAAAAATAATATTATTTCTGTCAAATAAAATTTATCCTATTTTAACGAAAATTTAAAACGTTTATTAATGTTAGAAATCATAATAATAGGCCTGAATTATGATTATTCTTCTTCTCGTTGTATTTAATATTGACCTTTGTAATCCTTTGACATGTCTGGAACATGATGGTTTCCATTCCTCCCAGTAATATATTATATATAAAATTGATGTCAGATATTTATATATATATGTAGGGATCAGATATCAAATTCATCGCCATCTCAACCGGCATTGATGCTAGCGACAGCGCTGCCGGCTGCCGCTACAGGTCTGGCCCGATCCTTCAGCGACGATCTGTCTCTTCTCTTTCATCGCTTCGCAACGGCGGTCTTGACGGCCTACGCGTGCCGAGCGAGACCGCCGACTCGCATCATTTCATAATACACGCGCACCTTCCGCATCTCTTCATTTCTTCATTTTATCCGTAATATCTGTCTTTCTTGTTCGTTCATACTGTCATAATGGCGTTCTTTGTACGTTCTTGCTTACTTGCTTTACTTGCTTACTTGCGTTCTTGCTTACTCGCGCTACTGGCGTTACTTGCACTTCCTTGTACGTTCATACTGGCGTCAACACGCCAATCATTCTCTTTCATTTAACCATAGACCTAACCCCCAAATATATAATAATAATGACATAAGATTGACAAAAAACAATTTTAATGTGAATCAACTTTATTTTTACAAATAATCTGCTCAAAGCAAGAATGATTCAATATTTAGTCTTGATCTAATTTTAGCACCCCGAAATTAATTTTTTTTCCATAATAAATGTTGTGTACATTTTGTATTTTAATATCTCCTTCAATGGACCTCGCCCGTGCTGAGGCAAATATTTTACATTGTTAATCAATAATCAATTTAAACAATTCAGTTAATGACGGATGTTCCAGGTTGGTGAAACACACACACACACACACGCACAGGCTGCTCACTCACTGATGTTAGGGCTGATGTCTTGACTCTGCGTATGTTCATATTGAAGAGGTGACCATGCTATGAACATACGTTCGATCCGATATTTTAAACCAGAATTTTATTGCGCCTTAGAACTGTCTGTGTATGCGTATGTGGTGCACATCCTAGGAATTGCTAAATTGTTCTTCTCTGAGGTTCTGGTATTTTTGGCATTTCCATGGAAACCCCAGATGTCCTCATTGAAGAATATATAATTTATAATATTTTTTTAGCGTAGATCTGGCTATCCCCAGGCTATTAAAAAGTATATTCGAGCTTGTACACATACTAATCCGAGGATTCATAAATAATGTAAACAGGACCAAAATA